>CM040241.1:256799404-257399404 GCA_022545495.1 Chrysanthemum lavandulifolium | reverse complement strand
CGAATTGTTTTTGATATTTTAGAACGAGAACTCCCTCAACATGTGCATCAAGTATTTGAAAATGTTTTGCACACGGAGGCAAGAGAAAGAATTAACTTTGATTACCATTTTCTAAAGATATCAACATCACTTCCCACATCAAATCAAGTAGATATAGCATTTCCGGAAGGATGAGGTTTCCATAATTTGCTCCCCTCAATATGTGCCTCGAGGTTTGAAAAGAGTTTTGCACATACTAGAGGAACTTGCACATTGAGATAAGTTGATCACATTTCAAATCATAGGTTTAAGATAGATGCTCCCCTCAACATGTGCATGGAAAATTTGAAATCGTTTGTCACATGGGAAGGATAGCATGTACATCCTTATAAAACCATTTACCGAATTATCGCTTAAACCAATTTAAATCACACATTCTCCCCGATCACAATTATCAAATCATTTGAGATTTGTGATCTCTTATAGATTTAAATTGATTTTGAAAGCTTTTAAGGGAATTGTGACTTGATTATGAAAGCGTTTTAATCGATAAGGATCGGATTTTAAGACTTTAAACTCCATTGATAAAACATGCATGTATATCTTTTGAAAACAATTTAATGCCAAATAACTTTTTAATTTAATTGAAATCATTCTCCCTCAATCAATGACATAGGTTGTTGATTGAGAGATAGAGATTTTGACAAATAAGTCCCGATGATTATCAAAAATAGAGACCGAGTTATTTTTCAAAGCATTTAGTTTTCAAGCAGATAAATGTTTATAGAATCGAGCATGGAATTTGAAAACATGGTAAAACATGGCTCGTTTTTCTTTTAAAACCGGTTATTGCCTCAAAATGACAATAAACCATTGTTTCTCTTTCTCCCAAAAATATTTTTGATTTTTGAATTTTTTTTTTTTTTTTTTTTAAATAAAATTGAACAACATCTAAAGTCCCGTGTCATTCTTTGAATGACAACATCAAAGACCGTAGATATTATCGAATCGAGAGAGAAACATGACAAAATGACAATATTTTTGAAGATTTTTCAATTTTTCAAATTTTTATGGATTTTGAAAGTTTTATATTTTTCTATTTGATTTTTGAAGGTTTTATAATTTTGTATTTTGTTTTTCGAATAGATATATACAAGAGATAGATGAAGATAGACCTTTACTCCTCGCCTTCCTCCTCAAGACGCTTGAGTGTTTCGTTGAAGGCTTTTCAAGCCAAGTCGTGGAAGAATAAACTCAAAACGCTCTCTTGGAAGAGCTTTGGTGAAGATGTCGCTAACCGATATTCGCACCTCACAAAATAGAGTTCCACCACACCTTTTTCCACTTGTTCCCGATGAAATGATGTCGAATGTCGATATGCTTTGCTCTTGAGTGTTGAACGTTGTTGCATGAGAGAGCAATAGCACTTTATTATCACAAGACAGAGGATTTTGTTGAATTCAAAGCCATAGTCGATAATCGAGATCTCATCCATAAGATTTGAGCACAACAGATGACATGGCTATGTATTCACCTCAGAGGAAATAGAAGTACTCATTTGCTTCTTTGAAGACCACCACAAGCTTATCACCCAAAACCGAGCACCTCCGCACGTATTTCGACGCAGTATCTTGACAACTCGCATGATCAAGATCGTGATAGGCCGTTAGTGACATACCGTGTCCTTCGGTACCAAAGACCCATATTGATGGTTCCTTGAGATACCGAAGACCCGCTTAATCGCTTCAAGGTGCTTTTTAGTAGGCTTAGCTCGGTATCTAGCACACATGCAAACAATGAACAAGATGTCTCGGTCTACTAGCAGTGAGGTACATCGTGACCCAATCATACTACGATATTTCGCTTGGTCAATCATGATCCCCGAGTGGTCCTCATCTAGTTTGGTTCGGTCAATCATGGGGTGTCAACAGGTCACTTGAATCAAATCCAAATTTCTTTAAGATCTCTGCATATTTAGATTGATTTATGAAAATGCCTCCGGACTTTGTGAAATTTGTAATCCCAAGAAAATGACATTTGTCCCATCATTGACATTTGAAACTTTGAACTCATTTCATTTGAAAACGATCACATTCCATTGGGTCCGCCGAGGCAAAAATAATATCATCAACATAAATTTGAACATGAGTTAAATGTTTGCTCGACTTTCGGTGAACAATGTAGGATCAATCGCCTTTGATGAATCCGTTGATAGAAGAAACTTTGACAAAGGTATCATACCATGCCCTCGAGCTTGCTTTAAACCGTAAAGAGCCTTCTTCAAACGATAAACGTGAGTAGGATGCTCTTGATTCACAAATCCTTCAGTTACCGACGAGACGACTTCTTTAAGATCTCCGCTCGTAAATGCCGCCTTCACATCCATCCGATATACTACCATGTTCTTACTAGCAAGATTAGCCAAGAAGATTCGATTGCCTCGATTCGAGCAACAGAGCAAAAGATTCTTCAAAGTCAATACCTCCTCTTGACGGTATCCTTTAGCAACTAATCGAGCCTTGTTCTTCAACACATCACCATGCTCATCAAGTTTCACTTTGAAGATCCATTTAAGAGCTATAATCATAGCACACGCCTGAGAGTGTACTAACTCCCATACATCAAGTCGATCAAACTCATGAATTTCATCTTGCATGGCATTGAACCGCCTATCTTCATTCATGGCGGTTTTAACATCTTTGGTTCGATCTTAGATAGTACGGAGTTGAAGAAGCACCATAAGGCATCGGTTGCAAGTTGTTTCCGGTTGATACAGACGAGAGGGATTTCCAATGATGTTGTCTAATGGATGATCGTGAGTCCATTTTCCGAGGTGTTCATGTGGCGCTTGTTGAGGAACCGAGGTAGTCGAGTCGATGTCTCCTCAAGAAGATGGTTCGATGATGATTCAGAGTAGCAAATATGTTTTCAAATGGAGCATCTTCGTGAGTAGCAAAGGGATTAACTTCATCATTGATGCCGTAAACATTTCCATGATGTACATTTGAAGAATGATGATTTGTTGATGAGATCAAGGATCGCAGCAGTGCTTCTTGACTTAAAGATATTGAGACCGAGGATTGACTTCATTCACGTGAATATGAGCATCCTCTCTGTAGGGATCAACACCTCATTAGTAATTGAATCATACAGTTCATCAAACATAGGATCAAACAATTTCTTTAAATCATCTTCGATGGAGGTACATATGGAGTTTCTTGAGAAGAGTTTGGAACAAGGGATGAACCAATGGGACTGCTTTTGAAGTGCGGGTCCCGAATGGAGTGTCCAGAGCCATTTGACCGGTCACCATCAAACGAACGTGAATTGTTTCCATGATATTTCGGTTCTTTTGTTGTAGATTTCGTATCCCTTTTGTTTGATGCATATCCTACAAATACTCCAATGTCGCCTTTAGCCCTAAGTTTGCCTAAGTCTTGACCTCATTAGTTGGATAACACAATGCACCAAACACACGAAGGAAAGAGAGATTAGGTTTTCGTTGTGGACAAGTTCATATGGAGTTTTTCCATGAACAAGGTGAATCGTGGAACGATTTTGTGTGTAGCATGCAAGTGGCAATTGCTTCACCCAGAGAAACATTGGAACCTTTGAGTAAATCAAGATTGTTCTAGCGGCTTCAACAAGAGTTCGATTTCGCCTTTCAACTACACCGCTCGCTGAGGGGTTCGTGGAACACTTCTTTGATGGTCGATTCCAACGCTTTCATAGAATTCACTAAGTTGTTTGTTGACAAACCCGCCCATTGTCTGCTCGATAATTCGACGCTTTGTTAAGTCGAACTCGCACTGCTTGATGAGTTTGATGATGATATCGAGTTTCATCCTTTGTCCTTAAGAACTTGACCTGTGAATCTAGAGTAATCATCAACCACAACTAACACATATTTCTTCCCAAAGATATTCTCGCACCTCATTGGTCCACATAAATCCATATGAATCATATGAAGAACTTCGTGATGAGTTAGTAGGTTTGGGTTTATGGGCATACTTTTGCTTTTTCCCAATTGACATGTCGAACAAAGATGATCCTTTTCATACTTTAGTCTAGGTAAACCTACAACTAAGTCCTTCTCGAAAGATCGCTGATGGTGCCAAGTTCAAGTGATTGAGACGACGATGCCATAACCATGACTTTGTTTTTGAAGCCTTTGATAACAAGCGATTGAGAAGCCCTCATCATGTCATCGATAGAGATGGTGTAAAGATTTGAGCCACGAGTTCCTTTTAACAGCTCCTTACCATTAAGATCTCTAACAAAGTGTATGTTTTCTCAAGGCTACTTAGATCGTAATCACGTAATTGACCAACAGAGAAATGATTATGACCCAAACCTTCCACATAGTAAACTCTAGAGATGACACTATCACCAACAACGTAATCTCCATAACCCATAATAGCACCGAAATGATCATTACCGAATCTAATAGCCCCGATGAATTTGCTCACGGTTCATGAGCCATGACCGTCTCCAAATATATGCTTGGAACAAATGAGTCCGTGTACCACGTAACGATTTGAACGATCCGCAGCTGAACATGCATAAGAATGGATAATCGATAATTGGGATCCCCATGCAAGAATGGGTTCCATTTGGTTAGTAGCAATGTTTGGAACACCCACATCGTAAATAGAAGCATTCATATCGTAGTGAGGCAATGGAATCATTGTGAATAGATGCAATACTAGTGTCTCAGATAGCCCTGCTCACGCAGTGATCACTTTAAGGGAATAGTTCTACCAAGAGGCATCCATTTTCTAGTGGGCATTATCTCGATTAGTCTTATGACCAATGTGTATCCAATAAAAGCCTATTTTATCGAATGTTCTTCCCGTGGGTTTCCACCGCTTTCTAACTTTCTTTCGCTTTTGCCTTTTAGCCTTTTTAGCATGAATTTTAGCATTAACAATATTAATCGGACAATTAACATCATTAGCGTAACATTAACACCACATTCATGATTAGAAATGTAAATTCAAGCACATCGCACAAGGTTTGCAAATAGTATCGAATTCAATTAATTACAAGACGCCTATGGCTAATACTAGAATCAACACGATTCGCTTTATTCAATTCAAGCTTAAAGTTCCTAGATTGTTCTTCTACTCTCTTCCAAAGGCACATTCTTAGCTTGAGAGGTCCTATCATTCCTTGTATTGTCTTGAGACTTTGACCTTCTCCCTTTAATGTCACCGATTACTCCCGTAGAGGAATGGGAACATTAGTTGGTTTAACTACTCTTTGCATCACCGCTTAGATGTGCCGATCCGAACTACATGCAGTGCACTACGGTTCACATTCTTAAAACTAGAGGTACCGAGATTTGTACTCCTAGAAGGCACACTTGAGTTCTCTTTCTTAGCATTGATGATCTAGAATCAACTACTTAAAGGCACACTACGGTTCACATTCAAAACATTGGGAATCGAGTGCATATCATACTTGGCATTAGGCATCGAGCATGGAATCAAAGGATTAACTCTCTCACCTAATGACTTTGGGCATATTGTGATCAAGCATTCTAAGATTTCTTGAGATCGTTTGGCATATAAGCATGCATGTCCAATTGCATTATCATGAGGTTTCTCTAACTTATCCTCTTCAACAATCTCACGCAGACATTCTAGGCAATCCTTAAGGGATGAGAAGTATGTTTGAATAGCAAGTTTGTTGTTCCTTAGATGAGGAGGACATAAGTCACGCATAAAGCATATTTATTACAAGAGTGAACCTTGATCCACCATTCTCCCATTGGTCATTGGCATTTTCCCTTTTACCCGACTCTTCGATTCTCAATTTCCTTTTGCAATGAAGCTATTTGTTCGTTGTTTTGTTACGATTGACCTTAATTGATTCAAATAACTCATTGAAATGACGCTTAACCTTTCATTTTCTTCCGTAAAACTTTCGCTTTCCTTTGTAAAGCATTTACTAGGTTTTGAAGATGAAACGCTTGAGAATTTCGAGAATCTAAAGGAGGAGGCATTTGGGAGCCCGTCATATTGTTCGCTTGACCCTTTAATTGAGAGATTTGGGCTTTCAACTTTCTCGATCGTGTTGCACCGAGCTTGAATCTGCTCATCACGCTTGTTAATTTGAAAATCGCGATCAAACTCGAGCATCCGATGATGTCTTGATATTTGAAGTTTTGACATTTTCTTTAAGATGTTGATATTTCAGCTTGTAAATTAAAATGCTCAACTTCTAGTTTAGAAAATGTTTAACCAAATTGTCGTGATCATCCAATTTCAATTTTCTCGCTTAGTTTAGAATTAGTTTTTCAAGCTCAATGACACGATCATGAGAGACTTTCGTGGCAACAGATAGTTCATGAAATTGGGAAGCATTAATAGAGCAATTTGAAGCAAAGTTGAAAACACATCTTGAGCAACACATTCAAGAATAAGAGTCTCATTTAATGTATGCAAGTTCTTCCTCTCAATCTCATTATATTTTAGTGCACGCCATAGTCACTAACTTCAACAACCATTGCATCAAATTCCTTTTCCATTCCCTTAATATCGCTTTCTATCCCTTTTAAGACTCTCAAAGTGATCTTTAGAAGTTTAAAGAAAGGCATGACCTCGCTAAATAACATTCTTTCATTTGTTCAAAACCCTTTCTCCTTCGCTATACCAAGGTGTGATCCTTTTCTTGCAAGTTTTCTCAAAATCAACAAATAGTTGAAATATAACGATTGGCTAATTAATGTCTTGCTTTTAGTGGCAATTGTTCTAGGTACAAGATGCATTGGTGTATTAGGAGGATACACAATGCTTCTAGGCATTTTCCAAAGGGAGGGTTTGTTTCAACAATATTTTCCGCTTTCGCTTATCTAAATCCTTTTTCCGTAAGACTTGTTCGGAGTCAACAATGTCTCGAGGCTTAAACTTGTTCAAGGAAACCAGCTTTTCCTTCTTGTAGTCATGAGGAGTGATAATTATTTTTTTCTTTGCATTTAGGATCATTTTGTTTCTTATTCATCTTTTCCTAGTGATTTCATTTGATTTCTTATCTTCCTCAAGGCACTCAACGCAACTAGGTTTTCGCTAGGCTTAAGGATTTCATTACCATCATAAAGCACCTTATGAGCATTTCTAGCCTTTTAATTACCTCCGGATTTGGTTCCTCAACAAGGGAATGCTATGCTTATCGCTTAAGACTCGATGTTTAGTGACCATGTGAGCAAATCAATGGTGTTTCCTTGTATGTACAACTTGTTTTCAAGTTTGTTTTTCAAAGTTTTCGATTAGAAAAGTCTCTCAAGAGTTTTGATTCCTTTGCATTAAATTCTTGCTTAAGCATTTTCACATTTTCTTGAAGTTCTTGCTTTTGCTTAGCCGCTTTAGAAAGTTTTTCTTGCAAGGAATTTAATTCTTGTTTCAATACTTCTTCTCTAAAATTACTTTTTCTAATTATCGACGCACTTGGTCATCCATTTCTCGCTCACGAGTGGTCAACTCAAATTTAGCACGTTGTTCATAAATAGCAACACGCTCTTTATAGGCATTTAGTTCGTAAATTACGTAATCATCGTGGGCACATGCAAGGTATTCATCATAAACATAGTCATTGTTGATCGCAGAAGATGCATCACTTGGTACAACTTCACTTTCACTTTGTTTCACATATTGATCATATGGGACAATATCGATATTACCCATATTTTCAATATTTGATTCAATAGTTTCAGCTTGATTGTACTTTGTCATGCATCCGCTGCACATCAAGATCATCGATAGTTTTAATACCTCCGAGATGAGTTTGTCTTGGATGGGCCACTTGTGGTGAAGAAGAGACCTTGGGAGAAACCATTGGAGAAATGCTAGCCATAAAATTGTGTGCAGAGGTCCATCATCCACATCGTAGTCGTATGCATCACAATCGCCGACTTGAAAGGCATTCGATGATTGTGACCTATCTCCGAATAGGTCGCTCATCCACATCTCGCATCATAGGTCTTGGCATTGCCCTCAAGCTAGAAACAAGAATTCCTCTTCATCCAAAGCAAGACCATTGTCCCGAGCTTGTGCCAAGAGCATCTTATCTCTCAAGTAATCAAGATTCGTGGACGCTTTGAGATGTGCGCCTTGCAATGTGTCCTCACCACCACGCTTATAACATTTGATTGGCTTAGCTTGACCTTGGTTACCATTCCTTCCTCGATTCTCGTTGCCAACATAACCTCTCCAGCCCACCTCTTCCCCGATCATACTGCCTTTCCGAATCGGTTGCACCACGATCCTTCCATCTTTAACAAAGGGCTTGATTGTGTGGGTTAGATGTCGCTCGAGGTTGTTGTTGGTTTGTGGGAGAGAATTCATGTTTTGACTAATCGAAGAGCTAGTTGATTAATGAAGTTACCCACGTGCATCAAAGATCGCCTTGTTTGAACATAGGATCGTGAATGAGTTTGTGATTACCATTACCCAAGGGTATGACTTGTGATGCTTTGGTTGTGATTCCGATGTTTGAGTAGAAGGCGCTGAGTCATTAGACGAGCTTGTCTCTCCCTCGGTTGGTTTTGAACCGATTGAGAATCAATTTTTCAAACATAGCATGTCTCTCATTCTCAAGGAGGAAGGCATAGAGTTGCTCATAGTTTGTATTCTTCAATCCTTTAGTGAGCTTCACAATGTGACAAACTTGTGCCATTCGGGATTCATGTTGTTCACAAATTTTGAGTTCAAATTGAATGTTAGGCATAGTCATTCGATGTTCCTCATGTCATTCACTAACTTATGAAATCTCACATAGTACTCATAGACATTCTCATCCGGTTTCATCTTGAAGTGTTCAAATTGGCCATAGAGTGGGATTCTCTGCCTTCCATAGTTAATTTCAACCCGAGAGAAGCATCTTAACATTATCCCAAACCGCCTTTGCATAAGTGTTATGATTGATCGCCTTGTAGATGTCTTTAGGAAGACCTTGAAGAACAATGTTTCAAGCCCCGATATCTCGCATCGAATCTCTTTTATCCTTATCATCAAGCTCATCATACATCTTAGGTCCGTCCATTCCGTAAACAGAGTACCATCTTCATTAGTATCAAGTATGTCTCTAGTCGCCTCAACTCGATATGGTCCTTCATCAATGGATTTGAGAATGTTGACACCATTTTCCTTTCCAAGGCAAGATAACTGATTCGCTGAGCCCAAGAATCGTAGTCGGCCTCGCAAGCATGGGTGGACGAGTATCCGACCCACCGCTTGAACATCCTCTCGCAAAATGGAGATGATAGTAGGAACGTTGGTAGACATGTTAACAGATAATACGGATTTTATAACTCTATGATTAAACCGAGAAATAGATTCTTTCACGGATTTTACTAAATCAAGAGAAAACCGTAAACAATCACCCAAGTCGCTAGAAGATAATGCACCAAGTCGCTAACACTTAATTCGCTACACCACTAAGTCGCTAGAGTCCCAAGTCGCTAGACAAATGCAAGTCGCTAGTAGTAACTCGCTAAGCCTCAAGTCGCTAGCAAAATTTTGGCAAGAATTGCCACTCAAGTCGCTAAAGATACAAGTCGCTAAAGAGCAACTCACATGCATCAAGTCGCTACCACTGTCGCCACCCGTAGTGGAGAGTCCACTACTTGTATCAGAAATCGCTAGATCTAAGTCGCTAGGTCTAAAACTCAGAACTCGCTACAAATTTGTAAAGCAAGTCGCTACGAAGAAAGTAATCCGTGAGTTAAGTCGCTAGCAAGAAAACCACATAAACATCACTTTTCAATCCAAAACAACCCAACCAAGATGATTTAAGCTACCAAATGAAAACCTACACACTTGTGATGATTCTAAACATAAAAGTACTAACAAAATCCAAACTTTAACACAAGAAATCAACCAAATGATGCAAAACCACTAAACTTTTTCAAACTCAAAACCACCTAAAACCACTAGAAATCCAAAGATGTGCAAGATATGATCTAACCATGGCTCTTGATACCAATTGTAGGATATTAGTTTTCACATACACATCAAACCATAACAACAAAGTGGCGATAGATGGAATTCTAGAGAGAAAGTTAGAGGTTTAGGGAACTTAGTGAGAGAAAGTGAAAGATATTATTATGAGCTCCAACTCTACCTCACGACGGCCACTAAACATGTATCGCCGCAATTGTAATCTTATATATAGAATCAATTTTCTGGGAGGTAGAGAGTATTTATAGTCTTACATAAATCGCCACACATCGGGTCGTGGATCGCATACAGCTGGGTAAAGACCCGTCTGTCCTCCACGGTGTTACTTAACTAAATACTACTTAACTTAAAAGAACTACGACTACGAGCTTTTAACGATTACATATACTGAGGTGACCGACTCTTTAATACCGGAATTTCTAATTCCTAACATTGGTGCAAAACGGATGTGCATTCCATGGACTTCGCTCAAGATCCAAATCAAGATCCGAGGGATTTCTCAAAATTGTCGATTCCATCGACCTTGATGCTACTACTCGGGAGACCACGCTACCGCCTCTTCCAATTCTCTCTACGGGACCAAGCTAGTAATTGGCTTGAGCGACTTCCCGCCGGCTCCATCTCAAGTTGGGATGATCTTACCTCTCGCTTCCTTGCTCAATTTTTCCCACCGGGAGAACCACTAAGCTTAGGAATGACATCTTGATGTTCCAACAACGCCAAGGTGAATCTCTATGAAGCATGGACCCGATTCAAGGACTTACTTCATAAAGTCCTCATCACGGCATTGATCTTTGGCTCCAAGTCCAAATCTTTATGATCATGTCAACTTCCCCACTAAGCGATCCATTGACCAAGCGGCCGGTGGAAAACTTAGTGATCTCACCGCTGAAGAATCATGGGGAATAATAGAGGACCTCGCCTCTATGACAACGAAAGTTGGGATGACCCCGTGAGCTGCCCAAAACCGTGAAGGCAATCTCCTTGCCTCCTTCCGATCAGGATGATCGAACTTGAAGATCAAGTTAGATTCCTCATGAGCTCCTACGAAAATCCTAAATCTTCACACCATGTGAACAAAGTTTCTTCCTCGTGTGAGCCGCTTTGTGATCCTCATAACACGCGCAATAGCACTCGCCTCCCCGAACATGCTTCCGCTGACTACGCATCCTCACGTATTAATGGAACGGAGGAAGATTCCTACAATACCCGGACCTAGGAATTTCAATGAAACCCGAGAGGCATGGAAAGGCAAGCCCGACTTCTACTGGGGACAAACCAAAGAATTCACCTCCAATGATTTCTCATGGCCCCACCTAACGGTCCTAACCAACAAAACGTCAAGGGATGTTGCAAAACCTAGTTGCATCCCAAGAAACCCAAATGGCTAAGCTCTGACCGCTTTAACCATCAACAAGCCGAGATGGATAGGAAAATAGACAACCTTTGAAAGCCATAACTAATAGTGATAAGAAGGTTAGTGCTATCTCAACTCCCGAGCCTTCGTGTATAGAGATTAAGGATCCAAGCAAGCTAACTAAGCATGTCCAATTCACAATACCATCGCCTTAGTTGAACCTAATGAAACAAATGACTAAGAGGACTATACACTTGTGGATGATGAAACACCCGAGGAAGTAGATGAAGTAGACATTGACTATTTCAACAAATTTCCTACGGAAGAAGAACTATCTCGCCACCCTCACTTAGTGCGTGACCTCCGTCACATGTATGTTAGAAAAGTCCTCGAATCAAGTTTGGGAACCCTTGGAATCTTAACATACCATGTGTCATAGGACACCTTTTGTGGCAAAAGCCTACATTGATCGCAAGTCCCCAATCAACATAATGACTAGCACCTACTACAATTGGATATTGAAGAAGCCTATTCCAACTAGGCAAGACCCCAATGATCCTAATGTTAGTTGCAATTTTCTCGGAAGAATTAAGGGATTGCCCGCTTATGTAGGTAGTTTCACGCTTCCTACGGACTTCATAATTGTGGATGATATTAGCACGCCATAGACCCTAGCTTGTCCCATGTTATTCTAGGAAAACCTTTCATAGAAAGCACCGGATGACCTATGACCCTCGTTAGAGTAGTGCGATTCAAGAATGAGACCGATGACATAGCTTACCAAATGCCGCTTAAGATTGAGAAGTTTTCATCACTCTAATGATGAAAAGGAACTTAAACTGTCGGTCTATTATAGGAATGATGAGGATAGGGAGAAAGGTGTTGATTATGTTATGGCTAAGATTTTCGGATTCTATAAGGATTGCTTGAGCCTAGGACCGAATATAGGACCGATTGGGAGAGGATGAACTCTTAGAGAAGTGCATTTTAGGGCACTTCTACAACATGGAATCCCCATTAGAGACCGCCAAGAGGGCGGTAATGAGAAAACGAGGAGCACGACTATGAGTCTAGCTACAAGACTCTTAAATAAAGAAAAGCGCTTCGGGAGGCAACCCATGCTTAATTGTTTGCTTGTTAGTGTCATATATCTTTTATTAATTGTTTATCCTCATGTTTAAATTTGTAAAATGCTTTATTTTGTTTTTAACCTCGTCTTAATTGCATATAAAGGTATTTTACATAAGGGATAAGTGTAGGAGGATTACACACGCTTTCAAAAGAAACGTAAACATGAGAATAACAATTAACTAAAAGATATTTATGTTTGTTTGTTCGAGTCAAATGCTTGTATCGAGTCATAATGGATGTTTTGCGTAAATTTTTCCGATTCTAAAGATGTAAATTTTCCAATTTTTCCGTAAAATCGCACCGCTTTTTGTCGGATAACTCGACGGCGCCAGATTGCAACCGACGGCGTTAGGAAGGAGTAAAACATCGATTACTTTTTTCTCGCTTTTCGAGCTACTTATAAATTTTGGAATTTTCCGTGTCTTAATTTTCTTAGAAATTCAGTAAACATCCATTCCACAAGCATTATATCCTAGTTTAAATCGAGTCTTATATATATTATTACCACGATTTTACGAAGGTTTCATTTGTTTTCTTCAAGTGTGCGTGTTTAGTTTGTCAAGAAGAAGTTACATAAGATTGGAAGGAGCTTTTCACGCAATAATTCTTCTTGAAAAGGATTTAACCACCACTTTACACGGATCCTACCGAGCTAATCGGGAGTATTAGTTTTTTCGCTTTTAATTACCTTCTTTATCATAACTTTGATATTTTCGGGAACATTGGGGACAATGTTCGCTTTAAGTGTAGGGAGGGAAAATAAACGGAACTTTGAAACTATGCTTATCCTTGACTATTTGCTTTGTCCAATTGTGATTGTGTAATAAACCATGAGAAAATGTCGGTTAGGGTAATTTTGGCACCAAATTTAAAATTTTTTATGACATATAGGAGTGGGCCATTAGTCTTAACAAAAGCGCCTCATGGATAGGAAGTTGCATGACTAGCACAAAACCCTTTACCACCCAAATTCCACCAAAATGTGAGGATCGCCTTAGATTAGTAGGAATTAAAGCATTCATCTTCAATGCTTAGAGTGTGAACCGTAGTATATTAGATTCTAGAACTTGTTTTGTGATGCATTCCGAGATCGCAAGTGAGGCTACACTTATGTAGTTAGGAATAACTAAATGATAAGAGGCATTAGGATAACCCTTGTTTGATACCGTAATATAATTACTTCTTCCACATCGGTTGAGTAATTCCCCACACCCTTTGCGTTGTACTCATCTTTAGTACACGATACCCCTAGTTAACCCCTCGAGCCTATCCTTTTCGCGGTTCTCGTGATGTTTCGGTTTTTCCGAATATCAATGAAGAGCATTGTTTACACCCCACCCCAAATATACACCCAAATCGCTTTAGCCTACCCCTTATGCACTCACTTTTAGTGCAAATGTTTGTTATCACCCTAAACCCTTAGTTCAATTATCTAGTTGCTTGCATAAGTTGCTAAGTCGAGTCATATCCTTTGTATACGCTTTGGGACGATTGGGATTCATGGGAAAAGTTAAAGTTTATGAAATGACGGAAGGAACGTTAAATTCAAATTCCCTTTGTTTGCGTAATAATGTACCCCAAGTGTTTTGATCTTTTCAAATCGGGTCAAATTAGTGTTAGAGTAATAAAACTCAAGTGTAGGGATATGCCTATAAATCCCTAGTATTTTGATGTTATCGTAGAGGATGGTAGAGTAAAAGTGTATGAAAAAAAAATATATATAAAAAAAAAAAAAAAAACATACGGCTACCATCCTACATCTATCCTTTAAATTTATGTTTATTTATTTCGCTTATCTAGAGTTTAGAGTGTCGAGTCTTGGCTTAGCAACGCCATTCTTCATATGCATTTAACATAGAGATTTTTGACTTACCACCACTAAATAGCCTATCCCACCAAACCCTTGTTTCCTACCGTAAGCCTAACATTACAACCCTTTAAAAGACCTCTTTGATAGTCTTTCCTAGGTGCTTACGCCAAAGCGATGGAGGTTTGATCTATTCTCAAGCCTATGGTAATCTATGTACTAGGACCGTTAATGAGTGTTTATCTTCCATTTCCTATTTGTTATATTTCATATATACACCCGAGAGAGATGTGAGTATCCAAACACCCCATGTGAGGTGCTAGTATGTATTTCCGTGCTTGTTATGACTTTTATGGGCTTATATGTGTTGTGGACCGCTTTGAATTAATGCTTCATGACCCCTAACTTATAAATTAATTGGTTAAAGCACATTTGCTTGAGGACAAGCAAATAACAAGTGTAGGGATATTTGATAAGGTTTTAAAAGGTACCATTTTGAGGGTCGTTTAGTCCTTATTTGATCACTTTTGTATCCGTTATTGCTTAATATCGCTCCTTTTCGCTTTTAGGTCTCTTAAAGGCAAAATGCTGGAATGGCGCTTATTTGGACGAAAAGGCGCGAATATATGAAGAAAATGGCTAAAGTCAAAATCGAGACACTCACAGCTGCCGAATTAGAAGGCGACGCGCCAAAAGCTAATGGCGACGCCGTCCCAAAATTGTTGTGACGGTCCGTAACCCAAAACTCAGATTTTCAAGCGACGACGCCTAGTTGTGAAAGAGTAGGTCGTCGCTACCGGACGGCCTAGATGCAATCCGCACGACGCCGAAGTCAAGAGGACGGCGCCACGGACATAAGGTGACGCCGCCGCAAGGTTAACGTGGCCAAGACGAAACCCTAATGACGGTGACACGACGGCCACTAAACATAAGGTGACGCCGTCGCATATGTAATCTTATATATAGAATCCGAATTTTTCGCCTTTTGTGGAGAGTCTTTTGGAGTGAAAACCTAAAACCGAACCTAAGGTGTCTTGTACAAGATTTTAGGGTTTTAAACCCTATCTTACATCAAGATAAGTCTTTACTTCATTAATTCAATTATGTCTTTGATTATTTGTGTGTATGCTTGCATGTTCTCCATGTCCCGCTAATTTATTTGTGTGTTTGCTTAGGAAGTATGAAACTTAATTATTGAATATTGATTGGTTGTTTCTTATCTAAGTTGATTAATGATCTAGTAATGTGATAGGTCATTCGTTGTGTACTTAATGCTTGATTCATCTTTGTGAACCTTAGAATATAATTACCTAAGTAGTTGTAGGCTAAACCATCCAAAGAGCGCCTTAGAGTAGGAGTTTATCATCCCTAGTGGGTTTGTAGACGAGACCCTTTGGTAAGTTCAAAGAGTTGGGAGAAACGACACCCTACAACCTTAGACACACAACGCAACTAAGAATAAGACGTGACAACTCAACCATCAATAGGAGATAATTAAGGAGTAGTACAACCTAAGTAAACACATCTTTAAACTATCATACGAGCACACATTAATTAGACATAGACTCCCACAACCTTAGTTTAGATAATTAGATAATAGTAGAGTAATCGGTAGAAATACCAACCCCCAAATCCAATACCCGAGATTCGCACCTTTCCATTTCATAAAACATAAAAGATAAAAAATAATCTTCCTCAACCTTAACCTTAGCGTAGTAACTCCTTACTAGCATTCCTATTCCCCTAGAGAACGATATCAATACCCGTGGCTTACCCTAATTACTACACTACAACGATTAGGTTCACTGCCTAGGGTGTTATAAAACTTGCTCGAAGAAAAGGAAGTTTCCTAGACCCCGAACGACGTGTGTAGCGTTATCACCACCACTAAATAGCCTATCCCACCAAACCATTTGTTTCCCTACCGCAAGCCTAACATTACAACCCTTTAAAAGACCTCTTTGATAGTCTTTCCTAGGTGCTTACACCAAAGCGATGAAGGTTTGATCTAGTCTCAAGCCTATGGTAATCTATGTACTAGGACCGTTAATGAGTGTTTATCTTCCATTTCTAACTTGTTATATTTCATATACACCGAGAGATGCGAGTACCCAAACACCCCATGTGAGGTGCTAGTATGACTTCCGCTTGTTATGACTTTCGGGCTTATATATGTTGTGGATTGTTCTAAACCAATGCTTCATGACCCCTAACTTATAAATTAATTGGCCAAAAGCACATTTGCTTGAGGACAAACAAATACCAAGTGTAGGGATATTTGATAAGGTTTTAAATGTACCTTTTGAGGGTCGTTAAGCCCTTATTTGATCACTTTTGTATCCGTTATTACTTAATATCATTCCTTTTCACTTTTTAGGTATCTTGAAGGCAAAATGTGGAATGACACTTATTCGGACGAAAAGGCGCGAATATACGAAGAAAATGGCCAAAGTCAAGAATCGAGACACTCAGTCATTGAATCAAGCGCGACGGCCAGCACAAAACAGGACGCCGCGACCACTTTTGTGACGGCCAAGAGCCAAATTGCTCATTTACAAGTGACGGCTTGTGTTTTAAAAGAAGGGGGCCGCAACTCGACGGCCTAGATTTGATCCGACGACGCCGAGACCGAAGGGACGGCGTTAAGCATAAGGTGACGCCACAAGCCGCAACATGCCAAGTAGCCGACACTGTTTGGCCATAACTTTGCATACGAACTCGATTTAGGTGATTCAAAAGCCCACGCGATCGAACGAGAAAATATACAGTTTGGTGAAAAAATGGTCATGACGCCATCACTCTTTAGGTGTAACGCCGTCAATCTTTGCCGACAGAAAATCTGCCTATAAATATAACATTATAACTTCACTTTTTGTAAGCCCTAAACCCTAAGTCCGATTCCAGGGTTTAGGTAGGTGTTTTCCCAACAACTTAAAGGGTTTCAAACACTCTATAAACATCGTGTAATGGTTTGTTTGTTAATCCAATCCTATGGTATGTCTTCAATTATCATGATTGTTGCTTGCTCTTCATTAATTATGCTTGGCTAATTCACCTAGTGTTTGCTTATGATTGTATGAAACTTGTATGTAATTAATTAGATCTTATTGACTTCTTAGTGATGCTTGTGTCTATCTTCATCATTAGGGGTGTGACAATTTCAATGAGTCTAATTGGTTTAGTTTATAATGCTTGCATCCTACTGTCTCTTGTTTGATTGGTTGTCTCTTATCTTAATTGTAATTGGCTTAGGAGTGCGACTAGGCTATCGTTGTGTTTAATACTTGATAAATCTTGGATAGTTTATGAATGACTTAGTGGATTTCGTTTACTAAACCTAAAGATAACCTCAAAGTTAGTTTATGAATGACTTAGTGGACTTCGTTTACTACACTTAAAGGTGACTTCAAAGAGTTAGGGAATGCACACCTTACGACCTTAGAAAACACAACGCGTTAAGAATAAGGACGTGACAATTCAACCATCAATAGGACGTGATAATTCAGTAGGTAGAATTGGATAGTTAGCAAGGAGTAATACATCTTAAGTAGATACGCTTCATGTTCCTGGTAGACCCATAATTTAGTTAGTATATTTTGGGATAGTTGACTAGCAACTAATTCCACCCTACCCTTCACAACCGAGATTCATAAAATATAAAAATACAAAAATAAGCATCCCTCACCTTTAGACTTAAATAGACATACACTTCAGCCTAACGGCACTATTCCCCTAGAGAACGATATCAATACCCGTGGCTTACCCTAATACTACACTACAACGATTAGGTTCACTGCCTAGGGTGTTGAAAAAACTTGCTCGACGAAAAGGAAGTTCCTTTGACCTCGAACGACGCGTGTAGCGTTATCAGTCACCAAAATACTAAGCAAAGAATCTCAAGTATGTAAAAGGTCAACGATATAAAAAACTACTAAAGCAAAAAGTGATAAAGAAAAGTCTTCATCGGAGTCAGCACATTTCTAGAGTTGGTATAAGTGTGCAACAGTTGTCAACACTGTTCTCTAGATAGGAGTTTATCCCTTAGCTAAAGTAGAAGCATTTAATGCATATCTCACCAACCATTCACGAGCACTTACTCCTCGAATAGAACTTAGGCCGCTGAACAATTCAGTGAGCAAGTTTACTTAAACTACACTTAGGTTTGTGTTTAAGTTTAATAGGAGATCACCACAATAGTCATTCAACTAGGATTGATATTCCATAAACAATCCTTGTCAAATTCTTTGTTTAATTTCTAATAAGAATTTTAAATGTTGAAAAACCTTGTTGTGTATTTTGTGTTTAGACTGCTTTATGTGTTATTGCTATAAATTGTTTAAACAACACATCATATTACATGGAGAGTGATTTAAGTTAGTTATTTAAAGTTGTAATCACTCTAAAAGGAACAAAAAATGGTATTAGAGTAGTTTCATTTATAAAACTCTTTTAAAAATTGCTCAAAATGTTTTTAAAATCAAGATCCTATCATGACAATATCTAATGTACCTAACTGCTAGACTCAAATGGCAATGGTTATGTCACTGTTGTTCCTAAACTAGAAGAGGAAAGATTTACCATTGGAAGAATTTTTTTTATGTCACATTGTTGGTATAGAATCTTACCTCATTAAGGTTCCTAATGATGGTCCATATGTTTTCAACACAGTTGTTGATCTTGACAAACTTGAAGCTCAATGGAACAATGAAGAAACAAGGGCACTCAATCAATACCAACACCTCAAAAGTATCATCATATCATGCTTACTAGATGATGTGATGGAATATGTCACCAATTTTTCAAAAGCTTAGAAAGCATAGGAAGATTTGATTCTTAACTTTGAGGGTCCTTATGAAGTCAAAGACAATAGATTCAAGGACCTAAAATTGGCTTAAAATACCTTGAAGATGAAACAACCTCTCAAACATTCACCAGATACAAAGTTCTCATGAATGAACTGGTGAATGATGGTGTTATCCTTTCAAATCATGAAATTTTAACAACCTTCGAAAGAAATGGTTGGCATTTAACAAAGTTCTAAGGAACTCTAACCATGTTAGAGACCTAGATTTAGCCACACTTTTTAGAAAATTCGAATAAGAAGAAAGGCCAATAGACAAAATCTATGCACCTGAGACCAAGAAAGCCCTGGCCACTACCACTCCTTCGTCAACTGCTTTTTTCTCTAACTTTATTTTTCAGAACTTCCAAGATGATCCCACTGATGAAGCGGATACTAGAAGTAGCAAAGAGTATATGGATGATTTGAATGAAGAATTTCAGGAAAGAGCTCTATTAGTCAATTCCAATAGATTTAAAAAAAAGAATCCTCCAAGGTTCAGTGGCTCAAAATGTTTTGACAAAACTGAATGTTTTAAGTGTGGTAAAACTAGTCATTTTGCTAAAGACTGTTTTTCAAAAACATCATCACCATCTTATCCATCTCCTCAAGAAAACATATTTCAACCAAAACTCATCACCTCAACTCAAACTTTTGCAAATAGTCAAACTAAACCAAATATTTAGAAAGACTACATAGCCAAACATAAAAAGGCTAAAGCCAAACTGGCACTCTTAAACTCTAATGGCTCAATCTCTCAGCCTTCTCAATCATCCCAAGCATGAAACAAGGGTCTTGTAGTTGAGTCATATGACTGGGATGAAGAAGTTTCATCTAAAAAAGATGAAATGATTAATATCAAGGTACTCATGGCCTTGATTGATGATGAAAAAGTTGTTGTTGGGAAAGAACATGCAAGGAATGGAGAATTATTTGACATTGCAATTAAAAATGTACACCTTCTTCTTCAAATGGAAGATAATGATGATAGAAAACTGTTTCTTGATTATGCATGAGTAGACCTTAGATTTGTAGAAGAACAAAGAATGAATTTAATGTCAAAACATAGGAAACTAGTTCTAGAACTGAGCACTTGTAGGAAAGAATTGCTAGAGCTAAAACAAGTAAAACTTCATGCCTTACACTGCACTTCAGCATGATAATATTGAGATGCTGAAAGAAAATAAAGCCCTTAGGAAATAAAATGATGATGTTAAGTCAATCACTATTTCTTGGTTCAACAGCTCATATAGAGTTAGTCAATGCATGAGTGAAAAATTCATAATCAAAAAATGAAAATGTTATGGGCAGATCAACTCATTGAAGGTTCATCTAGCGCTGAACCTAAGGATCTAGTCTTTGTAAAATCATCAACTAGATATGATCATGAGATGTAAAAAGACTGGGTTGATAGAAATTGGTTTTAAAAGACTGAACTTGCCAATATGCCAAATTGGAACACTACTAGAATTTTAGCCCTTGAATTACAATCACAAGTTACTAAATGTCCAAAAACTTCAGTGACTGAGTATGAATTTGTAGATGAGTCAGACTCAATGGATATAACCCTCCTTCTGAACAAGATTTTGGGAACTGAAGCAAAATCTGGGAAAAATACAAAATCAATTCTAAAACTGCCTCACAAAGAAATTCTGTTAAATCAAGAAAGTCGTCATTGATGAGACTAACACCAAGCCTTAATTTCCTACTAAAAAGGGAAATGCCAGTCATATAACAAATACCAAACCAACTAAACCTTCAATTCCTATTGGAGAAGAAAAAACTGTTGAAACTGAAGCTAAAATTCCACAATTTTTTTTAGTAAGTGAAATTCAACTTATAAAAAAACATATTTGATTCAATCACACCTTTTTTAGCCAATGTCAAAACCATTCCTCATAAAACAAACAATACGTTAACTGATTCATTAAAATAAATTAAATCAAAACCTAAGAAATTCAAGCCTTGTGAACTCTGACTATGCCGGATTCAACATGAACAGAAAAAAACACTTCAGGTGCATGTTAGTTGCTTGGTGGCAAATTTGTGTGTTAGAGTGCTAAAAAGGAGCAACCACTGATGTTTTAATCAGCTAAAGTTGAATATGTAATTGTTTTTGGATGTTGTGCTAATATATTATCGATGAAAAGTTAACTTAGTGACTATGACATAGTATATGATAAGGTACCAATATTTTGTGATAACACAAGTGCTATTGCAATATCAAACAATCGAGTACTTCACTCAAGAACAAAACACAAAGATATCAGAATTCATTTCATCAGAGACCATATCATGAAAGAGGATATTGAACTTCATTTTATCCCCACTAAATACCAACTGGCTTACATATTCATCAAACCCCTGGACGAACAAACCTTTAATAAGTTGATATATGTACTAAGTATGTTGAATATTGATCAACCACCACTTAATAAAAAGATGTTCAAAAACAAAACCCAAGGACCCTGAACAAAAAGATAAATTCATGAAAAAGAATCATTTTCTAATCAAACAAATCAATTTACTTTCATATAGTTGATGTGTGTCGTTGCATATAGGTAATTCTATGTTATCAGGTTTTATTATTTATATTTTTCCGACTTTACCTATAACAAATGCTAACGGGCAGTTACCCGATCGATGGTAGGTTAGTTGGTAGGTAGGGTGTCGATCATTAAGAGTAACACGTTAACACTTAAATCTATCAGTATTTTAATTACTTCAGTTAATCTAATTAAACCTAATTCTAACACAGCAAAAGGGTTTTCAGCCTGAGAGACTGGCACGAGGTTTAGATTTAATAAAACTGTAAAAGATAAACGAGACAAGAAGAAACACAGATAATAAAGAAGAGGTCAAGCCGATAGTAAGGAAAACATATTAGACAAGTTAATCATATAAAACGCCTGATTTTTCTACTTGTTATAATGATGATACTCACTTCGTTGGTGGATTTCTAATGTAAGCTAGGCGGTACTTCTTCCTAAACTCCTAGGTTTACTTAATTAAGTCTTTCAACAGATTAATCTAGTCATAATTAATCCAAACCCGCATAAAGCATCACTTATAGATTACATAGTATAATTTATCATTTATCCCACAAGGGCTTACATTACATATTTATGACCTAACTTCGCTACTAATATCCTAATTGTCATAGCAATATTGATCTAGTTATAAAGCTAAGTAACATGTGATCTTCCCGAATTAATGTCTATCATCCAAAAACTAAGGACTTATTGAACAATGAAAGAATCAGTTGAATGAATAATCACATAAAAAATAAACATGAATGAAGTAATAAATATAATCAATACGCAAAGAATGAGTAAGCAATCTAAATAAACAAATCAAAACATCAAATAATCATAACATGGCTAATACCTACAGATATTAGCCTATAATCTCTGTAATATAGCAAGCTATCATGTTTAAAAAATTCAAGTATAAATCAAAAAGGAAAAATACGCTAACCGAAGGATTATAGTGTAGTAAAAAAGTAAGGGAATCTTCCTATGGAATTATGGCACTACATGACCTTCTTGGTCTTCTTTATATCTCTGTTCTCTTACTTGGTGGTTATGAGCTCTCTGAAAACTGGAATTAGGGTTTTCTATTTATACTTTTCGAATACGGTTGATACGGCGTATCAGACGTATCCGATATGGCGTATCGAGGTAAATTCACGTGGGGTCCAAGATTATTATATTCCTGAATGTTCGTACAACGCCTTACTGATACGACATATCATAGAGATACATACGATGTATCAGGTCTTCTATATCTTGAAAATCTGGTGAAGTCTTTGAGATTGATACGACGTATCTTCATAATGGGATACGTCATATCTGGACTAAAACAAGCTCGTTCTTCTTGTTGAACAAAGTTTCATATACGACAGATCTAAGTAATTGGATACGGCATATTATTCAAAGTCAGGCAATGGTCTTCATAATCATGCAAGTCTTGGTATATGGTGTATCTGTCTAGAATGATACGGCGTATTCTTGTCTAGAATGATACGGCGTATTCTTCAAAGTGGACTTTCTCGAACTTGATCCATTTTGAATCTAAACACGTCCATTGCTACTAACTTTGACTAATTACTTGATAATATCTGAGATTGAAACATTTAAGCAATTACGTATCAAATCTTATACAAAATAATATAAAAAAAGCAATATACACAGGATAAATGATGCTATAAATATGACCTTATTTGATGTCATCAAATATCCCTCCACTTGAACTTTACTTGTCCTTAAGTAAACATTAGATAAAACTTATGAAAATTTATCCTAATTATTCGTTTAGGATTTTTTTTTCTATGTAAGCGTTTATTCGTTTAATTTTAAGTGCACAACCAAACACCTTACGAAATAGGAAAATGAAATCACTTAAATCATTCAACTAATCTATATGGTAACATTTAAGTAGTTCGCTTAATTTCTCAGTTGTGACGAGTATTCTATCATAAGCTTGGCAAGGATACACATCTCCAACACTAAAGATAAGGAGTAACAAGTCTAAAAGGGTAAATTGGGTTAATCATGAGAAAGGTTTAAGGGATGTACCAGGCTTACGTTAAACATCTGATACAAAAATATATTAGATCGCTAGTGCGTATTTTTGATTTACTCAAACAACGGATGGTCACTAGAATAGTATATCTTAGATCACTGGTGCGTTATTTACATAACGGATGATCACCAAAATATACACTCTAGATCGATAGCTCATCATTTGATTACTCAAAAACCGGATGGTCACTAAAATATTAATGCATTAGATATTTTCACAAAGACATTACTTTATCTGGATGCTCGAAAGCTTACAACGGATAAGGTAGTAAGGTCTGGAAAACATATATAAATGGTGAAAAATACAATCACAAACAGATAGATTAAGTCCTAACAATAAAAGATAATGTGGTTAATTACTTCCTGACCTTCCCATGAAATAGACACAAAGCATAGACTAACTCACACTTTAACACGGAAACTCACGATTTAATAGGTAGATACGAATTAGACTCAATGATTTTTTAATCATTATTCTCAAAACAAACCTTAGTTGGCATTCCCTTAACGGCCAACTCCCTTTTAATCCATAAATATATTACAACAAATAGTGGTGATATCTCCACTAATACAAACTAACAAGTTAATTAATTGCGACTAACTTCTAATAAAATACAACAAAACTTTACATCGTTGGTTTATAACACGCACTCAACAAATAATCGATTAGCTTAAAATATAGAATCGGTTAAGTTTAGACGAACCGATTATCTCACAATCGCTCCTTTTCTTCTTTTTTTTCTTTTCTATTTTTTAAACATAAAGAAACAACTAATGGTGTAAAATTTCACCACTTCACCATCATAATAAATCTGGATGATTTTTTCATATACTTCAAAACTTCAGATGTAAAAATAATAGTGATAGTAGTAAACACCAACTACTATCACATTCATATTGGGATGTGCAATTCCTGACCTAACCAAAGATAAGAAACACAAGAACACAAGAAATACACACAAAAGTAACCAACCACGGACTTTAATCTATAGGGTAGACTAAGGTGTATAGCTGAAATGAAACAATTTGATATTGGTGTAAGAAATGAAAGGAATGGCTCTGAAAGGTTTTCTAGGGGTATCTTACTCTAAAATGAGAGTAATAAAAGGGTTTTATATGGGGGTTAACTAACCAGTGTAGTTAGTTAATATCACATAACATGTAAACGACATAGGCCATTTTGATGTAATCCTAAAAATTTACCTAGTTAGACAAATCACTCCAATTATATCAATAATACTCATTATGGTGGTCTCGAATAGTATACCAAGCCAAGTTCTAAAGTTTACTGTAAGTCACCGGCACACTCATATTTTTGTGGAATTTGGGTAAAATAGTGGAAATGGAATAGGCTCAATCCTCACAATATGGAAATAAGGGTTTTGTGTGCGAGTAATGAACAATTGATTTCACAAAAACATGTTAAATGTTTTTAAAATTAGGCATATATTAGGCATATTTTTGAAAAAAAAAATAGTGTTCTAATTCTTTCATCTCCCCACTTAAGAAAGCAACGTCCTCGTTGTGTAAATTGAAAATTAAATACAGGAAACATAAAGAATTAAAACAAAAAGCCCCCTGAGATTTGCTTGGTATGATCCTCCATGATGCGTATGTGAGCAAAATTTTATTTTCTTGTGTGAAAAGGCGTATGGATGCCAGTATGACTACAACACATAGAAAATAAAACATATATGTGAACCACCACTTCCTTCGTATTCTTAGTATTCCACCGGTGTTAATATGCATGAAAATCACAACTAGTGTTTTTACGATAATCGATGGTTAGTAAAATAAAAATAAAAATCAAATTGTAAATCATCATGTTAGTCGATACGCCATATCCATAGTTAGGGATACGCCGTATCGAGCCTGGAATAAAAACAAATAAGATATTGGTCAGAAGTTAAATGCGTTGTATCAAAAACTTGGATACGCCATATTAATTGATTTGACAGAAAGTTCTAAAGTGCAAAAAATTTAAAATTGCAGGAAAATAAAAGGATATATGTGACTAGTAAGTTTAATACGTCGTATCCCTAGTTATGGATACGCCGTATCGACTTGCAGGTCTGACAGACTCGATAACAAAAAAAATCAGAAAATAACATTCCGGGTTGTCTCCTGGAAAGCGTTTTCTTTATTCCAGATTCTTTAAGTTAGACCCATCTTCAGCTTATAATCCATGTCATGAAAACTCACGTGTCCACGTGTGAGCTCTTCTACAATCTTTTTGTCTCGAACATATTCAGGTCCCAAATTCACTACTCCTTTGTATAAGCTTTCTAATTTTTGATATGGGTGCTTAACACCATTCAATGTGTCACTAGTTCTTACCTGGAGCAATGACCAAATCTTGTTACACTTCTCGTTAGAGAGATACTTAAATCTTGGGTGTGAACAAGCCATTTGGTGACACTATCATTGCCATTGTATAAGGTGATCATTCCTTCAAACCTTTTTGCTTCAACATTGGCAACCCTACAAAATGACCTTCCAACTATAACATCTCCCATGTCTTTTTCATGATAAGCATCCATATTATCAACTATAACAAAATCTGTAATAACTGAAATTTTTCCAACAAAAATAGGCACATTTATAAAAGCTCCTACTACATTCTTCCTTTTATATTCAAGATTCCTTTTCATAATTGAGTTATAAAAATCTTTAGAAATAACATTAATAGGAAGAATGGGGAAAAAGTTTATATTAACATGCTTGTAACCTATCATGCTAGAAAATTGCAAATTGTAAGCACAATCAATGTGGATTTTTCTACCATAATCACAAAAACTACGATCTCCTTCAATTTCATCATAATTCATAGTATTAATCATGTTAACTTCCAGTATGTCCACAATTTCTCCTTCCTCAATCTCAGGTTCTACATCCTCCATCACTTGATCATTAAGCTCCAATGGTTCATTTAGATCATTTAATTCTACGTAATTTCCATAATTCGGGTTTTGTGATCTATTTTGAATCAATGTCGCCCATTAGCCTAGTTTCTAGGTCAAGTTCCAAATGTTCTCTCAATCCTAGCACGTAAACACTCTTAATTATGATTTTAACTGGATCGTCACTCTTAAAACTAATTTGTCATCCCCTACTCTTAAAGATATTTTCTTTTTAAACACATCAATTTTAGCATGAGCAGTAGACAAAATGGTCTTCCAAAGATCAATGCGATTTTGATATCCTCGTGCATATCCAAAACAACAAAGTTTATGGGAAAGACAAAATTTTCAATTTTCACTAAAGTATTTTCTACTATACCCTCAGGGCGTTTTACAGTCTTATCAGCCAATTCAATGATTAGTTTAGTAGGAGCTAATTTTCCTAAACCTTGATTAGTAAAGGTTGAATAAGGCATGACACTAACACTAGCTCCTAAGTCAGTTAAGGCTTTATTGAAACACATATCATTAATACTACAAGGTAAAGTAAAAGTCCATGGGTGTTTCTCCTTATGAGGCAAATCATTTTGAGCAACTGTAGAGCAATCTTCTTTCGTGATAGCTTTGATTTCTTCTTCTATTCTTGACTTCTTCTTGAGAAATAGATATAGCTTCTTCAATAGTAGTAATTTCCTTGACATGATCTCTCGGGTTAGTCTCAGTTGAGCTAGGTAGACTTCCAGATCCCCTTTCTTGAAGTACCTTGCTCATTTGACCAATTTAAATTTTCAATGCTTTGATCAAAGCTCCTTGATTTCTGATGGAAGCATCTGTTGAAGATTGAATTTCTTTGATCAAAGCAGAATTTTCTTCATGTCTTTTTACAACTTCATCCATAAATTTATTTATAGATTCTTCCAAAGTCTGTCTTCTTTCTTGATATGACGGATTTCCATTATCCCTTTGGTAGAACCCTGGGGCAGCTGCTTTATGCCTTTCTGATGGCTGAAATGGCACTCCACATTGAGTGTAATAGGCTTCTTCAAGCGTCTTCCCTTCTTCTTTTGATGGACAATCCTTAGTGTAATGAGGTCCATTGCATAATTCACACCCAACTTGAGCTGCATACACTTTTCATTCACTTTCTTAAGTTCTCTACTAAGATTGTTCAGTTGAGCTTGAATAGCATCATACCCATCAGAAGTATCATTGCTATGACTCCTAGTAGAGGTGCCATCATGCCACTTTTGAAAATGACCAGCCATTTCTTGACATGATCTTATTTATTGTAAAGAAAGTTTGACAGAACCTCATTTATCAAACTTTCTTGTAAAGAAAGTTTGACAGACCCGTCTTCATCGCACTTGGTATCGATTTCTAGGAAAGAATACGATAAGGTTTTATCGAACTTAGGTTTGGTTATCACACTTGGGTTTGATTGTCGAACTTGGTTGTTATCGCACTTGGTTTGAGTTATCGCACTTGGAATTGGGGTTATCGAAGTTAGGGTTAAAAGAAACAAGATGAAACCTGTTGACCACAACCATAATAACAAAACCAACTCTTTGACTTCAGATTTACCAACAAACCAAGTCCACACACAATAAAACAAGATCTCAGTTTATTTACATATTGTACCAAACTTTAAGACTTTAAGTGTGTGAACTTATCACATCATATGTTGGAATCACTTCTGATGTTTGTTGTTAACCCATGAATTTCAAGTATTTATATTTCATATGTAATAGGTAGCTTGAGAAAGGGGATTATGGCCTTTATGTTTGTTTAAGGTCAAAGCTTATGTAGTTAAAGGCCCATAAGCTTGATCCAGGCCCATGAAGGCCCATGTCCATAAGGAAAGGATGGAAACTAGGAGTGTTGCCTAGCTAATCCTCCTATAAATACTCTTGTAAACCTTCATTTGAAGGTTGGTTGTTCAAGTTATTCTCTTTCATTCATACTCTACGCATAACCGGTCTTACTATATGTGTGTGTGTGTTTGGTTTACTTGTTCAATCGCCTTTATCTCTTTCTTATAAGCTTGTGTTGTAAAACTAGTGACCTAACAAAGTGGTATCAATCGCCAAATAGTTGGGTGTAACGTATTGTTTTGAAGTTTTGGTTTTGGTCTTACGCGTAAAGATAACACGAATCTTTGGATTGCTTAAAACTAATTTTTACACTTTTGAATCCAAGATTCTTGTACTTTCAACGTTATAAGGTGTTAAACTATTGGTTTTGGCAAAAGTTTGGAACTTTACGTGTAGATCATTGTTTTAAGCTAGTTTTTGTACGAGGTGTTCAACTCACGATAATCGCTTTTAAGTGCTTTGGATCATCAAGTTTCACACTTTTGTGTCTTTTGGTGTTATTGAAGCTATTTCATCACACAAAACCGGTTTAGAAACATCTTTGGGCAGAATCAAAGTTACGAGTAATCCTACGCGTAGCAAAACCCTAAAATTAAGCGTAAGATTATCCTTGGTTTGATCTTCGTTTTACGGTTTATTCCGTGTTTTCTTACTTGGATAAGTCCGAAAATACGTCGACTTTGGATATCTTTTGCACCGTGAAGTGTAAAAGATCACTTGGGATAAAACCCTAAACTTACGCATAAGCATAAAGCTTAAGCGTAGAAATCCTACGCATAAGATTCATCTTACGCCTAAGCCAAGTCTTACGCATAAGGTAATCCCACGCCTAACTTTCTACGCCTAACTTTGTGTCTACGCATAACTTTAGTCTTTTTCCTACTTACGCGTAAGCTAAATCCACGCGTAACTAGTGATTGTTACGCGTAACTTTTGGTGTTTTTACGCATAAGTGCTACTTGGTTCTTGTCATTTCTACGCCTAAGGACACTTCATCAACAAAGGTTCATTCGACTACAAAGATCCATTTTACTACACAAGTTTATCAACATGTCTCAACCACCATACTCTAACTATTTCCTCACACTTATAATCATCAACAACAACAACAATTAACTCCACAACATCAACAATGGAATCAACAACAAGCAATTTATCAACAACAATTTAATCAACAACATACTCCACAACTTGGTGCAATTCCACCACCACAAATGGTTCAAACACAACCAAGTCTTCAAGTTCAACCCTACACAAATGATTTCAATCAACATCCATCAAGGAACACTATGAAGGAACCCACTTGGTTTGAAAAGATGTGTGAAGCTTTAAGCGACCAACAATCAATTCATGAGGTCGGATCACTTGATAGACCTCCAATGCTCACTCCGTGAAACTACGATCAATGGGTGATAAGGTTCTTTAGGTTTTGTGATTGAAGAAGCCACATGGAAAGTTCTTAAAGAAGGTTATCTTGGAAGGTCCATTTGAGATGCCTCATCGTCATTGTACCCGGAGATCCTAATGTTATTCCACCAAGAGATGAACAAACCAACATTGCTATTGCAGATTTAAATCAAATGTAACTTCTACACTATGAAGTCGATGAACTTGCAATGGAATACATCCTCTTAGGATTACCAAACCCAATTCTTCGTAGTGTTGATGCTCAAAAGACGCGCACAAAAATGTGGGATCATATTCATCTTCTTATGGAAGGATCAGACTCAATCGGGAGGATTTGGAATCCAAAATTTACTTGGCTTATGAACACTTCATGATTGAACACGAGAGACACTAGAGTCTTATCATCATCGATTTTCGACATCATCAATGATTTGGATAAACACAACATCATCATGCCAAGAATTGCAAGTGAATACTAAGTTCCCGAGTAGTCTTGGTCCCGAATGGGAGAAGTATGTCATTTTCTCCGCTGCGAAGAATATGCATCATTCTACTTATGGATTGTTGTACGATTACTTGAAGCCTCATGAAAAGGAAGTTGATCGGGAAAGGATTCTCCGTGCTCAAATTGCTCAAACCTACACATCGGACAATCAACAACTTGCCTTGTATGCTCAACAAAGTTATCCTCTCAACCAAGCAACTCAACCAAGCGCTTCCAACACACCTTCAAACGATCAATCACAACCTCAACAAAATCAATTGGTTCCATACAACAACAACAATGCTCAAGCATATGTCGTGAAGCTAATGAGGAAATCGATCCATTCAAGCATTGCAACAAGGATTTGTGATGATTGCTAATGCTTTTAGCCGTTACACCAACAAATCCAACAATCGATTCGTTCCTCATCTAACACACGGACTCAAGTCTGTTGTGAACAATGGACGAGTTGAAGTTCGAATCGTGATTATGGTCGTCGGATGGGCGGTGGTCAAGGGTTTAATGCTGTGGGTAGGAATAACAATGAGCTCAAGTGGTGGAACAGGAAATGCTCGTAATCGGTTAAATGGTCTTAGATGCTACAACCGCAATGAGAAGGACACTGGCTAATGCATGCCCAAAGCCAAGGACTAGGGGCGTGCTTATTTCAAAGAGGCCTTACTTTTGGCTCTTAAGGATGAAGTGGTGGATCTCTCACAAACAAAGAATGAGCTTTATGGCGATGCGACTCGTGATGATGATATGGAGGACTTGCAGGCAATGCATCTGTTATGTTGATGGCTAATATGCATGAGCTACACATGAGTGAAACAGCCCCGTAGATGACATCGATGGCTTGTCTCAGTACCGAACAAACCATCATCATATCTCGAACTAATATCTCCGCCAATATCTCGAATCCGCACGGATCGACTGTTCAAAATGAGTCATCTACATCTCATTTCGATGATTTTCAAATAAACCTCGTAGTTACATTTGACGATCAAGATGACCTTATGGTTTCCTTTGATAATCAAATTGACTCCGTGGTTGTACTTGAGGATCTAAATAATGATCATGTTGAGACTCACGTTGAACAAGATGATCTGTTGCCTCATCCGGATTTTGCTCGGTTAATTCAAGACCATAAAATCAAAATGGAGGAATGTTATGCATTAAATCAATCCTTAAAAAGCAAAATGCATTGTTAACCAAGGATTTTGAATGCTTACAAATGCAACTCAACTTTTTCAAAACTCAAGAAAACCGTGAAAAGGTTTTGAAGCCGCTTTGCAAAATCTCATCAAAACGAAAAATATTTAGAGACAGATCGTGATCTAGCCGCCTCGAAGAATGCTTTGTTGTCGAATTAGAACAACTGAAACATGAACATAAAAAGCAAATTAACGCCTCACCTTGGAAAATCAAAAAGCTAAGGTGAGTTGTTAACTTGTCAAAAACAGTTCTCCGCATACAAAAAGCATTCAACGAATCGGGTAGATGACCTTCTTGAAGAAATTATCGGCTTGCAAAACAAAATTAAAGAGTTTAAAACTATTGTTTACAAACATGGTGAATCAAGAATGACTATTGAAAAGTTTACCTTAAAACCCAATCCAAAAGGATATGGAAAAAATCTAGTCGATTACAAACCAAAGCTTTCACTAAAACATTCAAACCAACTCTCAAGTTTCCAAAGGTAATACAAAATTGATAATCTTGTCATGAGTGTTGTTGAATATCATCGTCAAGAGGAATTAGATGCGTAAGACGAGAGTCGATCAAAATTAAAAATGTTGTTTACAACAAACCTTTTAATTATCAAAACGCGGTCACTTTTGTCACACCAACGGATTCTTCTAACACACCAAGGGTTATCATCAAAACACCGAGTCTTCTAATGTTAATCCCCAACCGATTATGCACAAACTTATGGTCCTTTACCTTCCATTAGTGAAGTAAACTCAAAACATGAAAATCGAAAAATTCTTAGATATTTTGACATTTTCATGGTCGACCTCAAAATTTTACAACATGAGATAGAATATCATCCGAAATCAAAGTTGAACATTTTCAATCGCCTCGCGCGAGAACAAAGAGACATTTTTCGGAAAAATCTTTTACCTAATGTTAAAAACTTGAAAAGTTGTGCAATTGCTTGGGAAAAGGATTTTCATAAGGAACTTGGGGTCATGAAAACGTTTTGAGAAAACCGAAACATCTATTTCTAACACTAAACGCAAAAAGAAACTGTTGAGAAAAGATGTTGATCGACTCTTGGAAGATGTTATCTGTGGCCGATATCCATAATGTTGTGTTATTCCATTCTTTGCCATATGCATCCGATCATATCTCTGCCGATATTGTTGAAACTGTGGTAGCTGTTGAGAACACCGATAATGTGCTTGGATCGAGTCTTTAAAAGTCGAAAATAAACGATTACTTAACGAACTTTACAATGCAAAACGTCGTCTTAATTGGTGTGAAAAGATATTCACAATCATCAACTTAGTTTTCAAAAGAAAATCGCTCAATTGCAAACAAAATCTTTTGATCCTAAAATTGAGCAACTAGATGATCAAAACGTGTCTTTGAAAAGTCAAATCTCAAAATATGAACAAGAACTTGTAAAAGTTAAACAGAATATGGTGTCATATTTGATTTACTCAAAAGACTCGTCATGAAGCATCAAACGAACTTGATCACTATCTTGCTCACACTAGAGAAGTCATGAATTTTCTTTGGTAATATTCGCTCGAAAATCAAGATCGATTCACACTATCTCTAAGTTACGGAAATGTTAGGAAAGTATGAACAACTTCCGCCAACCGTGATTAAGAGATTAGCACCAGTAACACTTAGTAATCGTGAACCTAGAATTCCCACCGCCAAATCACAAGTTGCTAATGTGTTTCATTCTCTTGAAACAGAATAGTTGCATCTTTTCCAAACGTCCGCACTTCACGCCTAGAGCACTCAATCGAAGAATAGGAAGTTGCGACCTAAGAAAAGATCAATAAGGAATGCTAAAGTAGAAGAACACCCTAGGACTATGAATAAAACTCATGTTGCTTCCACTATAGATGTTGCGTCGGCAAATGTAATAGAAATAGTGATGTAACGAATGCTAAACCGTTAAGTACCTTTGATATTGATCGATGCACCTTGTGTTATTTGTCATAAAGAGTATGAATTCGATTGTCATGACAAATGTGTTGCTAAAGCTATAATCTCTAGATTACGGAATCCTAAGAATCGAATACCTCTAGGCCCACTAATCATTCTAAGTCCGTGCTTGGTAGACCGCCTTCTTTAGATTCTAAGGCAACCATTGCTATCCTCGTAGCTACCGTTTCACCTCCTAAGAATGTAGTACCACCTAGTGCTTTCACTAAGACTAAAGCAAAGAGTAGTTATAGATGGCGAAATGGATATATAACACACTAGGATTTAAATGGATGCCTAAAGTTATCAATGTGTGTATGTCTAATATACGCTTGGAACCCTCTAACATTTCGGGTTCCACATCTACTTCTATTCCATCCGTGTCGTCGTGTGTAATGCGGTGATCATGATCATTCTCTGGATTGTTGATAGCGGATGTTCCCGACACATGACGAGCAACCTTAAACTGTTATCAAACTTTATTGCAAAGTTCATTGGCACCGTCGTTCGGAACGATCACTGCACTATCATGGGCTACGGAGATTATGTCAATGGGAACATCGAAATCAGCGGGGTTTACTATGTGGAAGGCCTCGGTCTGTCTGCTTTCGATGAGGTCAATTTTGTGATGGAGATTTGGAGGTTGCTTTCGGGAGAAAACTTGTTTCATTCGTGATCTACAAGGAAATGACCTTATGTTTGGCTCGCGTAATTCTAGTCTCTACACTATCTCTATGCAAGACATGGTTGCTTCCTCTCCCATCCGCTACTTTCAAAGGCAACATCTACAAAATCCTGGCTATGGCACCGCTGCCTCTCACATCTAAACTTTCAAACCATCACCAACCTTGCTCGACACAAACTAGTTGAAGGACTCCCACGATTCCGGTATTCAAAAGATCACCTTTGCTCACTGTGAACAAGGGAAAAGCACTCGTGCTCATTTTCCTTCAAAGGTGGAACACGACTCTCAAGATGTGCTTCATCTTCTTCACATGGATTTGTGTGGCCCAATGCGCGTGCAAACGATCAATGGCAAACGCTACATCTTAGTAATTGTTGATGACTACTCACGATGGACTTGGGTCTACTTTCTTCGTAGCAAAGACCAAGCTCCACAAATGATCATCACCTTTCACAAAATTCAAGTTCAGCCCCAACACCGTCCGCCAAATAAGAATGACAAAGGAACTGAATTTGTTAACCAAACCCTTCGTGAATTTTATGAGAAAGTGGGAATTCAAAGATCAAACATCTATTGCACGGACACCGAACAAAACGGAGTTGTTGAAAGACGAAACCGAACGTTAGTGGAAGCGCAAGAACAATGTTAATCAATGCTAAACTTCCAGATTACTTATGGGCGTGTCGATATCACCGCATGCTATACTCAAAACCGCTCTATGATCACAAACGCCACAACAAAACACCTTTCGAGCTTGTCCACAACCATAAACCGAATCTCAAACACTTTCATGTATTTGGATCCCTTTGCTATCCGAATAATGATCGTGATGATTTGGAAAGCTCAAAGCCAAAGCCGATATTGAGTCTTTATTGGATATTGTGAGAATTCTAAAGGTTACCGGATCGGAATCGTCGAACAAAGGAGGTGATGGAAACGATTCATGCTCATTTTGATGAACTCACGGAGATGGCTTCGAGTATAACAACTTAGAACCCGGTCACAACCGTTTAAACTTCCTCAACCCCATCATCACCGAACAAAGCCCTCACTAACTCGTCAACAAATGGAAAGGTTATTTGCTCCTCCTGTTCGGTGACGATATTGATGAACGTGCTCCGGTGTATCCATTGTTTCATTGCACAACCCGATAATATTCCTATACCGATACACTACTACAACAACATCGTTGAAGATGCACCTACACCAATTGACTCCAACACAACAGATTGAACACACCGCTTCCAACAATGATGAACCGGTGATGATATTTCGAATGAAGTACCCCACCGCAGATTTTGATCCAAATGCGTTCTTTAACCCGTTTGCTAATGAGATTGTTGCACCGGATGTCGCGGAATCTTCAACAAACCATTTGAATCCTCGAATCGCACAATGTATACCAACATCAACCTCTACACATCGATGGACAAAAGACCATCCTCCGCTAACATTATTGGCAACCCGAATCAACCGGTCGTTACGAGACAACGTCTTCACTAGATGGTGAACATTGCATTTATGCACTCACCGTCGCTAATCGAGCCTAAAAACATTAAAGACGCAATGACAAAAGACAACCGGATTGAATCCATGCAAGAAGAACTCAACCAATTCAAACGTCTTGAAGTATGGGAGCGGTTGAAAGACCAACAGGGTCTACGTCATTGGTCTAAAATGGATTTGGAAAAACAAATTGGATGTCAAGGGAACGTAATCCAAACAAGTCACGTCTAGTTGCTAAGGGTTATCGTCGGGAAGAGGAATAGACTTTGAAGAATCTTTTGCTCGGTTGCTCGTCTTGAGGTCGTTCGGATATTTCTCGTTCGCGGCTCATATGAATATGACGGTCTATCAAATGGATGTCAAAGCGGCGTTTCTCAATGGACAACTTAAAGAAACGGTTTATGTCGACCAACCGGATGGATTCGTTGATCCCGAGTGCCCGAACCATGTCTACAAACCGAACAAAGCTCTTTATGGTCTCAAACAAGCCCCGGGCATGGTACGATAAGCTATCATCTTTCCTCATTGCCAATAATTTCACCAAAGGCTCGGTTGACCCAACTCTTTTATACAATATCACGGGCACATATCTTAATTGTTCAAATTTACGTGGATGACATCATTTTGGGTCTACACATAAAAGTTTTCAATCGCTTTTGCAAAACTAATGAAGAAAAATTTTGAAATGTCCATGATGGGTGAACTTACTTTCTTTCTAGGACCGCAAGTTCATCAATCACCCGTGGTATTTTCTTGAGTCATCCAAATATGCCCTTGAATTGTTAAACAAATTTGGAATGAATACTGTGATACTTATGCCACACCAATGACTCATACCAAGAAGCTAGCCGATTTACATGGGAAATTAGTTGACCCTACCAAATACCAAGTATTATTGGGTCCTCATGTATCTAACAACTAGCGGACTGATATTGTCTTTGTCGTTTATCTATGCTCCCGTTATCGATCGCGACCAATCTGAAACCCACCTCTCGAGGCTAAAAGAATCCTCCGATACATCAAGGGAACCATTAACTTGGGGATCCGTATCAGAAGGATTACGGTTTTGAACTAATCGCTTTTGACGCCGACCACGCAGGATGCTTAGACTCAAGGAAAAGTACTTGAGAGCTCTACAATTTCTTGGTGATAAACGGTGTCTTGGCAATCAAAGAAGCGAGGAATGTACATCGTCATCAACCGAAGCGAATATGTAGCCATGTCCGCGTGTTGTGCTCAAGTCATCCGGATGAGAACACAACTCAAATACTATGGTTACGTATTTGATGTAATCCCGATGTATTGTGACAATCGAAGTGCCATTGCGATCTCGCAACTCACCCAAAGACTAAATCAAAGCACATTGATGAGTGTCTAAATACTCATCATTTTATCTCGTTAGAATGCCAAAACATCCGAAAACACTCGTAAATGCTTCAAAATGATAAAAATATCACAAACAAGTGTTTTATATGTTTTAAATGCAAAAACATCAAAATCTGGTGAAAAACGCATCAAGTTTGCATAATTGGCAGTTTTAGTCCCCCAAGTTACAAAAGTTGTCAAAATCAGTCCCTGGTAATTCAAAAACTTGCAAAATATCATTTTAGGTCCAAGAGATTCAAAAGTTGTCAAAATAAACCCTTCCAAGTTTAAAAATCACAAAATGACAACTTTAGTCCTTTAACTTTGAAAATTGTCAAAAATAGTCCTTGGTTAATTTAAAAAGTGAAAATTATCAAGTTTTAACCTTGTACTATTAATAAATGGCAAAAATGGTCCTTATGATAAACTTTGGAGAAAAATACAAGATTGGTCCTTATAGTTTCTAAATTGACAATTTTGGTCCCTGGATTTTAAAAAAATGAAAATTAACAACTATGGTCCTTGTACTAATCTTACTTGGCAGGTTTGATACTTATGATATGCTTGGAAACTTGTCAAAACCAGCCCTTAACTTTGGCAAAATTGCAAATATGGTCCTTGTTTACTAAACCAAACCAAACGGACCCTATTATTACTATTAGCCCAAGTCCAACCCAAAAACAGTGACCCGGCCCAATATTTTAAATCAAAAGAAACCGCCATCACTGTAGCTACGTCTCTCCCACCCCCTGTATACGCAGATACCAGTGGTTTTCACCACTTGTCTTCCACCATTTCCCTCCACCTCACCATCCCCAGTTGTCTCCTTCCACCTCCACACCAATCCAAAGCCATTTAATGGAAAAACCTGCTCGAAGACATTTTTGGCGCCAAAATCAACAAGTGGCAAAAATGATTATCTGGATGATTTCAATGGTCAGGATTTGGTGGGATAACTTCAGAGGTCGACAAGAAGATATTTGAAGTCAATAAATATCAAGGGGAACCAATGCAATTAGCAATCTAGTATAATTTTAATTTTCATTATCGTTTTAGCTTAATTCTTAATTCCAGTGCATTTTAAAGCTTTTAAATCTTGTATTTCATGTTATCAGTGTAATATAAACCTTTTGATATCATCAATTTCACTTTTGAGGTCTTATCTTATGTTATGCAATTTTTACGAATTCAAAGAAATCTCATTATGTTGAAAGGTTGTTAGCAGTGGTTATTTTGGACTTATAAACTCATATAAGCTCCTTATAAAGCTTATCAAAGCTTTTAGATACTCTTAAAATCGGTTTATTAGCAAAATCAAAATTCACAAAATACTAATTAAATAGCTTAAAAATAAAAATCCATGGTTCAAGGTTCTAGCAGTTGGAGCAGGTATATTTTGGATTGCCTTGGGATTAGTGCTTCATGGGAAGCTTTAGGATGTGTTTTCGGCACCTTGGTTCTTAGTTTTCATAAGTTGGAAGCAATTGTAAGCCTTTTGCTCAATCTTGGTATTTTCTTGTTCTATGGTGTTAATGTTATTGTTCTATGTTTCTTTAGTGTTATTTAATGATATTATGAGTTCGTAATAGATTGCATGTTCTTAATCTATTTAACTCTTTGAAAAAGCTCAAACCTGTTATTTTAAAGGGTGTTTGGATTTGTGTAGTTATCTCAGATAATAGAGTAGTGCAGACCTGTGCTTGTGGTTATTTTGTGTCAAACTTGGTCTAAAGAACTCATTGCAACAATAAAACCTGTGATCATTAGACAGAAAGTCAAAATACTCTTTAATTTCATCTCATAAGCTCACTGTTAGGATTTGATAGGTAAAAATCATCACAGTAGCTTGAAATTTGGTAACTTAGACTAATTTAATCTCACTCTAGCTTAATATTACATATTCAATCAGTAAAACCAATCCAAACTTCATAGAAGTCAACCTAGATCATTTTGTTAAAAAGTCAAATTTTCAGTATTAGCAGTTTTGGATAATATAGAATAACTTATATAGGACTTAATATTGAGTTTCATGACTTGAGCTTTTGGAATATAAAAATCTAGCTGCTCATCTCTATCCTAGTGTATTTGATATTTTCTCAATAGCTTATTTAGCAGCTTTTCTTTTAGCTTATTTCAGTCACCTGTTTCAAAATGTGCCTGCATGCATGATTTCTAACCTTTTTCTCAAGCTCACAAAAAGCTTTCTAGTTGACCAAATCTTTTGATCTTTGGTTCTTTGGGTAGCCAACCAAGCCACCTTAAGGACACAAGTTTAAAATTCCAATTTGGAGCTTACTTACCAGGGCTGCATAAGCTTATCATTCTGTCCCATTTTACTCAGTATTAACTGAGTTTTACTCAGTGGGTTCTCAAGTTTTGAAAAAGCTTCTCACAAGCTCATAAGAGCTCATCAAGGTCTGAGTTTTGGTTTATATACTCTCACCCAGGTCTTAAACAAGTTCTAATAATTGTTTTAAGTTTTAGCTTATAGAGTGTTCGTGCATTAGCTTAAAGTAACCTACCATTTTCTTTTCATTATTCAAGATCAAACCTCAAATCTGTGTTAAATAGTAATCCAGAGGTTTAAGCTTGTTGTTTTTGGTTGAAATTGAGTCATTATAGCATAATTTAGCTTCCGTATCAATTTGGTGGTCTTTGGTTATCATTTAGCTTTTTCAAGTGCTTATTAATAAGCGCTTATAATCTATAGATTGCTTATTTCTCCAAACAAGACCATGTTTTTCTATTTTCATAGATTCAGCATATTAAAATAGACTTTTCCTGAAATTTTCATTATTTTTCATAACTGTTTTGCTATTTTTCTTAATTAAAATTAGTTTTAGGTATTTTAAATAGCTTTTAATACAAATAAATTATAAAAGTCCAAAAAATGATTTTTCAATTTTCTTAGGTTAAGATAAATATAAAAGTAATAAAAGTATTTTTCCATAATTTTCTTAGTTTAAAAAGTATTTTTAGCATTTTAATTAGTTTTAAATAGTTTTAAATTAATAATAAATACATAATAAGTCTAAAAATATATTTTTAGTTTTAAAATAAGTTTTATCATATTTTAGATTTTTCTAAGTTATAATTTCATTTTCTAGGTTAATTTTGTATTTTCTTGTATTTTAGTGCATTTTAAATACTTAATAAATAGTTTTTAATTAATAATAATTAAATAAATAGTTGTAAAAATAATTTTATTTTTCTAATAATTTTCTTTTATTATTAGGATTGTTAAAATATAATTTTCATATTTTTAGGATCTTTTATTTCTTTAAAACTCACTTTTTATTTTATACGTAGACGTAATTTTATTTTAAACGTAAGTTTTAAGTTTTAGGTTTTAAACGCTCATCGACTTTAAAAATAGTGATAGCGTTTATTTAATAGATTTTAACTTTTAATTTTTTTAATTTGCATTTAAGTCGCTTTAATTTGTAGATCTTTTCTTTAGTATAATTTTCCATCGAAAACCCTACCGATTGCTATCCTTAGTGATCATTCTACCATCCGATTAAGTGTTTTAACACCAATTCATCCTCCGTGGGACTTAACGACCCAGAATTCCTATATTCCTCGATCTTAATTGCATTAGTGTTTGAGCGTTTTAAGTCTATTTGACTTGACTGCTTAGCACGAATCAAATTTTGGCGCCACGGGAGGTTGTAAGCGTGTTTCTAGCATTATCGGACCCGCACTTGCACATATACCACAGTTTGTAAAAGTTTTCGTAAAGTTAATATAAACCAAAAGTTCATTAACGCTTTTCCTAAAGTGTTAAAACCCAAAACAATATAAAACAACAAAACAATCGTAACGTTTTCTAGTTTGTGTTTCTTTTAAGGTGATTCTTAAAGAGATACGATTTGGTTAAACGGACGATACCAAAAATATTTTCCAAAAGTTTTAACCCCATCAAGACAAATCATACCTACGTCTTTTCGGTGGTACTTAAAATACATAAAATCAACCACCGCAAATCAAGGCGGTGCAGACTACCTAAGCTGGGGTGCGACCATTAATAAGTTCCCGAACATCGATTTAAAACTTGCCTTTGTGTCACTTGTGATTTGGTGTACCTTTTTCAAAGAAGCCATTTCATTTGTGATTATTGGTTAAGTTCACTTGTGTTTTGCCTCATTTGTTTTGGAAATTGATTTTTATACTTAGTGCATGCAAGACTCGTTCTTCGATTCTACAAGTCCACTTTCCGAACTTGGAAACATTCCTCAGACGTAGAGGACGTTCGGCTCCTTCACCGTGATCGAGGAACGTCTACCACCACCACCACCGTCGAAATGGCGAAGACAAACCTATGAATGAGCTTCTCCAAGCACCCATCGAGGGTTACGGAGATGCCATTGTTGTCCCAACCATTGTGGTCGATACCTTCGAGCTCAAGACCGGGTTGCTTAATCTAGTAACCCAAAGCCAATTCTATGGTTTTGAGCGGGATGATCCTCATGCACACATTCGATGGTTCAATAAGATTGCATCAACCATCAAGTACAAGAATGTCCCATCCGGCTATCAAGCTTCTTCTGCATTCCCATTTTCTGTAGGACAAGCCGGAATTGGCTTCGAGAAACAACCCCTCGTTCTATAGAGACATGGGAAGATCTAGTTACCAAGTTTGTTAACGAGTTCTATCCTCCATCCCGAACCACAAGTCTTAAGAATGAGATAATGAAATTTTCTCGTAGATTTGATGAATCATTCGGGAGGCATGGGATCGTTACAAAGAATTGCTCAAGTGTCCACATCATGGTTTTACCGAGTTAATGCAAATGGATACTTTCTATAATGGTGCGAGACCGGTGACCAAGACTCTCGAATGCCTCCGCGGAGGTAATTTCCTTAGCAAAACCACCAAAGAAGCCTTACAAATCATTGAAAACAAGTCCTGTGTCCGTTCTTTCCGCACTAAGACATATCAAAATCGCCTAATCTTGGACCTTCTACTTCATCTCCGTGAGTACATCTAGCACCGATGCTAAGATTGATAAACTCACAGATGTCGTTCGAGCTTTGGTTCTTGCTAACCAAAGAAAGTCACCTTCACTCAAACACCATCACATGGTGAAGTGAAGAAAGTTGAAGTTTGTGTCACTTGTGGTGGTCCTCATGCATACTACAACCTGATCGCCATCGATGGTAGTCCGTTTGAAGCAAATGCTATAGCCGGTACTTCAAATCAAGGAGGTAATCAATACCGTCCTCGAATGAACCAAGCTACCGTGCTAACACTTATCAGCACCACCCGTTTTAACCGTAATCCTAACCGAATCGAATCAACCTAGAATGAACCAAGGTTATCAAAACCAAGGTAATTTCTATCCGGACCCAATCAAGGTTTCCAACAACAAGGAACCTTCATCAAAACAATTTCAATCGTGGGAATCAATTTCATGGGAATGTGAATCCTAATCAAGGAATTTTCAACAACAAGGTCATAATCAAAACATCCGACCTCAAAATTTCCTCCTAATCCACCTCCCATCATTACTCCTCCGGGACCATCATCGATGAGTTATCAAGCGGTTTATGAAATCCCAAGATGAGATGAACAGATTGTTGGTCGGTCGGATCACGATCCGAAGAAGTCTTTAAATGATCGACCCCGAGCTCGTGTACTTTACCGAGCAACACGATCGCTAACCCGAGGGGCGATGCTAAGGCGATCACGACCGTAAGTGGTGTTTCATACAATGGACCCGCTATTCCTACTACCTCTTCTTCTTCTCTTCCAAAGGTAGTGGAAAGTGAACCGAGGACTCACAATGGACCCACGACTCCAATGCCCCTCCTCCGTGGCAATGAGTCAAGTTACCAAGGAAACAACGGACAAGGTGCATTATTCAAGTCCAAGTAATACAAGACAAGTCCCACCTTGGTAGTCCATCCTCAAGTTGTCCGAAACCCAAGTCTAATCCAGAGTTGTTTTGAACCACCGTAGCTCCCATTGAAAATATCAAATCCAAATCTTCTATTCCATATCCATCACGTTTGAATGAGCAAAAGCTCCGTGAAAAAGCTAGTCATCAAATGGACAAATTTTTCCAAATTTTCCAAGAATTACACTTTGACATAAGCTTTGCGGATGCTATCATCTCGATGCCCAAGTTTGCATCGACTCTCAAACACATGTTAAGCAATAAGGAAAAGTCGTTTGAAATGGCTAAGACTCCTCTTAACGAGAACGCTCTGCAGTTATTCAAGAAGCTTCGAAAAGCTTGGAGATCCCGGAAATTTCTCTTACCTTGTGTATTCCTCAGAATGGTTGAATGCTTTGCCCTAGCGAGATCTTGGTGCAAGCATTAATCTTATGCCATATTCAGTGTGGAAGAAACTTTCTTCCGAACTTACTCCTACATGCATGACTCTCGAGCTTGCAGATCGTACAATATCCCGTCCTCTTGGCATTGCCGAGGACGTTTTGAAAGTAGGAAAGTTCCATTTTCCGGTGACTTCGTGGTTGTTGATTTTGATGCCGATCATCGGGTTCCTCTCATTGTTGGTCGAGGATTCACGAGAACGGGCCGTGCTCTCATAGATGTATTTGAGCAAGAAATCACATTACGTGTTGGTAATGAAGTCGTCACTTTTAACCTTGATCGACTTCGAGGTACTCGCAAATTATGATTTCGAATCGGTTAACCGAATAGATATCATTGATGTTGCTTCAAGAGTACTGCAAGAAGTTCTTGGTTATGATCATAATTCTTCGAGTGATAATCTCACTCATTCATCTCAACCTATCATTGCCAATTCTACTCCTTCTCTCACCCCATTTGAGGAAAGTGACTTCATCTTAGAAGAGATTGAAGCCTACTTATCCGATGATTACGTACCATGGGAAATTGATCACGCTCCAATTGACATTGAGGAGACATACTTCTCATTGAGAAGTTGCTTAATGATGATCCATCATCACCCCTCACTCTAGTGATTCAATTCTCGATGAGATTAATCAAAATGAGATTAATCGGAGGAGATTTTCTTCTTGAGAAATTGTTAAATCATGACATTTCTTCTCCTCTCCTTCCATCAAACTTCATAACAAGGAAGTCAAGTCGGTTGAGAAAATCAAGAATTTCCGAGGTTGAGCTTAAGGACTTACCACCTCATCTCGAGTATGCATTTCTTGAAGGTGATGATAAATTACCGGTCATTATTGCTAGAGATTTGAGTAAAGATGAAAAAGTCGCTCTCATTAAAATCTTGAAGTCACACAAGCAAGCAATTGCTTGGAAACTCTCCGACATCAAAGGTATCAACCCCGAGTTTTGTACTCATAAAATCTTGATGGAGGATGACTTTAAACCCGCAGTTCAACATCGAGAAGAGTGAATCCAAAAATCCATGATGTTATCAAACAGAGGTTATCAAACTTCTTGATGCAGGATTGATTTACCCGATCTCGATAGTCCTTGGGTTAGCCCAATTCATTGTGTTCTAAAAAAGGGTGGCATAATCTGTTATCACAAATGAAGATAACGAGTTAATTCCAACTCGATTGGTTACGGATGGCGTGTTTGCATTGACTATCGTAAGTTGAATGACGCCACTCGTAAAGACCATTTTCCTCTACCCTTTATGGACCAAATGCTTGAGAGATTAGGTGAAATGAATACTATTGTTTCCTTGATGGTTTCTCGGGGTACTTTCAGATTCCCATTGATCCAAAGGATCAAGATAAAACCACATTCACCGCCCATACGGAACTTTTGCCTATAGACGTATGCCTTTTGGCTTATGTAATGCTCCCGCACGTTCCAACGATGTATGATGGCCATTTTCCACGACATGATCGGGAAACAATGGAGGTGTTTATGGATGACTTCTCGGTCATTGGGGATTCGTTTCAAACATGTCTCTCCCATTTAGATAAAATGCTTCAAAGGTGTGAAGACACCAATCTTTGTCTAAACTGGGAGAAAAGTCACTTTATGGTCAAAGAAGGCATTGTCCTTGGCCATAAGATTTCAAAGAACGGGATTGAGGTAGATAGAGCAAAAGTCGATGTTATTGCTAAATTACCTCATCCTACTACCGTCAAAGGTATTAGGAGTTTTTTAGGTCATGCCGGTTTCTATCGTAGATTCATTCAAGATTTTTCCAAAATCGCCCGGCCTATGACCCATCTTCTTGAAAAGGATGCTCCTTTTATCTTCTCACCGAGTGCATCGTAGCTTTTGAAACATTGAAGAAAAAGCTATCAAGCACCCATTCTCGTTGCTCCCGATGGGATTTACCTTTTGAGCTTATGTGCGATGCAAGTGATTTTGCTATCGGCGCGGTCTTAGGGCAACGAAGAAACAAGCATTTTCACCTATTCACTACGCAAGTAAGACTATGATCAAGCTCAAACTCATTACACCACCACGTAAAAAGAGCTATTAGCCGTGGTGTATGCTTTTGAGAAGTTTCGCCATACTTAATCTTGACCAAATGTGTAGTGTATACGGATCACTCGGCTCTTAAATATCTCTTTGCAAAACAAGATGCAAAGCCGAGATTGCTCCGTTGGGTTCTCCTCCTTCAAGAATTTGATATCATCATACGTGATAAAAAGGAGCCGAGAACACGTCACGATCATCTCGTCTGATTAGAAAACCCTCACCAAGATGTTTTCGAGAAAAAGGATATAAATGAAACATTTCCTCTCGAGACACTCAATGCGGTTTCTTTTCGTGGAAACTCTTCTACCCCATGGTTCTTCGACTTTGCAAATTACCATGCGGGTAACTTCATCGTGAAAGGGATGTCGACCCACAGAAGAATAAATTCTTCAAGGATGTTAAACACTATTTCGGGACGACCCTTTCTTATTCAAAATCTGTGCGGATCAAGTCATCCGACGGTGTGTTTATGGACAAGAAGCTCTTGACATTCTCAAAGCTTGCCATTTGGACCCACCGGGGGCCATCATAGTCCAAACTACACCGCCAAAAAGGTGTTTGATTCCGGGTTCTATTGGCCCACAATCTATAAAGATGCCCACGATTATGTCAAAACTTGTGACGCTTGTCAGCGTCATGGAAACATATCTCAAAGGAATGAAATGCCACAAAATGCCATTCAAGTTTGTGAGATATTTGACATATGGGGTATTGATTTTATGGGGCCATTTCCATCTTCTCGTGGTAACAAGTACATACTCGTGGCTGTTGACTATCTGTCAAAATGGGTTGAAGCAAAAGCTTTACCTACAAATGATGCCCGAGTAGTTGTGAAATTTTTGAAAGCTCTCTTTGCCAGGTTTGGAACTCCTCGTGCAATAATCAGTGATCGTGGTACACATTTTGTAATGACCAATTTGATCGTGTCATGCAAAAGTATGGTGTTACCCACCGTCTATCTATCGCATACCACCCCAAACAAGTGGGCGGTGGAAGTTTCAAATCGTGGTATTAAAAGAATACTTGAAAGGACGGAGGTGAAAATCGTGCATCCCGGTCGGATAAACTCGATGACGCACTCGGGCTTTTCGACGACTTACAAAACACCAATTGGGTGTACTCCATACAAGCTAGTGTACGGAAAAGCATGTCATCTTCCGATTGAACTAGAGCACAAGGCTTACGGGCCTTAAAACATGCAAACTTCGATATCTGAGACGGTAGGTGATCACGTAAAAGTTCAAATGAATGAACTAAATGAACTTCGTGATCAAGCTTATGAGAACTCTTTGATCTACAAACAAAAGACAAAGAAGATTCATGACTCTAAAATCAAGAACCGCGTTTTCAACGTTGGTGATCGAGTCCTTCTTTTCAATTCTAGATTGAAGATTTTCTCGGGAAAGCTTAAGTCCCTACCGGTGCGGTCCATTTACTATCACTAAGGTTTATCCTTATGGTACCATTGAGTTATCTCAACCCGATGGTCCTAATTTTAAAGTGAATGGTCATCGATTAAAGCATTACTTTGGAGAGGACATTCCCCGTGGTTGTCCGGATCTACAAACATTCCCCATGAACCAATGAATGCGGGATCGAGTCAAGCTAGTGACTCGGGAATCAAAAATTTTAAGCACACACAATATGGGTTTTCACCCATGTTTCATTTTCTTATCCCTTTCTATCACCCTAGTGTGGGGAGTCTACCCACATTGTTGTATATTCTCAATCTTTCTAAAAAAAAAAAAAAAAAAAAAAAAAAAATGTGTATATATCAAAACAAAATAATGGCCGTAGTATTTCCTTTTATGTTCTTTGTTTCGGCATAACCGCGGTACTTTGAATATTGAGGGCAATATTCATTTCTTAGTGTGGGGAATTCTCACGAATTTCATGTAATTATTTCACCCAATTCCCGTTTTGGCCAAAATTTTTTTGGAGTAAGTGTTTTCACTTACTCACAAATGGTAATCATCCACCATGTCTAACCCACATAAGGATTGGCTAATCCAGAGCAAACGGCTCTTGGTAAAGATATCTCAAATCCGTTTATGGCTTGCAATTTGCCTAAAATTGTATGGTGTTCAACTCACCATATCTTTAAACTAGTGAAAAGTTGGCTAGCCCGCAAGTTTATGGCTTGTGGTAAAGGCGATTGGAAAATCCATAATTGGTAATCGGCTCACCAAAGATAATATTGATAATTTATCTAAGAGTTGGCTAGTCCGAAGGGTACGGCACGGTAAAGACAAATCAAATCCGTTGAAAGTCGGTGGTTTGCTCAAAATCACATGGTTATCATTGTACCATGGTTCTTACTTGAATCGAAACATTTGGCTACTCCAAGTAATGGCTTTTGGTAAAGAGATAAAATCCATTAAAGTTTTCTCAAATCATTGCTAGGGACTAGCAATATCTTAGTGTGGGGATTGATGAGTGTCTAAATACTCATCATTTTTATATTGTTAATGCCAAAACATCCGAAAACACTCTTAAATGCTTCAAAATGATAAAAATATCACAAACAAGTGTTTTATATGTTTTAAATGCAAAACATCAAAATCGATGAAAACGATCAAGTTTGCATAATTGGCGCTTTAGTCCCCAAGTTACAAAAGTTGTCAAAATAGTCCTCGGTAATTCAAAAACTTGCAAAATATCATTTTAGGTCCAAGAGATTCAAAAGTTGTCAAAATAAACCCTTTAAAGTTTAAAAATCACAAAATGACAACTTTAGTCCTTTAACTTTGAAAATTGTCAAAATAGTCCTTGGTTAATTTAAAAAAATGAAAATTATCAAGTTTTAACCTTGTTCTATTTATAAATGACAAAAATGGTCCTTATGATAAACTTTTTGAGAAATTACAATATTGGTCCTTATAGTTTCTAACTTGACAGTTTTAGTCCCTGGATTTGTAAAAATGGAAAATTTCAACTATGGTCCTTGTACTAATCTTACTTGGCAGGTTTGATACTTATGATATGCTTGGAAACTTGTCAAAACCAGCCCTTAACTTTGGCAAAATTGCAAATATGGTCCTTGTTTACTAAACCAAACCAAACGGACCCTATTATTACTACTAGCCCAAACCCAAGCCCAAACAGTGACCCGGCCCAATATTTTAAATCAAAAGAAACCGCCATCACTGTAGCTACGTCTCTCCCACCCCTGTATACGCAGATACCAGTGGTTTTCACCACTTGTCTTCCACCATTTCCCTCCACCTCACCATCCCCAGCTGTCTCCTTCCACCTCCACACCAATCCAAAGCCATTTAATGGAAAAACCTGCTCGAAGACATTTTTGGCGCCAAAATCAACAAGTGGCAAAAATGATTATCTGGATGATTTCAATGGTCAGGATTTGGTGGGATAACTTCAGAGGTCGACAAGAAGATATTTGAAGTCAATAAATATCAAGGGGAACCAATGCAATTAGCAATCTAGTATAATTTTAATTTTCATTATCGTTTTAGCTTAATTCTTAATTCCAGTGCATTTTAAAGCTTTTAAATCTTGTATTTCATGTTATCAGTGTAATATAAACCTTTTGATATCATCAATTTCACTTTTGAGGTCTTATCTTATGTTATGCAATTTTTACGAATTCAAAGAAATCTCATTATGTTGAAAGGTTGTTAGCAGTGGTTATTTTGGACTTATAAACTCATATAAGCTCCTTATAAAGCTTATCAAAGCTTTTAGATACTCTTAAAATCGGTTTATTAGCAAAATCAAAATTCACAAAATACTAATTAAATAGCTTAAAATAAAAATCCATGGTTCAAGGTTCTAGCAGGTTGGAGCAGGTATATTTTGATTGCCTTGGGATTAGTGCTTCATGGGAAGCTTTAGGATGTGTTTTCGGACCTTGGTTCTTAGTTTTCAGTTGGAAGCAATTGTAAGCCTTTTGCTCAATCTTGGTATTTTCTTTGTTCTATGGTGTTAATGTTATTGTTCTATGTTTCTTTAGTGTTATTTAATGATATTATGAGTTCGTAATAGATTGCATGTTCTTAATCTATTTAACTCTTTGAAAAAGCTCAAACTGTTATTTTAAAGGGTGTTTGGATTTGTGTAGTTATCGTATAACGGTAGTGCAGACTGTGCTTGTGGTTATTTTGTGTCAAACTTGGTCTAAAGAACTCATTGCAACAATAAAACCCGTGATCATTAGACGTAAAGTCAAAATACTCTTTAATTTCATCTCATAAGCTCACCGTTAGGATTTGATAGGTAAAAATCATCACGGTAGCTTGAAATTTGGTAACTTAGACTAATTTAATCTCACTCTAGCTTAATATTACATATTCAATCAAGAAACCAATCCAAACTTCATAGAAGTCAACCTAGATCATTTTGTTAAAAGTCAAATTTTCAAGATTATAGTTTTGGATAATATAGAATAACTTATATAGGACTTAATATTGAGTTTCATGACTTGAGCTTTTGGAATATAAAAATCTAGCTGCTCATCTCTATCCTAGTGTATTTGATATTTTCTCAATAGCTTATTTAGCGACTTTTCTTTTAGCTTATTTCACAATTGTTTCAAAATGTGCCACTGCACGATTTCTAACCTTTTCTCAAGCTCACAAAAGCTTTCTAGTTGACCAAATCTTTTGATCTTTGGTTCTTTGGGTAGCCAACCAAGCCATCTTAAGGACACAAGTTTAAAATTCCAATTTGGAGCTTACTTATAAACACGCATAAGCTTATCATTTTGTCCCATTTTACTCAAGATTAACCGAGTTTTACTCGATGGTTCTCAAGTTTTGAAAAGCTTCTCACAAGCTCATAAGAGCTCATCAAGGTCTGAGTTTTGGTTTATATACTCTCACCAGGTCTTAAACAAGTTCTAATAATTGTTTTTAAGTTTTAGCTTATAGAGTGTTCGTGCATTAGCTTAAAGTAACCTACCATTTTACATTTTCATTATTCAAGATCAAACCTCAAATCTGTGTTAAATAGTAATCCAGAGGTTTAAGCTTGTTGTTTTTGGTTCCAATAGAGTTCTTATAGCTTAATATAGCTTCCTTGAAGATTTGGTGGTCTTTGGTTAACATTTAGCTTTTTCAAGTGCTTATTATTAAGCGCTTATAATAGCATTGCTTATTTCTCCAAACAAGACTATGTTTTCTATTTTCATAGATTCAGCATATTAAAATAGACTTTTCCTGAAATTTTCATTATTTTTCATAACTGTTTTGCTATTTTTCTTAATTAAAAGCAGTTTTAGGTATTTTAAATAGCTTTTAATACAAATAAATTATAAAAGTCCAAAAAATGATTTTTCAATTTTCTTAGGTTAAGATAAATATAAAAGTAATAAAAAGTATTTTTCCATAATTTTCTTAGTTTAAAAAGTATTTTTTAGCATTTTTATTAGTTTTAAATAGTTTTAAATTAATAATAAATACATAATAAGTCTTAAAAATATATTTTTAGTTTTAAAATAAGTTTTATCATATTTTAGATTTTTCTAAGTTATAATTTCATTTTTCTAGGTTAATTTTGTATTTTCTTGTATTTTAGTGCATTTTAAATACTTAATAAATAGATTTTAATTAATAATAATTAAATAAATAGTTGTAAAAATAATTTTATTTTTCTAATAATTTTCTTTTATTATTAGGATTGTTAAAATATAATTTTCATATTTTTAGGATCTTTTATTTCTTTAAAACTCACTTTTTATTTTATACGTAGACGTAATTTTATTTTAAACGTAAGTTTTAAGTTTTAGTTTTAAACGTTCATCGCCTTTAAAAATAGTGATAGCGTTTATTTAATAGATTTTAACTTTTAATCTTTTTAATTTGCATTTAAGTCGCCTTAATTTGTAGATTTTCTTTTAGTATAATTTTCCATCGAAACCCCATCGATTGCTATCCTTAGTGATCATTCTACCATCCGATTAAGTGTTTTAACACCAATTCATCCTCCGTGGGACTTAACGACCCAAGAATTCCTATATTCCTCGATCTTAATTGCATTAGTGTTTGAAATTTGTTTTAAGTCTATTTGACGCGGATTTGGGTTTTTCCAAGCGAGAATGTTTTGGTGAAAAGATTGTTGTATAAGGTTACTATCAAGTTGAATTGATTATATCCGGACCAGTTACACCCGAAACACTAATTAATCATAAAATGGAAATTAGGGTTTTGTGTTCATACGGTTTGGGTACTCTTGATTCTTGACACTTTTGATGTTAAAACTTGGATAAACATACTCAATATGCTTCTTAGAACTCCCGAAACACTTTGGTGTAAATCTATGGCTAGAAATCATATCGTAATTCATGAACCTTAGGGTTTTGACTTACAGCGTATGACTTTCTCGCGTAAAATGTGTAATATGTTTCATGCCATAATCTGTTTTAACATGACTATACATGTTAAGATTGATGATATGATGGTTTATTTCGGGCATGCTACTCGTAAAATTCGAGAATCAAGGTTGATTGTTACTCACGCATAAGGATCACCTTACGCGTGGCGGTTATCGTAAGAGAAATCCCACGCGTAACTACTACGCATAAGGTTCTACAATGGGACTACGGCGTATCCTGTGAAGGATATGCGTAAACGATGACCTCACGCATAAGGTCTACTCTTACGAGTAAGCCTTACGCGTAAGGTCTTTATCGCCTACGCCGTAAGCCCCACGCATAAGGTCCCCTTTTCCCACGCGTAACATTTCTTACGCGTAAGTTAGGATCCCACGCATAAGCTTTCGCTCTCGCGTATGTCACTACATTTACGTGTAACTTTGCCAAATCTCGCCTAAGCCTTGATAGACCTTCATTAAGAATTGTTACGTGTACAAACTTGTTAATAAACAAATCATATCGTCACGAAACCAATAATGTCACTAATAAACTTAATCGTTTAATATGTTGTGTTAAATATGTGATAACATAAACTTTAAAACTTAAAGTTAACTAACTCACGAAACTTATCACGACAACATTGGACTATTGAACAAACAAGTGACTTTGGACTCGTAACAATCTTTAACATTGTACCTTCAATAATTAGACAATAAAACCTTCTGTTGACTAACATTATGTCGATTCGATATGTTGGTTCTCTTGGCTAATGTTATTTCGGATCACGACATGGTCGCTCAAATGAATGTGGATGCACGAAATTCTCACAATTGTCGACATCTTCCTAATGGCTATCCTAGAAAGATTGGAAAGAACAACCTTAGGGTTGACTTTGAAACCCTCACATGCTCGAATCTTCACGCTTGATTCTTTGTGGATGTTCTAAAGAATCATCCCTACCGAACATGCTCTCACACTCTGCTACGATCTGGGAGATCTACATGCAACAATTCGGAATTCGATGCAAAGGATCAAGGGTCAAAGTGTAGTATTTGTAACTCTCAATCACAAACAAGTCACCATCACTCATGCGGACTTACGGGTCATTCTTCTCATTCCGAAATTGAGCCAACCGACTTCTTTGCCACACCTACCGAGGAGACAGTTCTATAATTCTTGCTTGATATTGGCTATGATGAAGCTTGAGGTTATCTCTAAGCATTCTCATGTGGAGCTTAAGAACATTCCTCAACCGTGGAGAACCTCTACATCATCATCACCAAATCGGTCTCGGTCGTGATAGTGGCTATGAGCATCCTAAGCTTATGGAACTACAAATTTTACGGTCATTAATCAACAAAAGGACATCAAATCGAAGCTCGATGTGGGATGACATGATGTCATTTCACAAGAAACTTGGCTCAAAGATTCCTATGTTAGATACACAAAATTGTTGATCCGAGAGCACTTGGATTCAATCCGATATTCCACAGAGGCTCAATGACCCGACAATCACGACATGTTGGTGAGCCTACCCTATCGATCGAGAATCAAGGAATCGTCTACAAAAAGCAGTGGTCTTTGTAGACACGATCACCTACGTCTAAAGAAATCAAAAGCTCGAGACATACAAAAGGTATCTAGTTGCGATAAAAGAAGGCAAAGTTGGTCATCTCGATGACAAGTCTTGGAACACCTACAAGGAGAACCGAAGAGGCGGTCGAGGAAGTCTTGCAAATCTTGAAAGTCATAGGAAGTTTCCCAAGGGAATCCTCCTCGTAAAAGGACTGTTCCTTCTAAGGAAGTTGTTCCCATTCCTTACCTAAACACGAACCATGAGAGAAAGCTAATTAACGAGGACTCGAAGGTCTTGAATCGAAGAAGAGATTACGTACTAAAGCTGCTAAAGACGAAACCACAACGGTATCTAAACCTCCGGTCCTCCGGTGACCTAGTAAAGGAAAGACTCATGTACTTGTGCCATATGAAGAAAGCTCGAAAGTGATGAAGAGCAACTGGATAAATCCTACGGGAAGAAGTTTAAATTGTTAGACACCTTCAAAAGGTGAAGAATTTGCAAAAGACCAAATGGGTGGCCCCGGAGGATCAAGTGGTCTTGCCCACTCTTCACCGAGATCGATGCGGTTAATCGACCCGATAAGGATCCGGTGCCACCACTCTTGTGCAACAACAAACGCTTGTGGAGGAGTCACCGATTATAACATTGAGGAACGAGAAAAGGATAAGGCGAGAAAAGAAAGCGATGAAGAAGCTAAGGCTCGGACGGAAGAAAAGGCTAAATCTGGACAAGATGGCGAAGAGAATTACGATGATTATCTTCTCAACGGTCAACTCGTTCCAAGGAGGATACGCACCTCCTAAGGACCCCGAGCCTCCTCATGTCTCCTCATCATCGATTCTTCATCTCATTCCTCACCACCACCATCTAAAGATCAACCAAATCATCATCCAAATCGGTGAAGAAGCCTACTCGATCTTGGATATCTCATGCTCATAAGCGAATTGGGAATCTTTGTCAAACAAGTCGAAGAAAGACATCCTCCAAAGGAAAATGAATTTCTATCTCGATCGATACACTATATTCATGATGATCTCGACAAGATGCAAGAGGAAAGGAGTATGTCGAAGCTCATGAAAGGCGATCTTCAAGGAAAATGGATGAAATGATCAAAGGATACACTCAACAGTTCCTTATGGAGGTCGTTCGAATCGACAAAGCGCGATGTATACGGACAAGCGTATCCAATCTGTTGCATCTAGCCAAACAAGCCATGAAATCAACTCCGATGAATTTAAGCATCAATCGGTTGAATCTACAATCTTCTCGGATGATGAATTGGTGAACCGGCTAGTAGCGCAAATGTCAACACGCTCTACAACGTTTGCCTCACACAAAGCTAAAGCTGTTTGAAGCTCTCTTTGAATACCAACTCGGGTCCTCATTCCGAGAAGAAGTTGTTAGGCCCAAACGTTCAAGAGATGATGAAGATAAAGATCGGGATAAGGATAAAGAGCCCAAACGCTCAAAGAAGTCGATGTATCATCCTCTATTCAAGACTCGATGCAACCTCCACCACAACGGACTCCTACTCAACAAAGATCTTCTCCTCCATCTTCTTGATAAACCTCGAGATTCATCGAGTTTCATGAGACTCAAAAACCGGTGATCACTTTGAGTATACGGGTGGGGACGATGAGGAAGTCCGTGAGCCCCACAACAACCCCCTCTCCCAAACAAGTTAAGAAACCGAATCCTCATCTAGGCCAAAACAAAAGAAGAAGAAGGCGCCAATAAGCGGCGTCAGTATTATGGCTCGATGAAGATACAACACAGGAGTTTGAATGGTTCTCTACACTTGTCAATTCCACTCCTACGAAGAAGGTCAACATCGGTGAGCGGTAATACTTTGGAGCATGCTAAGATTATGCAAGAAAAGTTCCATGTGAAGAAGATGATGAAATCCGAGTTGAGGCGAATCAAGAATGAAGCTTTTCAAGCGTGGAAAGATAGCTCGAAAGTGCCATCGAGGTCGAATATCACCTTGAAAACATTGCTCGAGCTATGTCTAACAACATGGATTGGCTCAACCCGAAGCAAACATCGACTTCACCAAACGGGACAACCTCCATATTACAACCGGTGGTCTAAACCTATACCAACATATGGCCAACCAGATGAACCTAGGATCCCATTCAAATATTTCTTCAACAAAGACTTGGAATTTCTTCTACGGTGGCGATGGATCAAGGAAATACACTACATCTTTGACACTTCCATTCCAAAGACCATATACTCAAAGCGCATAGCTATCGAGGAAAGAGCTAATCACTTGTTCTCCAACAAAGTGGAAGCATACGACCGAGATGCAATGTCTGGATTCATCATTGGCGGGCGCGAAGAATCTACTACCGGCGCGAGTTGAAGTCTCAACATGCGGTGTTCAAGACTAAGGATATCATTGCCATCAAACACGTTGATCCATCGACCAAATGGGACTACACTTTTCTCAAGAAGATTGTGGTCAAAAGGCAAGATGAGCGGATTATGCATTCTCAAGTCGACTTTGAGAATTTGTCTCTCAACGACATTGAAGACATGTACCTTGCCAAAGTCTGTGGTCGCATGAGGCAATTTTCAAGCAAGTACAGCGTGAATTCATCAAGTCACTTGCTCATCTTCATCGAAGCATAGTCATCAAAGAGCGTGTAGAAGATCTCCGGTGGTGTTGAATCATATCAAACCGTGTTAACTTCACCCCACCTCGCTTGATCTTCGACATCAACCAACTCTCACAATATACACTCATCGACAAACCATTGGCGTCGTTTACCGCGGTGAACTTCGATGAAATTGCTTAATGGCGTGTTGCGATCTTCACAAATTTGGGGATCACACTTTGAAGATGGTTAGGGACGGATTGGCTTATAGGTTGAAGGATATATTTTAAATGATTGGGTCTCCTAAGCGATGGAATTCTCAGGATCGTCGGGATGTGAGGAGAATCATCAAGATGATTGATGAAAGGTTGTATAGAAGGGATCGATTCGGAAGATTGGAAAGCTATGTTGGTGGTCGACCGGGATTAACATCACCGGCTTTCAACGCCCGATTCACACTCTGGCGACATCTATGGACTTCTGGTACCCTTGAATTGCTTCGTCATTATAAATTTGGATGTGTGATTATATATGTCTATGGCTTGTGCACATATTACGATGTACAACCCGTATTTGTCAATAAAGGACCACGTGGTGCGCTTGATTGCCACAATCCTTATAAAAGGAGCGAAAGCTTCTTACTTTTGAGTAAAACCTATCAAACCTTTCATTTTCAAGGTTTTGCTCAAAAGGACAAGTACTTCCGTATGATTTTCAAAACCTCAACCGTTTATATCACTTGTTGAGGGAGTATTTGAATTAAAACTTTGTTCACAAATTGTTCATAGTGGTCATCTTCCCGCAACACTTTCGAAATGGTCATATTTATTCTCAAGTTTTCAAAATAACATTTTATATGCCATTTTGAGGGAGAAAATTATGTGATAAGAAATATGTTGTGTAAATGAAAATGAATCTTTGTGTAATAGACTTAACCAACGAATTGACGGTACTAAACCGCTAGTAACTCGAAAAGACTTGTCCGGACGGGTAATAATTTCAAGCTAGTTCGCTAGTAATGTAAACATGTCTATAAACGACTTGTCCGAGTAGAAAGTACCATTCGAGAAACTCTTGGTAGACATGAACTCGACGGGTATGACAACCTTTCGAGGTTTGTCTACACCTTCAAGGTAGTTATTAGAGCTAGTTGTCACCTAAAGGCGACAATGTAACTCTTTAACTATACAACGTAACCGTGTCTCATGGGAGTGTCTATCTTGAGTTGATCAATTCAAAAGTCTGCGCTCTTCCCACACAAAGGCGATTTCCATCAAAACTCTAAAGCACATGTGGAGGGAGTATTTACGCTAAAAGATAAAACTCTCACGGTGGTTCAAACATGTTTTCATTTACAAACCCTTTGAGAGATTTTCTTGAAAATTGGTTTTATGGCAACATAGGTTAGTCATGGAGTGATAAGGTGACTAAGGTTAGGAATAACCGTCCTATGATCTGCCAGAACCGGAGGGATCTACCCAAGGACATCACAAATAGTTAGTACTTAGAAGTCCTTAGGTACGATGATAAAAAGGAGAAATTGAGAATCGGAGAAAGAAGGAGTTGAAAAATTAAAAAGAAATGCAAAGAAAATGGTGAAAAGAAATAGCCCTCAAATTATTCAAATTAGGCGGAACAGGGTTCAATTCATATGCTCTTGGTTGTCATTTAGTGACGCCGGTATTGAAGATTAAAAGTCGTCATGGACCCGGTGGCGCATGCACTAAACCTTCTTAGCCACTCAAGTTTCTCTCAATGAAGCTTGTTTCATTCTCACAGGAACCCTACGTAAACTATTGGCTTTCTCATAGAGATCATTGGTATTGAAGAAGGAGACCTCTCCTAGTCTCCGCTCGGAAAACCAAAACGCACTATTGAGTCTAGAGCCACGAGATTCATCAAAAGATCTCTTAGGTACACTTGACATTTTATCACTTGACGTTCAACAATAAGAATTTCGATGGTTCATATCGAGTCCTTCACAGATCTTAGCAACTGTCGAGAACATTTATAAGAGATTCACATCGTGATCCTCGGTGATTGAATGGAAACTCTGCCGTGGTCAACCTCAAACGACACGACAAAGCGGTCACGGTAACTCCCGTGGATTACGCTTAGTGTGTCTCAAGCGGTCTCTGATCGTGAGGTGATGCTTCGTTGTACCTCGGCGACTCATCTGACTGTAGATGTACCGGTACATCGCGTTATCTCACTTGTGGGACTCCGGCTCGAGAGCGGCCTTTGTAAAATTAGAGTTGTGTTTTCACACTATCTTGTTAACACTCTCGAAGTTCAAACTTGTAAGTGCGGAATCCGCTTATTACTAACCGTTTGAAATGTTTTCTTCTTATGGAAGCTCCGGAGCGGGATGATCGTCGATTCTTCTCATGCTCACGCCAACATCATCGCTAATGGAAGTTCTATCCAAAAGCAACACAACATCGAATGATTCTTTGTCAAATCAAAGAATCTACAAAGTTAAAGACTTAAAGAACTTCACGAAGAATGAATCCCAACGTCAAAGGCGTGTGAGCATGTTGAAGAATGACGTGGAGACACCAGAGCAATGAAGGGAACTGAAGCGGCGACTTGATGCGGACAACAACATACTATTACTTTCATCACAAAGAACAATGATCAAAGAACAAAGTTAAAGATGACGTCAAAGCATAACCATTCAAAGAAGACAATTCTCTACTTTGGGAGATTGTTCGAATCAAGGCATTCCTTCTCATAAGAAAGAAGAATGTCGGAGGGCGTCAAGCTACTATTACATCAACGCCTTCACCGTTTTCATCACCAACACTTGAGGGGAGATTGTTGGAATCACTCCTAAACCATAAATCAAGTGTTAGTTACTCATATGTAATAGGTAGTTAATTATGGCCTTTATGTTTGTTATTAGCCTTAAGCTTATGTAGAAGGCCCATGAGCTTAGGCCCATGTCCATTAAGGAAAGGATGGAAACTAGGAGTGTTGCCCTAGCTAATCCTCCTATAAATACTCTTGTAAACCTTCATTTGAAGGTTGGTTGTTCAAGTTATTCCTTTCATTCATACTCTACGCGTAACTGTCTTACTATATCGTGTGTGTGTGTTTGGTTTATTGTGCAATCGCCTTTATCTCTTTCTTGTAAGCTTGTGTTGTAAATCTAGTGACCTAACAGATTAGGTTTGGATCCTTGCTTGGACTGGTTACAACATCTTATTGCATTTGGATCGGGTTAATGCTTTAAACGGGGGTGGATTTGTTTGGGCTGTACAGATTTATTGGACTGGAATTGATAGTTTTGGACTGAAATATATTTATCACATTATTATGGACTAGGCATTTGGCAAAAAGAGTGGCAATTTTGATTGTTACAAATTTTCACATGGATACATTTTGACAAGATCGGGAAAACCGCACGAGATGACTACGGGGTTAATTCATTATTATTTATTTGAGGTTGAAGTTGAATTTCACGGGCGCGCTTACTTAGTATCTGAAGATATCAGGGTTGGTTGGGTGCATGATTCTTCGATATCCTTGTTCGAGCTTTTAACCGTTACGAATGACAAAGACTTGATTTGTCTAGTTATACCTGATGTAAGGAGTTACGTTGTTGTGCTCGAAGTGTTTAACTATCACTTTTAACAAGTTACGTTGTAGTGCTCAAGTGTCACAAAAAGTTGTGGATAATTCGAGAGAAGTTCATATACAGTTAAGGATGGTTGGATGGGTATATGATTCTACCTTTATTGAAATTCTCAGTATTGGTTCTTAGTCAGACAATAGTGCAAGTTTAAGTCACAAGTTTGGGTTATTTTACTTCAGTCTCAAATTCTTCATACTTGGTTCTCTTCATCAGTAGTCACTACAAAAAGCCGTCAGAATGATAATGGGGTCGATAAAGAGTTAGCTGAAAGGAGTATAAAAAAGTAGAGATGTTCCATTTACTTGTAGGTTCCCAATATTGATAAACTAACACAAGATTCTAGTGAGAGAAAGATATGGGAGGAATCATGTTTCACATATAAGAAAGAGTAAAATGCATTATAAAACCAACCAAGCCTCAAGTGAGGCATTACATGAGTATATATAGTAAGTTAATAGGGCAACGCCCCTATGTGACTTTGCTAGAACATTCCCAAATCCCATGGGCTTACTAGATAGGCTAGTGGACTAATTACAAACATATAAGCCTTAATATTACTACCTATTAAATGAACTAATGACCTACACTTTATATTGATTATACGTAATCCTAACAAAGAGCCTTGAACTCAACCTCATCTTGTCCTACATGCAGAAGCAGACATACTATGACAAGTACTACCACATGGTCCTGAACATAAGAGCACCTAGGAAAATCACCAACATAAGCATTATTACAAAGAAAGGTCTAGTTGGAGTAAGGATCTACAGAGATGATGATCATGTTGAAACCATTCATGAGTTCAAGACTTCTAATCTTCAGGTGTTGGAATAGAAAGACATGCTATGACAAGTACTACCACATGGTCCTGAACATAAGAGCACCTAGGAAAATCACCAACATGAGCATTATCACAAAGAAAGGTCCAGTTGGAGTAAGGATCTACAGAGATGATGATCATGTTGAAACCATTCATGAGTTCAAGACATCTAATCTGTGGAAAACTATAAGGGGGGTTGAATAGTTTACCGATTAAAAACTTTGTTTTGACACTTATTGAAAGATCAATTGATATTGATCTTAGATATGTTAGTGAATAATAATCAATTTGCAAGCAATATATATAAAGAGTAAATAAGGAAAGAAACAATCAAACCACGACAAGTTGTTTATAGTGGTTCGGTTTACAAGGACTCTTTTTCCTTGCCCTACTCCACTCCCCGAGTCTCACACTCGATAGTTTAACTTCAGCAATCAACAAGCTCCTTTCACCGGCGGAGAAACCTTTACACTCCGCTTATACACTATTTTCGACACTAAGCTAGATGTCGAGTTTTTTTCAAGGGTACAACCACTCCCACACACAATGTGTTTTAAGGAATAAAATACTAACCACTCACACTCACAAGATTATGATGGTTTGGTACAACAATGATGTATGAATCAACACTATATCATACAACAACAAACAAACAAGACTTCCAACTATTTGTTGAAGCTTGAATATGCCTTGATCTTCTTTGCTACAAAAGAGGATCACTATAACGATATGAAACTGAGTTAGAAATGTTAGAGATAAGGAATGTATGTGAATATGCTAGAAAGGGATGAAAAACAACTTGGTTTGGCTTTGCTATTTATAGCCAAAATGATCGCAGCACCACGGACCACGGATCCTCAAAAGGGTTCCTTGGTGTAAAGTTTTTTGCCTTGGGTGTCGACAACAAGATCACCAAAATCTTACCAAAGTCAACCATATCTATCCAAGATTGTGTAAGATATGTAGAGTCTAAATCTACAAAATATCTAGTGAAATCTTCTAGAGATTTCAATGATGCACTACATGATGTCATGTGTTGGTTTTATTTTAGAAATATGTTAAAATGTAAATACACATGTAATGTTTTGTTTTAAGAAACTAAAACATGCTTGATCTAAAAATGTTAACATTCATTATGGTTTAGAGTCATATTAATAATATGATTAATCAAATGTAAATGCTTGAGTGATGAAGATATTATTTGAAAAGCTTGTTTTAATATCTATTAAACTTGACAAGCTTTAAGCTTTATAAAAATTAAATTTACTTTTGTCGTTAACAAAACTTAGGTAAAGATCATAAAATATAAATAACGTTTAATAACGATATTTGTATTAACATAATCTTTAGGTGTTGGAATAGAAAGGGATTTAGGATTCTGTTGGAACAGGAAAGGCAATGCATGGATTGCTATTGCAGGAGCAATGAGGAAAAGGCTTGATGAAGTAATGGCATTGGAGACCTCACTGAATGTTAAAGCTGGAGTACCTCCAGAAGATCAAGACCCAATACATGAACTAAACAAGATTTCTAGAAGAGGAAGAGAGATGCTGATAATATTAAAGAGTTCTTCAGGTCAATAAAGCACTTCGAATATCAAGTTGTGTATGAAAAACATCCAGGTGGAGTTCTGCTGAATGAACCCATACTTGGGGTGGTACTTTTGAGTTACCAACCCTCGACAATAAAAGGTTGTATGGAATTCAACTAATATTCAAAGACTTCACCAAGGACCTCGCACGACTGACATAGCAAGAAAGCTTTATTCTGGTGGTTGAAGCTGAAAAGAGAAACAAGAAGAATCCTCTCAAGGTTGTCAGAATCCTACCATCTTTAAGGAAATAAATAGTTAGTCATTTGATAGTATTGTATCTGTAATGTAATGAATGAATATCAAATGAACATTTATTATCTATTTTATCGTCTTATTTAATTCTATTAGTAAGTAAGAATAAGTTGTGTGCTCATTTATATTTATGAACTTTGGCTATTTGTATATGTAACATATTGGATTTCACATACACATCATCACACAAACATACTTAGGCGTATAGATGATGTTAGAGAGAGAAAGTGGGATATTTTTAGAAAGAGAAACTCATGTAAGATTAGATTACCAAAGAACATCTAACCCTCTACCTTGAAAGGTAGAGGGTATTTATAGGTTACAAACTAAACGACCTCCTGACGGCCTGTGAATCAGGTATACAATGGGTAAAGACCCATCCTTCCTCCACGGTATTACACTAAACTAAAACTGAGCTAATCACTTACTTAAAAACTAACATAATATCCGATATGTCTACGAGCTGACTCAAGCTAGATTATACTTGGGGTGACCGATGCTTTACAATAGAATTTCTAATTCCTAACAATCTCCCCCTAAGGGAGGTCACCCCATGAATTACATTGTGAATCCTAGCATTCTAATAAATCTACAGTCTTGAGCTTGCAGACTTCACTTCATCAAGGTATACAAACTATGTGCTTATGTGGTGATTTCATCATTATTCAACTACAATATATGTTTCGTGGAGGTTGTTGAGCTGATCCACCTTGATGACCTTTTGAGCATTAATTAGAGAACATCAGCCACTGTAAATCTCAGCATCACCCATTGTTGTGTTGCTAGCATATGATGTTGTGACATTTGGACCGACATGCTCACACCTTTTGGATCATCACATCTTTTCAACAGAGTAGCGGAAGCTTTTACTGGTTCATGATATTTGCAGCAGCGTAGCAGAAGCATAGAATGAAAATATCGAGCCGAGTTACGAGATATGCACCACCATGATTTCTTCAAATTAAGTGTGGATCTTTGTGAGAATGCGGCTTTGGATTGACTCCTCAATTACGATCACCGCAACCGTCAAATGTACCGCAAACAACATTAGCAATAAAACACACGAAGTGTCTTTGATCACTTCGTCGAATTGAATACACGGCCCACGGTTCCCCGTTGATCAAGACAAATCGCACGTGATCGGTAGGATTCTAAGAATCTCCTTGACGGGGTTTCACAATTGTTCTAGCCGTTCTCAAACCGAACGTCTCAAAGAAGACAACACGGAGTGAGTGAACCAAATAATTGAGATTCATCGATTGATAAGAAGAGATTTGAAAAACAATCGTGTCTCGCTCAATAGAAATTGTTTTGCAATACAATGAAGGTTTTGATGAAAATCAATTATCAATCATAAACACCTTTTATTTTGAAATATAAGTACACGATCGATGTGCTAAAGAAAAGAGTTTTAAGCACAATGACCGGTTTTCAAAGGTATCCGTCAATCCATAACTGAACTGTGATTGATTCAAAGATTGAATCGCCCATTGTTTACATTGGGTTGTTACATGGTTGATCTATTGAATAGATCTCACATGCCACCTACCAGAGCTTGTTTGATGTTGACTCGAGGCTTTCCATCTTCATTGTGAATATGTTTACATATCACTCGAATGTTCCGCAATACCACAAGGATAATGCGTGGGACTCAAGATATAATCTCTTTCCACATTGTGTGAAGCAGAGTCTTCATTGAACATGTCCTAATGAGATTTATTGATGATCTCGTGGCTCTAGACTCAATCGTGCACATTTGGTTCTGTCTTGGGAGACTAGGAGATGGTCTCCTTCTTCAATATCATCAATCTCTAAGAGAAAGTCGATAGATTATGTAGGTTCCCATGAGAATGAAACAAGCCCTTTAAGAGGAACTTGAGTGGTTTAGGAAGATGTAGTGCGGTGCGTCCACCGGGTCCATGACGTCTTGTCTTCAATACCGATGTTACCTTGGTAACCACCAAGAGTATATGAATTGAACTCGGTTTACGCCCTAAGGTTGAATAAATGGAGGGCTATTTCTTTTCACCCTTTTCACATTCAATTCTTTTCATTCTTCAACCCCTTGATGCTTACCGAGACTTGATAACTAGAACCTTGTTGGGTTTATTCGATACTAGTTCGGTCTTAGTCCGCACTCTTCCACATCTCATTTTCTCCTTTTTCAATGTACCAAAGGACTTCTACACTATCTAGTGGATTGTCCCTGGGTAGATCCCTCCGGTTTTGGCGGATCGTGGGAACTAATACCTAACCTCACCATCCTTATAACTCCATACATAAAGTAAAATGGTCGGTATTTTGGTACAGTTCATTCTTCCTTGAAACTAATTGAAAAATCATTTGGAAAAACGATCAATGTACTTGTGATATAAAATCAAAGCATTTTGTACCTTAATAGTTTTGATCATTTAGAAAATGCTCCCCCTCAACATGCGCATATGATTTGAAATTGTTTAGCACATGGAGGCAAGAGTTCTTTGAAACAAATTCTTGATCACAATTTCGTACGAAAAAGCCATTTGATATTCTTGGTAAAATTCTCCCCCTCAATATGTGCATAGGATATTTGAAATCATTTTATCACATAGAGGAAGAAGACTTTTTTTTTGAAGTACTACCACGATTGCCAAACATTTAGAAACCATTTAACACACAATCAAGGTACCATAAATAAAAGCATGGAAAACCTTGTACCTTAAAGGTTTGAATTTGTTTAGAAATGCTCCCCCTTAATATGTGCTTCGAGATTCGAAAATAGTTTAGCACATATTATAGAGCAGTATGCACTTTGAGACAGAAAATGGTCATTTTTTATCATCTTTCATATTTATATCACATTTTCTCCCCCGATCAAAAATTTCAAATCCTTTGAGATTTTGGATCTCAAGTGATTTAAATATGAATGAGACAAAACATTTTTTGGAGAAAAATGTGTCCAATTTTATATGATCAGAAGTGGACAACATTGAAGTTCCCTTTTTAGACACAAAGGGAAACCACAGTACATAACCTAACACTATTACATGCATTATAGTTGTTCATAGTTTGTACACCACATATTACACATAAATATTACAAAACATAAACACTTCCGGAAGATGTCTTCATTCAGTTCTTTGAAGTAGTTTGTAATGACCTTCACGAAGTCTACCACCAACAAAGCTTTTAAGGCTACGGAAGATCATTCGAGTCTTAAGTCTTCGCTTGATTGCAGCAATGAAATCTTCACACCTCTTTAAATCCACATCGGTCCAAAATTTTGTTTTGTTCCATGGCTTCAGATCAATTCTGATTTCTTTCACTTTGGAGGTCAGTTCTTCTTCGACCATTTTAAGAGTACCATCACTGAATTTGTGGAGCTCGCACAATCTCATCGACATGCGAGTCTCAGATCGCCGTGGAAGAGGGACTACGGGGTGTCAAGCACTCTATAGTCGTGACAAAATTCATGTCCCGAGGCATCCCATTGCGGCCTTGTTAAATTGATCCGAGTCGGTAGCTTTCATCCCAAGTTGAAAGTCCTCAACCCGTTTTGGATGACTAAGCCTCGATCCAGATTGACATTGGCAGAGAGCTTTCTTTTCGCGGCGGGTAGGTGATCAAGGTGTCCTTGGAGATTCGAAGGTAGAGGTCTTCAAAATCATTGGGCATCAAGGGCTTGAAGTCGTTCTCTTCAATCACATGATCTTTTGGTGCGCTCTTCTAAGAACGATCTTCTTGAGATACTCATAGCCATGGATTGGGAAGATCTCTACACCGATGACACTTAGAATTCGTAGCTTGGATCTAACACCTTTTCGTCTTTCTCGACTCCATGTCTCGATGTAGAAATTCTTCTTTTGTACCACCGTGAGAAATACCATATGAGCGGCAATGTCGTACTTTTGTTCTTCGTCACCTGCACTGATCGGGAACCATCTGCTCAAGTCCCGATCGAGTAAGTAGCGACTTTCATCTTTGAGATCGATAAGGCGGTCTTCTTCGAGAGTATGAGCACAAAGATAGTCAAGGTCATGGTTGAAGAAGAACTCGATCGAATGGTCATTTGTCCGTGTTTACCACCGAGAGGAAGAGGCTTGTTCACATCGAAGCGATGATCCGCTCACCGACTTGATCATTCAAGATCCTATGACATTCTTCCATCCGGTATTGTAGATGATTAGCATCCGAGTAAAAGACCTTGACAATTTCAAAACCTTGTCCTTCAAGATCCTTTGGAGTGATTGACGCGATTCCCCCTCGCTCACGTAACCACTTAATGAAGTCGCCCATATCTCCAAAGTGGCATGAAGTAGAGTCTTCATCCGGAGTTTTATAGTTAGTAGAAATTGTGGAAGCCCGGTTGTTTTCGAGGATCATCGTGTCAGTCTCTAGGATAGACCATGAGGGTTCTGGTGTATAGGGTCTCTCTTCGGGTAGCCAACTTCGAATTGTGTCCTTTGAAGGTGCCACTCTAGATGTGTTAGGGCATTCTCCTGATACATATGTATCAAACCATTCATCTTCAGATGGCTTGGGAATATGCTTGGTGGATGCATCATCTTCATCGGATTCCGACTCTTGAATCAACCGTTGTCCAAGCTGCAGATTTCTTCTGAGTTCCCTTTTCTCCGGAAGGAATAGATTGATTGGAAGGTTTTGGTGGTGATGATGGTGGTTGTGGTTAAGGTGTGGTAGTAGTCCCTGAAGATCCACCAATACCAAAAGCTCCAGCTCTTCTAGTTGGAGGTGGTGGCTTGGGACCTCCAGACTTATCAATAGTTTTCTCTGGGGCGATCTTTCTTTTCTTCTTATTATCCCTTTCGTACATCTTCCACAAATTGTTGATGATTGTCAAGTCTCATTGATTCCTCGAGTGCTTCATATAGTTTCTTATGTGTAATGTTCAAATGCTCTCGCATCGTACATTCTTTCGAGAGAGCGACTCATATCGTAGATTGGCAAGTCTTTAAATTGTTGAAGTAATGGAGCCTTCATTGCCCATTCAACTGCATCTTTGATATCATCTTCTACCGCCTTTGTAATGCCCTCATTGATTTTAAAATTCTCCAGTTTTTTGACACGACTATCAAGATTATTGACGGCGATAGGAAAATGCTTCTCAATGGTTGCAATACGTGTCATGGCCTCTTCAAGTAATCGTTCAGTTGTTTTGATTGGTGAAGATGAAGCAGGAGGTGGCGGGCGAGGAGGTGACGAAGATGTCGAGCTCGTAATCGCTGGTCCAACTGTTTGAACATTAGTAGGATCAGGTGGTGGAAGTGCGGTTTTAAGAGAAGGAGCATATAGGCGGATTGTAGAAGTGTCTTCTTCAGTATGTTGACGGTGAACATGGATTCCACTTCATCTTTCTCCTTATCTTGCTTCAGAGTCTCAGTGTCTGTGGGTTTGTCGTTTATGAACTGATCACCAAAGGAGATGTCTGTATCAAGATTCTTCAAAGAGCGTAGAGAGTCATTAGACAGATTTCGTTCTTCCAAGTGCCTGGACTCATCTGATTTTGACTCAAGGTTCTCCTGTGAGATGTGTTGTAACTCTTCCTCAACATTTTGCTCAGACTGGGTATCACTCGATGCAGGAGTTTCTTCTTGTACTTCAGATACCTCCTTTTCCAGTCTAGAATGTTCTTGAGCTGAAGAAGATTCAACAATTCTTTTCTTTAGCTCAAACTGATTGGTAGTTCTTGATGGTGAGGATGAGAAGGTCAGAAGCATGTGAGCAGCTTGTTCTACACCAACAATTCCTTTCCCTTTGTCATGTGTGATTGGTGTTGTTTGGCGAGACACTTGCTCATGTTCTCTTAGCACTACTCCTCCAACTGGTGCTCTCACATTCTGACTTTCTAGGCTTTGCTTGATCCCCAGTTGTAGAGCAGCAGCATCTTCATCAATCAAACTATTCTTAACCCTTGAAACCTCTGTTTCCTCAACATTTCCTTTCCCACTTCCTTCTTCTTTCTTTTACATACGGGTTGTGGTGTCGGTGAGTTTGTGATCTTTCAAGTCTCTTTTTAGGAGAGCAAGCAGATGAAGTCTTTGAAGTCTTTGAGCGTAAATGACTTAGTTGATTTGGATTGTGGTGGAGTGGGAGAGAACTCATCATTAACACCGGATCCGAAGCCCTTTTCTTGTATAGTTTAAAGTAATTTGTCTTCTTAATATTGTCATGAGAAGACTATCGTGAATTTCGGACAAAGATCTCCTTATCCATACCTTTAGGAACATATTTAAGGTTACCGAACAAATTCTTCCTTGGCATCATGAAGGTGATTCACTCCTAGGATTGAAGTTGTGAGTTTGTTGCAATCTTGGATGACAAGTTTCGAGAATTTGATACTAGGGATCACAAGTTTGTTAACTTTCTTTCTACCCGAGCTTTATTCGAAAGTTCGTTCTATCGATGATAAATGTGTTCATTGACAACGAGAATTCTTCCAAATGTTCGATTACATTAACATTCACCCCATTGACTATACCCCATAAAATTTGCAAGACGGGAATCCTTACTTTATCAAACCGGATGTTTTGCACGACAAGCATAAATTGAGAACTGTATTCATTGCTCTCGGGGTTGATACATGTGTCTGTGATGATGTCGAAGCCCTTGATATCTTGACTTGATAACCTAAACTAATCGTAAAGACTATTAGATCTTCGCACTAGGTGGAGGTTCGATTCAGTATGGTGGGGTTACAGGTGTGATTCCAAGAGCCTTCCGAGAATGTCCGAGTTGATTACAAGATCCTTATCATCCACTTGCAAGTGTAATGAGTTGTGATATTGTCATATTTAATGGTGTTCGAATTGTTGGATGTAAATGGTGGGAATTGTGCATTGCTTGGTTAGTAATTGAAGAAGTTGGTGTTTTGAGTATATCAATTGACACTTTGAGGATTGGATTTTGTTGCGCTTTTTTCATGTCCACATACGTTACTTTTTCCTATCTCTACCCATTTATCTTTAGGAAGGATTTCGTTGTCTGTATGCACTTTAGGTGGAGCAGAAGATGTAATTTTCTCGGCTGAGGTTGTGTTTGCCATTGAAAATCTAATGATACACACAAACAACAGCAATGATTGAGAGCATGTTAGATTATAGATGGTTAGTTAAGCAACATTGAATACACTGTGGAAAACTAGAAGGGGGGTTGAATAGTTTTACTAATTTAAAACTTCCTTTAAATATTTAGATCGACTTATGTCAATCTATTTGATTGTTTATGTTGGACGTTGATAGATAGATATATAAGCGTGTAATGAAAGATAAAGTAGAAGCACATCACCACGACACAAGTATTTATAGTGGTTCGGCTACAAGGACACCTTCCTTGCCCTACTCCACCCCCGAGTCACCTACTCGAGAGTTCGTAAACACTACACCAACTCCTTATGGCGGAGAAGCCTTCACAACGTCGCTTAACCTTTTTCCGGTACAAAGCTAAATACCGAGTTCTTTCACACCAAGGCGAACCACACCTAACACAACGTCGCTTACCCTTTATACGGTGCTAGGCTAACCACCGAGTTCTTTCACACCTTAGGAGAACTAATCCTTCACAACGTCGCCTACCCTTTATTAGGTACTAGGCTAAGTACCTAGTTCTTTCACACCTTAGGTGAACTACACATTCACGACACAACACCTAATCTCAAGGAGATCTACTCCTTGTTACAACACCATCAAGGATATCACCATCCTTGTATATAAACAAATACATATATGTATAATGATGCACCTCATCGATTATACGACCTAGGCATTCTTCCCAAATGCTACTTGATTTGATTCTTTGACATCCTTCACTAATGCCTTTGACACAACGCTTGGAACCCTTCACTAATGCCTCTGCCTTGACACCTTTAGCATCCTTCACTAATGCTTTGACACGGATGATGAGCACCTTCACTAATGCTTTCATCTTGACACTTTCGGCATTCTTCACTAATGCCTTCAACCCAACATCCATGGAGAAAGGAAGAACTATCAACAAGATAACCTTAGTAGTCTTGATGATGACGAAGCATGGCAACTCATGGACTTTGAGCTTGCACGTCTTCAAGAGGTGGTGATCTTTCCTTTAGGAGGAACCTAGTAGATCACACTAAAACAAAATACAAACTACATAGATCACTTAGATCCGAGGTTAGAGGGTTAGAATACTTTGGGAAGTATATGAAAAGCACACATAGAGGAAGAAATGGCTCTCATTTATAGAGGAAATTTCTCTGTTTCCCGGATCCCACGGATCCCTACCACAAGGGATCCGCTAGCACAAAGCTAGGGATCCGTGGTCCGCTCCTCTTTGCCCATGGGTATTTTTGGTTAAGGGTCATGGGTCATGGGTTATGGGTTGATCCATGGTTTTTTTCTAGATACAATGTATCTTAAGGATACAATGAACTTGGTTAAGTGGTATATATAAAACAATGGGTTATGGGTCAAAACCATTTGCTAGTATTTACCCATTTAGTATATACTTGTATTTACCCAATTTAGCATACACTTAGTTTTTACCCATTTTAGTATATGTTTAACCCAATATGTAAACACTAGTTGTTGTACATATGTATCTAAATCAAAAAATCACTTATACTTGTTTTAGTGTTTTATGTGAGAGCGTAAGTGTGTTAGAAAACTATTAACTCAAACTATTTACGTACTCTATTTGTTTCGTTAAAATGATTTTATATTTGTTATCGACAAAACATTTGAAGATCGTAAAATATAAATAAACGTTTTCACGGCTTATTTGTATTAACAATCTCCCTTTTGTTGATGACAAAACATAAAATTATTTTAAGGAAAAATCTAAAATTGTAAAAGTTTGAATTTGTAGTTTTACATTCTTCTCCCCTTTTGTCGAAACAAAAGTGTTAAAGAAACTAACACAATTTTATAAGAGAAAAAAATGTAAAATGTAAAGAGAGCAAGTGACGGGAATGGTACTGTCTTAACTCCCTTGACGAGTCCATCCCTTTGAAAGGGCGTCAAGGACATAACGTAAAATAAACTAATTGTGTTTGCAATTAAGTTTGCAAATGGTTCGTCTAAATGACGAGAACGTGCTCCACCTTAAATATTGCAATGTTGCAATGGGGTGTCATGAAGTGTAACCCAAAATAGGATTAAGTTTGCAAATGATTTTGCAATGTCATTTGACACAAAGCTCCCCTATCTTTATGGTGTCAATATCTTCATGTGTATTTTGAATAACTACAAAACAAAGGTTAGAAAAACAAGAGTATAGTGCATAATTTCCGCAAAAGAGACTCAAGTTAGTAGAAATTTTGCTTACGTACCACGGATCCCACGGTTCCCTTCAAGGAGGATTCGTCTAGTTATCTGGAAGGGATCCGGCTATCATTACAGTTTCTTGAGCGGTGAAGAAATGTCAAGGAGTGCTATTTGAGGAATGAGATATATGTACAATATAACAAGCACAACACACATAATAATCATAGCATATAAGTATTCATTCAATAAAACAAGAGACACAACCAAATCTCTAAAACTAAGAGAATGAACTTTAGCCATATAAGTACTACTAATACTAATCTCATTTCGGGATTTAGAATGTGACAATGTGCTTAAGTCTAGGGATGGGTGGACTTGTTGAATTGATCCAACTTTGCAAGAAGATGATTGAACATGAAATGTATCTCATTTCGTACTTCTTGAACAAGTCCTTGAGTTTTTAGACAATTTGGGCAAATATTGTCTTGGTTTAGCCCCGAAGGAAAAAGGATGTTTTGAGGGGGCTCAATGTGTGTTTGAGGGTCTTCATTTTGAGAAGTAGGGAGAGGTTCTAAGAATGAGGGTGGTAATGGAGCTTCTTCCATATGATCAAGGTTGTTCCTTGTCTCCCATGATGGGCTAGTTGGTGTTGTAGGTGGTTCCCGATTCAATGAAAAGGTTGGTGAATGGGAGGTTCTTGGTGATGAATGAAACAATGAATATATGTTTGGATGCGGAAGAGGCTCATTCAATGAGTGTAGTCCATTCTCAATGAATGAAGGTTTTGATGGCTTGCTAGAACTATCCATGTTTGGTTTGGAACTAGATGATCCCTTTTCTAGTTGGAAAGATTTGATGCTAATCCTTGCGGTTCTCTTAGCTTTTGTTGGATGGGTTTGATGAGGTGGGATTCTAGAGTCATTATCTCTAATGGGAGATGTTTCGTGGATGAAATTTCATGAATCATTTGGCCCTTTCTTTTGGATGATCCTATGTTTGAGGAGTTGTTGCTAAGAGCTTTAGTCATGGTGATGAAGGTGCTAATGTGAGCTTCTAATTTCTGATTTTTGAAAGGTAATTGAGTATGGTGCCATAAACCTAAGATTGTTTAGTTTATAAAGAGTAATTTGAATTTGGAAATTAAATTCTTGACCAATTAGAAGACTAAGCATGCTTTTGAGGTTTTGATCAGCTCTAGGTGAATAATTAATGTATGCTAAGAGTGGTTAGAGAACCAAAAGGTGACATGAGTTTGAATATAGAAGTCGATTTATGCTCTCTGCATCTACGGATCCGCGGATCCTCTCGATGAGGGATCCGCTGGTTAAAGACCGGGGATCCGACTATCGAACAGTCTAGGTAAAATTATTATGCTTTTGTAAGGTTTGTTATTAATGGATTTCGAGGGTTTGACTTAATTTTGAAGTCTTTAGCTGTTGGATGTCTCAAATCCTTAACCATAACAAGTAATGGTGCTTAATGATGGTTTTGGCCAAGAAAATTTGACTTTGGGTAATCTAACTATATGTTTGATAATGATTCCATTTAATTCGATGAGGAGAAACAAGTCCTAGAAGTCAGATGATGTCCTAATAGGTTTTTACTAAAATCCTTAAAAATAAGAAGAAATGAAAAGCTAATTTTTGACCCTAATTTTGATTAAAAATGATTGAGATCAATTTGCTAAAATTGAAAATATATCTAACTAAGTGCTATCAATCGTGATAGATAATGTGTGAGTGTTGGAGCGGAAATATGGTGAGTTTTGACTAGTTGAAAATCAAGGATATTTCAAAGATGTATCCTACATAAGCCATGGATGAGAGTGAGGTTTTCAACTATAAGAGAAAGACTTAGTTGGATCTAGTATCTTGTGTTTGACTTGTTTGAGGTGATCTAGTAGACTATTTTGAAGTACCTAAATCAGATTGTATATCGATACCACGGATCCCACGGTTCCCTTCCGGAGGGATCCGTCTAGTACAAATCTTGGGATCCGCCTCGCAGATCGAGAGGCTTTCAACAAATGTGCAATTTTGCACTTCTTAGTAAATGCTTCTCCTAGTTGTTTCTATGGGAACTAAATACAAGAACACAACTAATATAATCAAGAATCAAAGTAGGAAGAACTAAAATTCCTAAAATGAGTGACGACGACCACTCCAAGAGGTCGAAATCTCATTTTCCAAACACCCAAGTTAGGATGTTTAGTGCCAATGTATGGCAATACCTACATACTACAAGTATAGTTTAAAGTGTTTACAAACCATTGTTTGAGATTGTTTATCATACACTAGATTCCTAAGGTCTTACCTTTCTTTTCCTCCTTCACTTCTTCACCCGTCCTCCACTCTTTATCGAACTATCTTCACTTCTTCTTCCTCAAGAAATTGGGGAAGCATTTGAAGATTCCCTTGGTTTGTTGCCATTCGGGCGATTCATTAGGGATGTTTGGCAATTGGTTAATGTAGTCCAAGGGTCAAGATCGATATTATCAAGTGGGTTACTACTACTCCCTTCACCTCCACCTTCTCCTTGCCTTCCCTTTCGTCCGAGGAATCTGTGGGTGGGTGTGGCCTCTTGCCTTCCACCATAAACCTTGTTGTTCTACCTCGGTTAATGGTACCATAACCTTATTGCGAAGCTATGATCCAAGGATTGTGGAGAGGGTCTAATGCAAAGATGAATTTTGCAAGACGGGTTATGTATCAACGCGCATTTTTCGGGTTACTTTTCATATTTTTGAAAATTTACTATTCACATTTACTATTCACTTTCACTATTTATCCCGTAAAATTTTTAATCCACATTCTCGTAAGATAAATTATTTTAGTAATAACACGAGAGTTCGACCATCGTTAGATCATTTTCATAAAAGTTATTAAGTAAACATCATTTTAAAGTTTCGTTTTAGACGGTCCACCGTTTAAACATCACGCATAACGAAAATCAACTCGACAATTTTCCTCGCATTAGATAAATTTTAGATCACTCATGATTAATTTGAGAATTTTTAAGATTTATTATTTTAATATTACCAAATAAGCCCAGTAGCAGAACAAAACTAAACTTACGTTTTAAACAATTCTACTTACACCCGGGCTTAACGATTCTTGATTGTGTTTCTAATATGTTTTGACACTTTTACATTTTTGGAAAAGTCAAACATATTTCCTCCTCCTTTGACCATAAAGGAATTAACCTTATCGTTCTACATTTTGCATAAATCGCGTAACTTTTAAACTTCACAAATAAGCATTAAGTTATCCGCGTATGAAGAAAACCACATTTTAACATCTCATATCACTTTTAGACTAATTTTAGTCTACTCTAAATAAATTCACGGTCGTTTTCACGAAATTTCGTTCTTTTCCGATAAGCTGCAATTACGCGTTTTGACCCGTATTTCCGACTTTAAGCGGCGTTTTGCACCCAATAAGACTTATCACCCATTTTATATTTTTATATGGAGTATAATGATGAGTTTCATCATTCCTGCAAGTTTCATATTTTACGATACCGGTTTTACGTTTTATGGCTTGGTTAGCATTTAACGGAACCAAAACTCACTCCGTAATCAAGATAATACCAAAACTATCCACCTAAGTCATCTTATCTCTATATGAACGAAATTAGGGAGGAGTCATCACCTTGGTGTCAAAATCCTAAGCATGCTTCCTTTAGATCATTTACATGTGTAAATTTAACCATGGTTAGTTTTAACCCAATATATAGTTAACTAAAATCTTTAGCCTATAAATACCAAGCATAAACCTTCATTTATTCTTGCACCACCCTTCTTAACATCTAAAGTCCTAAACCTAAGGCATTTCTTATAAATCTTGTAAGAACATTCATGTGTTCTTGAAGAAAACTAGCGTTTGATCTTCGTTCTTGGAAGTTTTCAAGAAAGAGTCGTTATAATTTTCAAATAACTTCAAGTCTCCAAAAGGCGTTGTTATAATCTTCATTTCTTCTTCGGGTTCTCAAGAAGGCGTTGTTATAATCTTCTAATAGCCTCGGGTTTCAAGATTGCAAATTCTCGTCGAAGCTCCGCTTATATTTCTTTTTCCGTAATACTCAAGCATTCTATATTAAGGTAAGTATTTATAAAACTCAAACTTATATAAATACTTATAAACTTTGTTAGTTTATTTATTGTATTTATAAACTCTTAATATATCATAGAATCAAGTAATTAAAATACATGTTTTACGATTAAGTGCTACAATAGTAGGGAGCTTCATGTGAGGGTTTCATTTGAGTAAAATGTATCGACGAGTTCTTTGGATTTACGACTTAAAGTGTCCTAGCTCCTAACGTTCTTGCATGACCTCACGAATTGTGATGGCCCGAGCGGTAGTACGAGTTATACAAACTAAAACCATTTCTATAAACAAACATACAAATACTACATCACGATCAATATAGAGGCGTATATAGTTTTGTTATTTCTTTCGCATCATTATTTCAAACCTAAGTCGCAACATCCTATTCTAGGTTGCTCGTAGAAGTCTCACGGCATATCCATCATTCTCATTATACATTTGCTATCATTTACTTTGAGGTGAGTTCATAGCCCCACTTTCTATTATTTAATTGTTTTACAAACCCTTGGGGGAGATACATGCTTTATTTTTAAACCGAACACATTGCTTTGAAACTATATGTTTATCTAAACCGAATGTTTATTTATGCTAAATATGATATTGCTATCGTGAATTGCATTTATATAATTATGTGCATATATAATTGTATCAAACCAAAGCGGGCTCGAGTATCATATACTTGAGGCACCAGTATCAAACAAAAGCGGGCTCGAGTATCATATACTTGAGGCACCAGTATCAAACAAAAGCGGGCTCAAGTATCACAACGTATTGAGGCAGCCATATCAAACAAAAGCGGGCTCAAGTATCACAACGTATTGAGGCACCGTATTAAACAAAAGCGGGCTCAAGTATCACAACGTATTGAGGCACCAGTATCAAACAAAAGCGGGCTCAAGTATCACGATTGAGGCACCCAACATATCTTTGGGTATAGGCACCCAACATATCTTTGGGTATAGGCACCCAACATATCTTTGGGAATAGGCACCCAACATAACTTTGGGTAGTGGCACCCAACATAATTTGGTTTCATCATGAGCTTAGTGCAATAATAACTATTTTGTTTTCAAACCATTGGTGTGAATTTATAACTCACACTACAAACATTATGTGTTCAATGATTTTCTAAACTCTATGAATTTCACTCAACCTTTGTGTTGTGAGTTTTAAGCATGTATTTTAGGTCCATAATGTCGAAGTCGCACGGATGAGCAAAGATATGAAGAAGGCTATAAATTTTATTATCATTCGAAAACCCATTTAATGTATTTTGTAAACTTGGAACCATCGGGACCTCATTTTTGTAAACTCGATATTTATATAAATCGAATGATGAATCTTTTAAAACGACTCCATTAGAGTACGTTTTCTATTATTATATTTGTTGTGCCATGAAGTAACACCCGTTTGAATTCAGCTGCGTATCACGAAATTGGGGTGTTCTGATTGGTATCGAGCCACAATTATAGAAAGCGGGTCTAATTGAGACTTAAACTATAACTACTTTTACAAACAAAAACATTTTATAGCCTTCGTTCTCCGTGCCTTCCATCCTCCAGACGATTATGTGATTTTAGGCTTTTAAAGCTATATAAACATACTAGTATATTGATATATACACTTGACATAATTTCAATCATAAACAATGTACTAAACATATCTGCGTATGCTTATTCTAAGGCATTACGGCATAATCATATTTTCCTAATCTCCCAATCATGCATCTACTCGTGCTTTTTAGGATTACGAAACTTTATCCAAGACATTGTGGCGATTACAATGGTCTTTCCTACTTCCTAGACATTGTGAGATACAACGGTCTCTATTACATTCTCGACATTGTAAATCCTACGGTGGTCTCTATTACATTCTCGGAACAATCGTAAATCCTACGGTGGTCTCATTTATTTCTCAAGACATTGTGGGTTACACAATGATCTCTCCATCCTTTCTCAAGACATTGTGAGTTACACAATGGTTTCTCCACTATTTGTCAAACATTGTGAGTTGCACAATGGTCTCAACTACTCCTCGGATATTGTAAGTTATACAATAGTCTCTAAAATTATCTTATAAATATATTTTCCTAGACACTTCAACATTAGTAACACATTGAATTAGGGACGAATTCCTATTAAGGTGGTGAGGCTGTAACAACGCGCATTTTTGGGTTACTTTTCATATTTTTGAAAATTTACTATTCACATTTACTATTCACTTTCACTATTTATCCCGTAAAATTTTTAATCCACATTCTCGTAAGATAAATTATTTTAGTAATAACACGAGAGTTCGACCATCGTTAGATCATTTTCAAAAGTTATTAAGTAAACATCATTTTAAAGTTTCGTTTTAGGCGGTCCACCGTTTAAACATCACGCGCATAACGAAAATCAACTCGACAATTTTCCTCGCATCGGATAAATTTTTAGATCACTCATGATTAATTTGAGAATTTTTAAGATTTATTATTTTAATATTACCAAATAAGCCCAGTAGAGAACAAAACTAAACTTACGTTTTAAACAATTCTACTTACACCCGTGCTTAACGATTCTTGCTTGTGTTTCTAATATGTTTTGACACTTTTACATTTTTGGAAAAGTCAAACATATTTCCTCCTCCTTTGACCATAAAGGAATTAACCTTATCGTTCTACATTTTGCATAAATCGCGTAACTTTTAAACTTCACAAATAATCATTAAGTTATCCCGCGTATGAAGAAAACCACATTTTAACATCTCATATCACTTTTAGACTAATTTTAGTCTACTCTAAATAAATTCACGGTCGTTTCCACGAAATTTCGTTCTTTTCCGATAAAGCTGCAATTACGCGTTTTGACCGCATTTCGACTTTAAGCGGCGTTTTGCACCCAATAAGACTTATCACCCATTTTATATTTTTATATGGAGTATAATGATGAGTTTCATCATTCCTGCAAGTTTCATATTTTTACGATACCGGTTTTACGTTTTATGGCTTCGGTTAGCATTTAACGGAACCAAAACTCACTCCGTAATCAAGATAATACCAAAACTATCCACCTAAGTCATCTTATATCTATATGAACGAAATTAGGGAGGGAGTCATCACCTTGGTGTCAAAATCCTAAGCATGCTTCCTTTAGATCATTTACATGTGTAAATTTAACCATGGTTAGTTTTAACCCAATATATAGTTAACTAAAATCTTTAGCCTATAAATACCAAGCATAAACCTTCATTTATTCTTGCACCACCCTTCTTAACATCTAAAGTCCTAAACCTAAGGCATTTCTTATAAATCTTGTAAGAACATTCATGTGTTCTTGAAGAAAACTAGCGTTTGATCTTTGTTCTTGGAAGTTTTCAAGAAAGAGTCGTTATAATTTTCAAATAACTTCAAGTCTCCAAAAGGCGTTGTTATAATCTTCATTTCTTCTTCGGGTTCTCAAGAAGGCGTTGTTATAATCTTCTAATAGCCTCGGGTTTTCAAGATTGCAAATTCTCGTCGAAGCTCGCTTATATTTCTTTTTCCGTAATACTCAAGCATTCTATATTAAGGTAAGTATTTATAAAACTCAAACTTATATAAATACTTATAAACTTTGTTAGTTTATTTATTGTATTTATAAACTCTTAATATATCATAGAATCAAGTAATTAAAATACATGTTTTACGTATTAAGTGCTACAATAGTAGGGAGCTTCATGTGAGGGTTTCATTTGAGTAAAATGTATCGACGAGTTCTTGGATTTACGACTTAAAGTGTCCTAGCTCCTCGAGCGTTCTTGCATGACCTCCGAATTGTGATGGCCCGAGCGGTAGTCTGAGTTATACAAACTAAAACCATTTCTATAAACAAACATACAAATACTACATCAAGATCAATATAGAGACGTATATAGTTTTGTTATTTCTTTCGCATCATTATTTCAAACCTAAGTCGCAACATCCTATTCTAGGTTGCTCGTAGAAGTCTCACGGCATATCCATCATTCTCATTATACATTTGCTATCATTTACTTTGAGGTGAGTTCATAGCCCCACTTTCTATTATTTAATTGTTTTACAAACCCTTGGGGGAGATACATGCTTTATTTTTAAACCGAACACATTGCTTTGAAACTATATGTTTATCCGAATCGAATGTTTATTTATGCTAAATGTGATGATTGCTATCGTGAATTGCATTTATATAATTATGTGCATATATAATTGTATCAAACCAAAGCGGGCTCGAGTATCATATACTTGAGGCAGTGTATCAAACAAAAGCGGGCTCGAGTATCATATACTTGAGGCAGCCGTATCAAACAAAAGCGGGCTCAAGTATCACAACGTATTGAGGCAGCCATATCAAACAAAAGCGGGCTCAAGTATCACAACGTATTGAGGCACCGTATCAAACAAAAGCGGGCTCAAGTATCACAACGTATTGAGGCACCGTATCAAACAAAAGCGGGCTCAAGTATCACGTGTTGAGGCACCCAACATATCTTTGGGTATAGGCACCCAACATATCTTTGGGAATAGGCACCCAACATAACTTTGGGTAGTGGCACCCAACATAATTTGGTTTCATCATGAGCTTAGTGCAATAATAAGCTGTTTTGTTTTCAAACCATTGGTGTGAATTTATAACTCACACTACAAACATTATGTGTTCAAGCGATTTTCTAAACTCTATGAATTTCACTCAACCTTTGTGTTGTGAGTTTAAGCATGTATTTTAGGTCCATAATGTAATGTCGCACGGATGAGCAAAGATGAAGAAGGCTATAAATTTTAGATCATTCGAAACCCATTTAATGTATTTTGTAAACTTGGCTATAAATTTTATTATCGAATGATGAATTCGACTCCAAACCCATTTAATGTATTTTGTAAACTTGGAACCATATGGGACCTCATTTTGTAAACTCGATATTTATATAAATCGAATGATAAATCTTGTTTTTAGAAACGACTCCATTACATTTTCCCGTTTTCTATTATTATCCATTTGATCCTATAGATCACTTTGCCATGAAGGGAGCATAACACCGTGGTTGCTTGCGGGATTATTTTGAATTCGATGCATAGAGTGTATGTGACCATTCGAATACATACAAACACCATCGGGGTGTTACAAACTCCTCTTGCAATGAATGATGGATCAACAACTCTACCTTCATGAAAGAGTCTCCTTTCAAGCAACTTAAAGACTTTCCTATCGTCCGGACTTAAGTCATTTTCCTATGATACATGGGTATGTAGTGGAAGTGTCTTGGTAATCTTGTTGCTTGTTGCTAGGCATGATATTCCTAAACAATACAACCCAATGTGGTGTTAATGATGAATAGTAGCTTAGAGGGTTTGATCACATTTTGCTCTCATCATCTTTGTTGAGTTCAAGAAAATGTGTTTAATCAGATTAACAATGTTAATTCTTTGATTTAGATTATCTTAGAAAAAATGTGGTGACAAATTATAATAAACCCATTTGAACCCAACTCTTAAAGATGAAGAAATTGTAATCCTAAGAATCAAGGAATTAAAATAACGATGTAGTGAAGATTATACTTACACAAGTGATTGTTAGACTTGAGAAGAATGATCAATTTGCTCCTATGAACGATGAATCGGGTTTTGTTCGTGATTGATGTGCCGGTTGGTGCAAGTTTTAAATTTATAAAGGTGAATTACCAATATTACCAATAACACATACGAGCAAGTATACTCGTCCGTTATAGCAAGATTATGAAGGTAAGTCGGGATGGATTCGCGAGGATTTGAGTGAATAAGCACAAGTTTGAATTTGAGTCTATCAAAACATATAACAAAGCAAATAGATATAATGAAATTGGATGATTAAAAACTACACTTGCTTAAACTAGTATCATAACATAGATTAATGTGATTGTGTTAACTACTTAACATGTTGGTTGTGATAATTAGTTGAAAACTAATCTATTGTTCTTACAAGTTAAACCTTCGTCAAGATTTTAGTTTATAAAAACAAGCATTAAGTTTAACCAATCAATTCAAGATCAATTCGAGTTTCATAAGTCTATATCAATAAACTTAAACACAAAAACATCCGCTTGCTCATCAAATTGCTTAAGAAATGGTCAATACAAAGGTAACCGATCATAGACAAAAGGCTACAATTGATTCTCAACAACTAATCTTACGACCATTTAGATGTTTCCAACCAATCCAATTTGATAATCAAAAGCGTTTCTATTACAACCACACCTTAGTTCCTTTGTATAATCAAGAATAATGGGTAAAACAATCATCCATAGACAAAATGATTATGACTAGTTGAATAACACGAAGTTCTTTCGACCCAACGATTACTACCAATTAGCCAAACTTGATTAACAAATGTCACTATGAAACTTTAGCACAATTGGATCTTAGAATTAACTTGAAATTGAATTAAAACATGTTAACACAATCACTAACTAATCATATGATAATCAACATCATTTAAGCAAGTGTATAAAGAAACTAGCCACTCATAGCAAACATGAACATAAACTCATAACTTTGATCATTAGAAAACATGATTAAAAGTCTTACAATGCTTGGAATAAGATTACAAATGATGAAGTAATGATTCCCAAAGGATCGTGGTGGACTTCTTAGTGTTTTGGCCTCCAAAGGTGGAACTTCGGAACTCCAAACTTCTCGGATTTCTAAGGACGAATTTCAGGAGGTTAAGGCTTGGTTTGATGAGTAGAGAGCTTTGTAATTGAGGTGTGTCTAATATGCTCACAATTAGCCTCTATTTATACTAATTCCAAGGCCTAGGGTGTTAAATGCTTAACTTGGCCTCCAAGGAGTAAGGAAGGGACTAGAATACACCAAGAGAAGGACCTAGAATCGTTTGGATGCAAAGGGAAGCTTAGTGATGAAGATTTGACAAGCTGCGACTTCTCCAACCGGATCGGTCATCGACCAACCGATCCGGTGGTCTTCAATAATAACACACCGACCGATCCGGTTGCGGGTTGCGACCGATCGGTCGGTTATGGCAAAAACATTAATTCGACCAAATTCCAACCGATCCGGTGAAGGTGTAACGGATCGGTTGGATCTTTGAATATGAAACTTGATCTTCACTCTTTACTCGGACTTGTAGAACTTGGTTCTTCAATCACTAAGGTCTTCAAAGGTACTTGGGATTTAGCTTTCTTGAAGCGGGAATCTTGATTAGTGCATATTTCCACATTTTCCTCCATTTCCACGCACTTGGTTATAAATACTAGACGAACATCTCTAGATACGATAAAGTACTAAAATCACGCAAATATAACCAAATAACGAGATATAAAAGTACACATAATGCTACTAAAACATGCACAATCGAGTGTTATCAAATTCCCCACACTTAAACTTTGCTTGCCCTCAAGCAAATCTAGGAAAAACATCCTTTGGTACAAGATCGTGATTATGAAAAATGTGATGCAAATCAACCAAGTATAAATACGAGAGAAGATTCATCAATTATGCTTATAAAGGTGAAACATCAAGATGTTTGACAATATCCAATGATTTTCTTGCATGATAAACATTTCAAAACACCTCACGAAAAGTAATGGAATATAATTCACTCAATCACTCATTTTTAGTGGAGTAATAAGATAAATCACACTCATTGCTCAGTCATGATTAGATTATTACCATAAGCTTGTACAAGAAACAAAACTCTACCGATGTGGCGTGAGCACCAAGTAAAAACATCTAAAGAGGGCTTTTATTCGGGTTATAATGAAAGGCTAAGGGTTAAGGGTATGGATAAGGCATGGGAGTGTTAATGAAATTGGTGTTAAAATAAAATGAAATCAAGTCTAATACCCGTGTTGCTAGCTATCAAACATTCCACGAACCGAATAAATGATTATAGCTTCAATTTCTTCTTTTCACTTTCCTGACTTTTGCTTTGCCATGACAATTGTTCTCTGAACATAGCACATTGGCTATTATTTCCATACTTTCAACACGAACTTTTTTTTTTTTTTTTTTTTTTTTTTTTTTTGAACTGAACATAACATGGCTCAATCAATCACATAGGATGTGGTACTCATAATCATTTGAACAATCTTCACTTTCCATGAAACTAGCAACCAACCGTTTAGACATTGATATGGGATAGGCTAAGGTTTAAAGTGTAAAATCTTTTGTATTTTACGGGTGAAGCAAAAGCGAAAGGGATGGCTCGGAAGGTGTAACTAGGGGTATCTAGTGCTAAAATGAGCACTACAAATGGGTCCATGTGGGTGGTTAACTAACCAATGAGGCTAGCTAATATATCATTAGATGTAAAATGGAAGGCCATTTGGGTTAAATCCTAAGGTGCCTCTTTATCACACGAATTCACTTATATCGCACGAATGCAATCTCACTGCGATGCGGTAATGATTTACAAGCACAAGTTCTAGAATAAATAAAATCACCGCACACTCATAACAAAAATTCTAAGCATAAAAGATGTATGCTAATAAGAAATAGGCTCAAATCCTCACAATTTAGTGGAAAGGGTATAATATGTGTTAGCAAATGTTATCGATCCCGAATGGATTGCAATAGTAATCGGAACACATCTCGAAGTTTCAAATATTACCGGTTTTACCGGTGGAATGATCCGATTATTCTAATAGATAATCCTAAAAGTGTGAAAACAACTAGATCACAAAGGCAAACAAAATTTTAAATTTAAGCATGAAAACTCTAATTTTCCTATTCACCCCCACACTTAAGTTAGACATTGTCCTCAATGATAAGCGAACTTCAAAGTATAGAAATAGGAAAATAGAGATGAAACCAGATATGTCAACGAGTTTATCGACTTAAAATTCTTCTTCATTCTGGCGTCCACTGGAGAAATCATCACTGCACACAATCTTATAAACAAACAAAGGTTTTATTAAAGGTGGCACCCCCATAAGTTCAACCAAAGGTTTAAACTTTGGGAGTGACCACGAAAATCAAAAAACACGGGTTGCCTCCCAGAAGCGCTTGTTTATTATCGAGTCATCGGCTGACTCGATTCTTCCCAATTTATTAATTTGCAAAGCGACTTTGAACATTTGTAAAGTTCGGGGATGTATAGGAATTCTTCACGGTATCTTCAATATCGTTCGAGACGAACTCGTGATTGGTTTCCATGGAGCAGTTTGTGGAATTCTTCGAAATGGTGCTACAAAGGTGATAGTTTGAATTCATTCTCATGGTGTCTCGAGGACAACTTGCCATATTGAAACTTCATTCGTTTGCTCCTTGTCGTAGTATAACTTGATTCGGTGTCCATTAACAATGAAACTTCCACCTTGTTTGTCATAGAGTTCGACATACCGGATGGATATCCATGTTTAACGACATATGGTCCAAACCATTTTGGTTGTAACTTAGGAGCTTTGAATTTGAATTTCATGTTAAAAGCGAACTTTATCTCGGCTTTGAATTCTTTTGAATTCGTAGCTTTTATCATGATAAGCTTTTGTTACGGCTTTATCTGGTTTGGAGTTTTCATAAGCTTGGAGTCTTAATTCATCGAGTTCGTGCAATTGGAAATCTTTTCTCTCCGACTATTTTGAGATCGGTGTTACATTGTCGGCGCCCAATAAGCACGATGTTCAACTTGAGCGGCAAATGACAAGTCTTCCCATACGAGAGTCTGTAAGGAGTTGTACCAATTGGTGTTTTATAAGCCGTCGAAATGCCCACGAGCATCATCAAGTTTTCTTGCCCATAAAGATGGATTGTCTTTTACGGTTTTTCGGTATTCTTTTGAGAGCTCTGTTGGTATTTTCGACTTGACCACTAGTTTGTGGATGATAAGCGATCGCAAATCGATGATGAACTCCATATCTTTTCATGGTTTTTCCATTTGTTGATTGCGAAATGAGTTCCACGATCGCTTATGAGTGCTTTGGGAATTCCATACGACGAAAAGCTTTTGAGAAAATTAACGACGACACGAGCATCGTTTGTCGGTAAAGCTTCGACTACGCCCATTTGGACACGTAATCTATAGCGAGAATGTATTGAATTTGTGGGATTTAGGAAAGGTCCCATGAAATCTATTCCCCAAATATCGAATATTTCACACACTTGAATGCTTGTTAATGGCATTTCATCCCTTCGAGAGAGATTGGTGGTTCTTTGACAAGCGTCACGATTTTGAACAAGTGTATGTGCTTCTTTGAATATTGTTGGCCAATAGAATCCGACATCAAAAACTTTCTTAGCTGTGGTGGAAGGACCATAATGTCCCCAGTGGGGCCATGGTGACATTCGTCAAGAATTTTCTGAGTTTGGAACCAAAATACATCTTGGATCATCCCATCGGGACACATTTTGAAAGATATGGCTCTTCCCAAAATAGTATTTGAGTTCGAAAAGAATTTGCTTCTTTGAGCATGAGTTAGTCCTTTACGAGAATTCCTCCGTGAGGTAGTTTGCAAAGTCGACAAACCAAGGATCGTCATTTCCGTCGATGGTCATAAGAGTTTCATCGGAAAATAATCATCGATTTCTTCTTCTTTCAACTCCTCAAGATTAGGATTTTCGAGGCGGGATAAGTGATCGTGACAAGATTCTCTGCTCCTTTCTTATCTTTGATTTCGATGTCAAATTCTTGGAGTAGCAAAATCCATCGAATAAGGCGTGGTTTAGCATCTTGTTTGGTGAACAGATACTTGAGTCTTGAATGATCGGTAAAAGCATTTGTTTTTGAGAGCACAAGATATGATCTGAATTTGTCAAAAAAAGCAATGACTAGTAATTCTTTTCGGTGACGGTATAATTTTCTTTGGGCACTATTCGGTGTCTTCTTGGCAAAATATATAGGCGAAAGTGTTTTCCTTAGCGTTGTCCTAAGGCGGCTCCAACGACAAAATCGCTTGCGTCGCACATAAGTTCGAAGGTAGTGACCAATTAGGTGAAACCATGATTGGAGCACTAGTAAGTTGAGATTTCGATGATTGAAAGCTTTTATGCAATCGACATCGAAGTTAAAGATAGATTCTTTCTCAAGAAGTTTTGTCATCGGACGAGATATTTTGGAAAAATCTTTGATGAATCGTGGTAAAACCGGCATGTCCTAAAAACTCCTAACGGCTTTGGCGTTGGTTGGTGGTGGAAGTTTTGAGATGACATCGACCTTTGCTTTGTCGACTTCCATTCCGGCACTAGAGATTTTGTGGCCAAGCACAATTCCTTGGTTACCATAAAGTGGCATTTCTCGATTGAGAACAAGATGTGCGACTTAGCATCTTTCGAGCATTTTATCGAGATTAGAAAGGCAAGCTTGAATGAATCTCAAAGGCGAAAAATCATCCATGAAAACTTCCATGGAGGTTTCTAGCATGTCTTGGAATATGGCGATCATACACCTCACGAAAAGTCGCGGGTGCATTGCAAAGACCAAAAGGCATACGCCGATATCGTAGGTTCAAAAGGACAAGTAAAGGTGGTCTTTTCTTGATCGTTAGGATCGATGGGAATTTGGAAATATCACGAAAATCCGTCGAGGAAACAAAAGAATTTATTTCCGCTAGTCTTTCAAGCATTTGATCCATGAGCGGGGGCGGAAAGTGATCCTTTACGGTGGCTTTGTTTAACTTACGATAGTCAATACAAACACGCCAACGGTGGCAGTTCTAGTTGGAACTAGCTCATTTCGCTCATTAGTTACAACCGTCATTCCTCCTTTCTTGGGAACACGGTGAGCAGGGCTTACCCAAGGACTATCCTCAATTGGGTAAATGATTCCGGCATCAAGAAGTTTAATGATTTCCTTTTAACAACTTCTTTCATGTTGGGATTGAGTCTCGTTGACGTTCTACCACGGGTTTAATCCCTTCTTCAAAATTGATTTTGTGTTTGCAAAATTAGGACTAATTCACGGGATATCGGATGTTTTCCAAGCAAAAGCTTGTTTGTGATTTTAGTCACGGAAACTAAACTTTCTTTCTCATCATCCTCGAGCAATGAAGATATGACTCTTTGGAAGAAGTGAGTTCTCCTCCGGATAAGCATATTCAAGATGATTTGGGAGAGGTTTGAGTTCGAGATCCGTGGGTGGTTCTTCGATAGAGGATTTTATTCGCATCTTGTCATTGAAAGTGATTTCCTCAAAATTTTCTTCCTCTTCCTCTATTTCTTCTTCTTACGAGTTATCTTCTTCAAATTCTACTTTCATGAAATCATCAAACTCTTTGTCGAATCTGTTTCATTGATTTTTGAAGTAGTCATGAATGGATCGGATTCGTTCGATAATGCATCTAATTCCTCATCGGTGACTTCATCAATAACATCGACGTTAAAACAAGTGTCATCACTGGAATGTGGGTAGCGCATTGCTTTATCGATAAGAAAAGTGATTCGATCTTCCCAACTCAAGGTTGAGTTCTTTTCCTTTAACTTTGATGATTGCGTCGGTGTATTTAGGAAAGGTCTTCCTAAAATGAGTGGGACTTTACTATCTTCTTCCATTTCCAAAATTACAAAGTCCACGGAAAAATGAATTTACCGACTTGAACAAGCATATTCTCGGCAATTCCGGGATATTGATAGGAATGATTTGCCAATCGGATGCTCATTTTGTTGGTTTCAGTTGTTGTTGCACAACTTGGAATAGAGTGAATAAGGCATCAAATTGATACTTGCGCCAAGATCGGCTAAAGCATCACATTTAACGTTATTCCGAAAGTACATGGAATAAGAAAGCTCCGGGATCTCCGAGCTTTGGTGGAATTTTGTTTTGAACTATGGTGAGCATTCTTCGTTAAGAAAAGTTTCGATATTTGCTCAAGCTTGCTTTTGTTATTAAGTTCTTTCAAAATTTCCGTAATTGGGCATTCCGGCTATAACATCAACGAGAGGAACATTGAGTCTAACCTCTTTGATTATTTCGATAAACTTCTTATAACGCTCTTCCATCTTTTCTTTCTTTAGGCGTTGAGGATAAGGAATTTTTGGTGTATCGCCTTGACGGATGGAATGTCTTTCTTTTGGTGGTTTGAGTTGTGTTTGGTTCTTCGTTTTCATCCTCACTATCAGCGGTGGCGGGAGTATTAGGATTAGGTGGTGGATCGTCACGAGACCACTTCTTGTAAAACGACATTGATATGTTCATTTCTTGTTTGGGGTGGAATGATGCGTCTTATCATTTGATGGTTTTGGATTGGATTGAGTGTTACTTGGCAATGAACGGATGGTCTAGAAGAATGTTGGTCGAGAAAGTGCATAAGCTTGTTTTCAAGATCTTGGATAGATGCTTGATGATTTTTACATCCTTGCTCAACTTTGGCTTTGAGATTGAAAAATTGATTTTTATAAAATCATTTGCGGATTTTGACCGACCACGAATTCTCTCATGGTTTTGAATTCGGTTTCTTGTCTTTTGTCGGAAGTTTGGTGTGGTGGATCGTCGGTTCGTGGTTGAGAATCACGGTTATCATCCCTTGGTCGGCGATCTTGCCAATTTCAATTTCGACCGTAATAATTACTACGATATCCTCCTCCACGGTATCCTCCTTGGCGTAATTTGCTTCTCCTTCTTCGGTCCACCCATAGGTTTATCGTCGCTTTTCGGACGATGGGTGATTTCCTCCACAATTGTTGCATCCGTCTCGCATGTCTTTCATTTCATCTTTGATATCCTTGTATTGCGAGTTGATTTGTGAGGTTAACGCTTCCATCTTCTCCATGAGTTTTGAGGTATCGGTGTTTTCGACAAAAGCAACGGTTTTCGGAGAGGTTTGGTTTTGGAATCTTTGGACCAATCAAGTTTGAGAAGTACTCGATCTTGAGTAATTGATGTGCATCGTTAGGAGTTTTATAGAGAAAAATTCCTCCGACATCAAGGATGCCTTGAGAGATTTCATCAGTCCATGGTAAAGATTTGGATAATGGTTCCTTTTGATAATCCATGTCCATGACAACTCTGAAGCAAATCTTTCATTGAAGCCAAGCTTGACAAGTGATTCATTTGGGTTTTGGTTGAATGCGAATTTCTCCCATTGTCGATCAAACATGGCGGTGGAAAGAATCGACACAAAAGCTTGCCTCATCTCCTCCCAGTATTGATGATTCACGGGTTAATTCATTGTACCATACTTTAGCATCTCCGGTGATGATGGGAAAAGTTTGAGTTTGATGGCATTGACATCGGTGTCGCCATAACGAAACATGCCGCAAATTTCGATGAATTGACAATGTGCTTATCTTGGATCGGCCAGCATACGACCATCGAATTGTCGGTCTTTGATCATAGAAAGGTGATGTCCCTTCACGGTGAAGTTGTCACCAAGGTTAATAGCAACAATAGCACTTTCGGGAGTTGGTGCTACGGTTGATTGGTTCCCCCATGGGTTGATCGTCCGCCATGGGAAAAGGTAAATTGGTGAAAGGGTTGTAAACAACTTTGGCTTCAATGAGGTTATCAAATGGTGGGTTAGGTACTCTTGGTACACGATTTTCTAATGGTATGAAACGTGTTCTCCTTCTTCTTGAATCAAGCGTTCGGGGTTGGTAAGAGGTGTAATTGGTTCTATTCCATTGCTCGAGTGTTCATACAATGTCCTAGAGAATCCGGGCAATATCTAAACACACGGACAAACAACAGCAGTTTTCGGATCTGATTAGGTAACCGGATCGGTTGCGGGATGCGACCGATCGGTTAGACTAATGAGTGATGGGTAAAATGGTAACCGATTCGGTTGAGGACAACGGATCCGGTTAAGGTTCGTGAAAAAAAATTTATTTTTTTTTTTAGAATCGGTGAGGAAATTCAAAACTTGTTGAAACACAATCAAATCCGGCGTGGCGTAAAAACTTGATGTGCCGGTTGGTGCAAGTTTTAAATTTATAAAGGTGAATTACCAATATTACCAATAACACATACGAGCAAGTATACTCGTCCGTTATAGCAAGATTATGAAGGTAAGTCGGGATGGTTCGCGAGGATTTGAGTGAATCGAGCACAAGTTTGAATTAACGAGTCTATCAAAACATATAACAAAGCAAATAGATATAATGAAATTGGATGATTAAAAACTACACTTGCTTAAACTAGTATCATAACATAGATTAATGTGATTGTGTTAACTACTTAACATGTTGGTTGTGATAATTAGTGAAAAACTAATCTATTGTTCTTACAAGTTAAACCTTCGTCAAGATTTTAGTTTATAAAAACAAGCTTTAAGTTTAACCAATCAATTCAAGATCAATTCGAGTTTCATAAGTCTATATCAATAAACTTAAACACAAAACATCCGCTTGCTCATCAAATTGCTTAAGAAATGGTCAATACAAAAGGTAACCGATCATAGACAAAAGGCTACAATTGATTCTCAACAACTAATCTTACGACCATTTAGATGTTTCCAACCAATCCAATTTGATAATCAAAAGCGTTTCTATTACAACCACACCTTAGTTCCTTTGTATAATCAAGAATAATGGGTAAAACAATCATCCATAGACAAAATGATTATGACTAGTTGAATAACACGAAGTTCTTTCGACCCCAACGATTACTACCAATTAGCCAAACTTGATTAACAAATGTCACTATGAAACTTTAGCACAATTGGATCTTAGAATTAACTTGAAATTGAATTAAAACATGTTAACACAATCACTAACTAATCATATGATAATCAACATCATTTAAGCAAGTGTATAAAGAAACTAGCCACTCATAGCAAACATGAACATAAACTCATAACTTTGATCATTAGAAAACATGATTAAAAGTCTTACAATGCTTGGAATAAGATTACAAATGATGAAGTAATGATTCCCAAAGGATCGTGGTGGACTTCTTAGTGTTTTGGCCTCCAAAGGTGGAACTTACGGAACTCCAAACTTCTCGGATTTCTAAGGACGAATTTCGGGAGGTTAAGGCTTGGTTTGATGAGTAGAGAGCTTTGTAATTGAGGTGTGTCTCATATGCTCACAATTAGCCTCTATTTATACTAATTCCAAGGCCTAGGGTGTTAAATGCTTAACTTGGCCTCCAAGGAGTAAGGAAGGGACTAGAATACACCAAGAGAAGGACCTAGAATCGTTTGGATGCAAAGGGAAGCTTAGTGATGAAGATTTGACAAGCTGCGGCTTCTCCAACCGGATCGGTCATCGACCAACCGATCCGGCTGGTCTTCAATAATAACACACCGACCGATCCGGTTGCGGGTTGCGACCGATCGGTCGGTTATGGCAAAAACATTAATTCGACCAAATTCCAACCGATCCGGTGAAGGTGTAACGGATCGGTTGGATCTTCGAATATGAAACTTGATCTTCACTCTTTACTCGGACTTGTAGAACTTGGTTCTTCAATCACTAAGGTCTTCAAAGGTACTTGGGATTTAGCTTTCTTGAAGCGGGAATCTTCGATTACTAAAATTGCATATTTCCACATTTTCCTCCATTTCCACGCACTTGGTTATAAATACTAGGCGAACATCTCTAGATACGATAAAGTACTAAAATCACGCAAATATAACCAAATAATGAGATATAAAAGTACACATAATGCTACTAAAACATGCACAATCGAGTGTTATTAGGCTAAGTACCTAGTTCTTTCACACCTTGGGTGAACTACACCTTCACGACACAACACCTAATCTCGAGGAGATCTACTCCTTGTTACAACACCATCAAGGATATCACCATCCTTGTATATAAACAATACATATATGTATAACGATGCACCTCATCGATTATACGACCTAGGCATTCTTCCCAAATGCTACTTGATTTGATTCTTTGACATCCTTCACTAATGCCTTTGACACAACGCTTGGCACCCTTCACTAATGCCTTCGTCTTGACACCTTTAGCATCCTTCACTAATGCTTTGACACGGATGATGAGCACCTTTCACTAATGCTTTTATCTTAAAACTTTCGGCATTCTTCACTAATGCCTTCAACCCAACATCTATGGAGAAAGGAAGAACTATCAACAAGATAACCTTAGTAGTCTTGATGATGACGAAGCATGGCAACTCATGGACTTTGAGCTTGCACGTCTTCAAGAGGTGGTGATCTTTCCTTTAGGAGGAACCTAGTAGATCACACTAAAACAAAAGACAAACTACATAGATCACTTAGATCCGAGGTTAGAGGTTAGAATACTTTGGGAAGTATATATGAAAAACACACATAGAGAGGAAGAAATGGCTCTCTATTTATAGAGGAAATTCTCTTCTGCTTCCCGGATCCACGGATCCCTACCACAAGGGATCCGCTAGCACAAAGCTAGGGATCCGTGGTCCGCTCCTCTTTGCCCATGGGTATTTTTAGTTAAGGGTCATGGGTCATGGGTTATGGGTTGATCCATGGTTTTCTTTCTGGATACAATGTATCTTAAGGATACAATGAACTTGGTTAAGTGTTATATATAAAACCATGAGGCAAGATACTATTATGTGGATGATATAGCAGGTTATTTGAGACAAGTTGTCGTACGAAGTTACTACAAGAGGAACCAGGTACAAATTTGCTCAAACAAAGATGTTATAGCATGTTGCTAAGGGTATGTTGTAAAAGCAAGTCGCTACAGGTAACCCTGAATCAAGTCGCTAATCATGAGATTGCAATAGCAAGTTGCCTTGAAATAATTTAACATACCAAGTCGCCACAAGAACAATTAACCAGCAAGTCGCTAAACTTATAAAACGTAAGTTTCTATCAAAAATGATCAAACCAAGTCGCTATACGAGTGACATCATGCAGACTTGTAAGTACAAGTCGCTACCAATTTTAATGCTGATAAGTCGCTACGAGTTACAAAGGTAAGTCGCTAAGTAAGAATAAGCAAGATAAATCGCCACCAAGACTATTGGTAAATTGCTATCTAGAATACTCAAACTAACTCGCTACAAAGAACACCTCTAAGTCGCCATCAAGAACATAAAAGCCAACTCGCTACGAAGAACTTATACACCAACTTGTTACCAAGAACATACATATCCAACTTGCAACGAAGAACAAATCTTAGTCGCTATCAAGAACACAAGAAAATCATTCGCACAATATCACAATCTATTCATCACAATCAAACCGCTACAAAGAAGATGTGCATATAATCCATAAACACAAACTATTTCAGCAATACAACCCAAATCCAACCATATACTCGACGCTCACAGATTCATTAAAACAAATACATATGAAACATTACAACAATCCTAGAGCATCCAAACATCCCTTAAACCATTTACACAACATATATCAATAGCATCATTACAGAATCCATTAACAAACCTAAGCGAGGAAATCAATTGATGAGGATCAAGATAAGAGAATCTATTTAAGGAAAATGAGTTAGGGGATGCATATAATCTACAAATTTTGTAACAAGAAGCAAATAAAGATGATCTTACCACACAAGTTTCTACGTTGCAATGTTCACACGAGAGAGAGAAGTGAAATTTTGTTTTTATAAAATTTTTGAAAAAGAAACGAATGGCAAGTCGCTAGGTAAAGTGGAAGGGTTTTAATAAAGAATACCAAGTTGTCATTATCAGTCCCTGTGGTTTTGTGAATGCTTAGCAAGTCTCTATCATAGAATTCTAACAAGTCGCTTAGGCTTTTCAAAGCAAGTTGCTAACACAGTCATGGTAAATTGCAAAGGCAAGTCGCTATCATATCATATTATGTAAAGTAGACATTTACAGTCCATGAACTTATCGAGATAACATACTAACATAATAATAGTAAGATAAGCGAGACTAGCGATGGACACCATGAAACATATAAGCAAACTACACAGAAGACACCACGAGAGCAAGACAAGAATAAAAAATGCATTCATCTAGGTACAATACATGTCCAGCAGTGGTACAGAGACAAGCGAGATATCTTGAAACATTCTCCCCCTCAATCAATGTCACCAAAGAACATTGATTGAATAAACCCCACTAGTTGTAAAACAAGAATATATCATTTGTTCGAACTTCATCTATGATCCCGTGTCATTATTGAATGACATTTCTAGGATCGTAGATGTTATCGATAACAGAAGATATATCCCTTATTAGATAGAGGAAAATGACAAAGAAATTATGAATCCAAAGAATGAAAATTAAATAATTAAAAAAATCTTTCTATAATTTTTTTTAGGTGATTTGTACAGAGATATGTAAGAGCGAGTCCTGATTCAAGATGAATAGGAGTCAAAGCACAAGGTATGTCAGGTCTGGCAAGCAACCATTCCAGAGTGAGCACTATTCATTTCAGATGGAAACCAAGTCATGATGTTCCTGAATGAGTTGAGCATTGTACCTGAAAAAGACTGAGAACACATTGCACTAGAAGCACATGTAGTATTACACATAGATGAGTGAGTGACATGAGTAGTCTCACTATTGGATGTTGTACTGTTTGATCTAGGCATATCATTGGTGGAGATCCCTTTAGGTTCACTATTCTTGAAGAGTTTTCCTGTGGGCATCCACTTAAGGCAAGATCTAGGTATATAAGTTAGTTTGGATTCTGTAAATTTGAATAACCTTCCAGTGGGAATCCATTTGAAACAGTTGCTAGTAGATTTGGGTGTAGGTACATTCCTCTTATGAATATTGGTCCTTTTGAAATCATTGGGTTTCTTAGGGGATTGATCTGCCATTTGATGCTTCTTATGAGAAGTAGATGACCTCCTAGTGTTCCTGATCTTAGAACTACGAACATTAACCTGAGGTTTGTTATTCATCATATTAGAACACGGTAGTGAAGTGACTGGTTTTGACAAAACAGTATTCGCATCAACTTGGGAGGCAAGCCTAAATTTCGATGGTTTAGATCTTTCAGTTCTAAAAGCATTCGGCTGCCTAACTATGGTATGTTTTGAGTTGTTCTGAACAGTTGACTTTCCCAAGGTTGATGGTTTTGCAAACTTAGTGTTCACCCTATTTCCAATAGATTTTCTAAGCTCATTTTTTAAGGCAACAATATTGAAGCTCTTATCCTGAATTTGGGCTTTGAGGGCATCAATGTCAGCCAAAAAGGAATTTGTATGAACTATCAACTTGGAATCGTTCTCTAATAAGTTCTTTCTTAAGGACTCATTTTCTCTTAATAAGTTGGATACACATAAAGCTAATTCATCATTCCTAGATTTAAGCTCACTACTCATCTCATGGTTAGGATTGTTCATCCTAAGATTGCATTTCTTATGGAGATCTGAGAGTTGACATTTCAGATTGCATATGGTTGAATCTTTGTCCTGAATCTGGGTTTTTAAGTGATTAATTTCAAAGAATTCTCGAAATTCTGGAAATTTCGGATTAGTGCAAGATTTTGTAGCATGAAAACTTTCTTCCTTTTGTTGTATTGCAATTTCCAGGGAAATACAATGTTTTTCAAGAACCCCTTTTGTTACCATGTCATTGGGTTCAAAGATTTTAGATTCAGGCTCAACCAAGACACATTGTTCGATATCATTATCAAAGATAGGGTCAGTTAATGGTACCTCAATGCATGACACATGTTCATTTGTTGGTATGAAATCTGTAAACCTTATGCACAACAGATTCTTGACATGAAAGCGGTTTCACATTTTCGGACTACGAGCCTTTGTGTTCGATCTGACTAATTACATCATTCATTTTATTTTCGAAATGCGATCAAGATCACCATCATCCGTTCTTTCAACTGCACCATTACCCAAAATATCACACCTTTCCTTTAATTTTCCATGACTCTCATTCAACTTATTAAGACAATCATTCCTTTGAGCAGCATTCTTAATGTAGACTTCCACATTATTCATGAGAAGGATATATGTGTTGATGTACTCACGAATTTCTATTCCAGTGTGTTTCTTGAATGAAATTCCAGTTATGTATTGATCAAAGTCAGCAGAATATTCTCCTTTGATAAATGGCTGAAATTGGTTGTAGATAACTTGAAGTGCGACATTAGAGTCATCAATTAATACCTTCTCATTGGTAATTTGAAGCTTCAGCTTGTTCTAAGTTCAAGATGCTACACCTTTTTCAACGTAGGTAAGTCTTGGCGAAAGAGAGCACAGCATGTTCGACTCATAGGAGTGGATAATAGTTGTGTAAGGTGCTGATGAAGTAATTGAAACGGCTCAATGTTGGATTCCGAATGCTTTGCATCATGGGTCATTAACAGTTGTGGGTTGTTGAAGTTTGACTCAGAAGGTGAGGAGTTTTGATCATAATTTGTAGAATCAATCAAGGTAGGATCTTCAGAAATGCAACCCGTTTCATTGTTCTGTGAGGTATCATAGAGTTCAAGCACTCTGGAGATAAAAGGGTCAGTGACGTAAGACATTGTGGGTGGATGAGTATTTGCTGCATGAACGTCCTCAGCTATAGTAGATTTGATTGTAGGCATGTTGGTAGACATGTTGACAGACTATAGGGGATTTTATAACTCAATGATTAAACCGGGAAATAGATTCTTTCACGGGATTTTACTAAATCAAGAGAAAACCGTATTACGCACAAAAGTCAACCAAGTCGCTACGAATCTATGAACCAAGTCGCTAGGCACCAAGTTGCTAAGTAACTTAAGTAACAAGTCGCTAAGTTACCAAATCGCTATGAATTTTGACAGCAAGTCGCTATGAACCAAGTCGCTAAGATGTCAAGTCGCTAAATAGCAACTCGCTAACGACCAAATCGCTACGAAACTTAAAGAGCAAGTCGCTATCAAAATTGAAAGCAAGTCGCTACCTTACCAAGTCGCTACCCGTAGTGTAGAATCCACTAACAATACTTTTTGTTGGCTTGTCTCTAAAGGCAAGTCGCTAGGCACCAAGTCGCTACCACAATACACTACAACTCGCTACAGATTTACAAAGCAAGTCGCTACCAAGAAAATTACACCGAGAGCCAAGTCGGTAACTTGAAAAACTTCCAAAAACACACTTTTCAATCCAAAACCAACCCAACCACGATGATTCAAGCCTTCCAAATCAAAACCTAAACACTTGTGATGATCCTAAACACAAAAGTACAATCAAAATCCAAGCTTTAACACTAGAAATCAACCAAATGATGCAAAAACCACTAAACTTTCTCAAACTCAAAAACCACCTAAAACCACTAGAAATCTAAAGATATGTAAGAGATGATCTAACCATGGCTCTTGATACCATTTGTAACATATTGGATTTTACATACACATCATCACACAAACATACTTAGGCGTATAGATGATGTTAGAGAGAGAAAGTGGGATATTCTTAGAAAGAGCAACTCATGTAAGATTAGATTACCAAAGAACATCCAACCCTCTACCTTGCAAGGTAGAGGGTATTTATAGGTTACAAACTAAACGACCTCCGACGGCTCGTGGATCGGTATACAATGGTAAAGACCCGTCCTTCCTCCACGGTGTTACACTAAACTAAACCGAGCTAATCACTTACTTAACAACTAACATAATATCGATATGTCTACGAGTGACTCAAGCTAGATTATACTTGGGGTGACCGATGCTTTACAATAGAATTTCCAATTCCTAACAAGATATTCAAAAAGGGGCTATTTGTAAATAAATTTGAACATAAAATAGCCTAAGTATAACTTCACCGAGAATAATTCAAAGAAACTCCTTACGAGTTCTTGAAGACAACGAGTTTTCGCTTCAAGATTAATGCAGTTTAGTAATTGAAATACAAGATCCAAAGAAGAAGTTTAGTTCAATGAGGATGGCAATGGCTCATCGAGGATGTTTCATCTCCTCATTCACCAAGATCTTGAGTAAAGATTCTCAAGTATCTAAAAGGTCAAAGCGGAAGGATCTATTGAAGCAAAGGGATAAATCAAAATCTTTATAGAATCAACACCTTCCGAATGGGAAAGGTGCAACAGATTGTTAACATTGTTCTCTAAAGAAGAGTTTATCCCTTACTTAAAGTAGAAGCATTTAATGCATATCTCACAAACCTATTAAATGCTCAAAACGTTTAAAGTAGATGTCTTTGAAAACCTAATTCTGCTACAAAGAGAATGTTTGTAAATGAGTAAAGGCATCTCTTGCAATTTTGTAATACATATTCAAGAGCATTTACTCCTCGAATAGAACTTAGGTCATTGAATCGACTCATTGAGTAAGTATAAGTTCTTATTTAAACCATAACTTATGTTTGTGTTTAAGTTTGAGATGAGATCACCACAATTGCATTCAACTAGGATTGTTATTTCATAAACAATTGTTGTAAAATTCTTTGATTAATTTCAAATAAAAATTTTAATTATTGACAACTTTATTGTGTTTTCTTGTTTAAATTGCATTATGTATGATAATAACCTTTTAAAGCACTATACTTGTCAAGAATGGCGATTCTGCTAGTTGAACTAAAAAATAACTTTTAGACATTAAAGTTTACATTTTGTCTTTCTTTAAGTATTATGACCATATTATGACCATTTTACCTTTTCTAAATTTTTTGAAATACTTTTTTTCAAATTTTTTTCCAAAATTTTTTTGAAGTTTTTTTAAATACTTTTTTGAAATTTCAAATTTTTTGAATTTCTTTTTTTGAAATATTTTTCGAATGGTAAATGGTCATAATACTTAAAGAAAGACAAAATGTCAACTTTAATGTCTAAAAGAGTTATTTTTAGTTCACATGCAGTAACCGCCATTCTTGACAAGTATAGTGCTTTAAAAGGTTATTAGCCCATCACTACAACAATCATGGCTTTCAGCGAAATATCGAAGCTTTCTCGGGGACATGTCCCTCGCGAAACTTTTCCGGGAACATGTCCCCGTGAAAGTTCCCGCAATACCTTCTGGGAATACTTTTCCGGGACTATTTACCACCTTTACCGGTACATGTGGGTCCCATGACCAATTATCGCCGGTCAAACATGTCCGACGTGGCATACTGCTTTTACGGGGACAAGTCCCTGGGAAACTATTTTGAACTTTAATTTAAGTACCCTAATTACGTTATTAGTCCGACGTGGCACACGCGTTTTGCCAGGACGTGTCCCAGGAAGTCGATACCATCGTTGATTTAAACTCTTCGCCGGGACTTGTCCCCTACAAAACCGAGGCCATTGTTGTTTTTTTTTCCCGGGACATGTCCCCGCAAAAGCGAGAGGCTCTTGTTGTGTTTTTAGTTTCTTGTGGACGTGTCCCCGGGAAGTTGTAAATCGAAATATGCTCGTGTACTTTCTCAGGGGACATGTCCACGCAAATCGGGTCGACCCATTATGCGAATATTGCCGCAAAATGGGTAATTTCAATTTTTCCGGAAATTTCGGAAAAAATCTACAACCTGCTTTTAATATGCCACAACCTATTTTACCAATGTCACAACATGTTTTAATATGCCAATCATAACACAAATTAAGCTAAACATAATATCATATATACCCATCAATCGCTAACATAGTTATCCTTTTCCAAAATCGCCAAAGCGGTTCCTAAACCGTTAACGATGATCATCTACAAACTATCCAAAACTACCTATCCGCAAATGGTCCAAAACTATACGTATAATCTATTTACGGAATCCTAGCACATAATGCACATAAACGACATAATAATCCATGTTATTCTCTACAAACATATCCAAAACGTGTTAAAGTAACATAAATCGGCATCTCAAACCCCACTACCCCATTGCCATCCCGGTATCTCTAGACTCACCTGATGGAGTAGCACCAGATCCCGACCCACCCTCTCCGGATCCCGACCCACCGGTGGAGTAGCACTTGATCCTGTGGCGGATCAGATTCGCCTCCCGCCAACCCGGAAATGACTCCACAAACTCCATGACTGCCCATCTCGACTCCTACGTAGCGAGCTCCTCGATGCATTTCAGCCTTGTTTCCGCAGTGAGGACACATCCGCCGCATCACGAGGTCGGAGGCGCTAAAGGTCTTCTTCACTCCACTGTCGGGTAAGACCCGACCTACACGGGGAATATGACCGCTGCTTACCACCAATCACGTGACGCAGAATCTCACGGTCATCATGCGGTCCCATCGGAGGTGCTCTCTTCCCGCATCCGCATCATCTCGCTCTGCTTAGTTACAAAAACAAGAAAAGTAATATATAAGTCGTGATGCATTATATTTCATCAAAATGGGTGACTTTGAAAATAAATTATACTTACATATCTAGCCACGCATACCGGGACTCAAAGAAATCGCCTCGTATGGTTCCGACAAGAAAGCTCTATCAAGTCTTCTAACACGCCTCGCCTCATTGCTCAACTGCTTAGAAATAAAATCAATAACGACACACCCAACACCATGTATATATATAAATAAAATGATTAAATAGTTTCTTACAAAGTTATGGCGAATAGCGAGATAGGATCGAGATCCGTGAAGGCTAGAACTCGTGTTCGCTATGCGGTTTTGTCGGTTCGCCTCGATATCTTCTCGCTTGGGGTTTGTCCAAAGCTTAACCTGTGTATTTTAAATTATAAAAACTATTATATAAATGAATTATTATTATTATTATTATTATTATTATATTTAATAATAATAATAATAATAATAATAAAATAATAATAATTATTATTATTATTATTATTATAAAGTGTCGATCCGTAAATTTACCAACGATCCCAATCCTCTTGCGTCTTGTTCATCGGACGCTTTCTTTTGATCTCCTCAATTTCTCCACCCCACAATTGTTGTAAAGTTATCTTTTTGTATTTATATTTGTTGTCGTCGTATCGCTTTTGGAGATAATACTCCATATTGTCAACAATCTGCTCTCCATTCAGGCCGACAAGGTGTCTCATCGAGATCAAAGTAGTCTTTGCAATAAAATATAAATAAAAAATATACAAATTTAAATAAACATACAAGTTTGAATAAATAAACACAATAATTAAAAAATAAAGGTTAAAAAACTTACGTGTAGATGCTCATGGATGTGGGCCTTGGCCGTTTGGGAACCTTAGCCCATGAATCACAAAACATGGGATCGAGTCCTGAACACCTCCCAACATAGTTGGAGAACCAAGAAGAGTGAGGGCTCACGTGTGTCCAAAACCCTCCTGGTTGACCCGAAAATCGATCGATACAGACGACCATCTAGTGCCCTCTTCGCTTGAGTGTCGTGTTCTTAGTGGGACCATGATAATGCTCAAATTGTGCATGTCTTTAGTAGCGTTATCCGTGTTTTTATGTATGTTATTTGGTTATAATCATATGCTTTTGTTGCTTAATCGTATCAAAGTCGTTTGCTAGTTCATTTGTAGCCAAGCACAGGAAAGTGGAGAAAAGACGGAAAAAGAAGTAAAATACGAAGATTTCTCCATGTATGAAGAATTCCGACCAAAGCAAGACTTGTGGAGTATATTCGAGAAGATAAAGTCATCAAGTTAGTGGTCCAAAGACTCAAGAATAAAGTTCAAGAAGGAAAACGAGAATGAAATGAAGAAAAGAAGCTAAAACGAAGACATATTGGAAGACTCGTTGTTCCCGACACACCTTCACCATTTTGGCCATAACTTTTGCATACGGACTCCGTTTGACCCCGCTTATGCCACGGAAAGCTAAGAGAAAGATCTACAACTTTTCTGTTTATGACTTTTTGTGATTTTGCTCCAACCGATCGGTCGAGACCCGTAACCGATTCGGTTGGAGACTAGTCGCAAGACCAACCGATTCGGTTGGAGCTCAACCGGATCCGGTTGGAGGTCCCTGTTCAGCCATTTTTCCATTACTAATACTCCAAACTTGTTACAATCGATTCTAGTCCCTTCCTACATGTCTTCTAGTCCTTCCAAGCTCCTTGGTGACCAAGAAATGCATTTATAACCCTAGCCTTAGAAGTAGTATAAATAGAGGCCTTTGCAACCTCATTTCACACACCACAACTTGAGAGATCTTCTCTCACACCTATCTTACCACCACTACTACTCTCTCAAAGCCTAAATTCGTCCATTAAGTTCCGGAAACTTTGGAGGTCCAAGAAGTCATCATTTGGAGGTCAAACCATCAAGAAGTCATCACCAATACTTGAGGCATCATTACTACATCATTTGTAATCTCATTTCAATCATTGTAAGACCTTTAATCATGTTTTCTAATGTTCAAAGTTCGAGTTTATGTTTATGTTTGCTATGAGTGGCTAGTTTCTTTATGCACTTGCTTAAATGATGTTGATTATCATATGATTAGTTAGTGGTTGTGTTAACATGTTTTAATTCAATTTCAAGTTGATTCTAAGACCCAATTATGCTAAAGTTTCATAGTGACATTTGTTAATCAAGTTTGGCTAATTGATAGTAATCGTTGTGGTCGAAAGGACTTATTGTTATTCAACTAGTCATAATCATTTTGTCTATGGATGATTGTTTTTACCCATTATTCTTGATTACACAAAGGAACTAAGGTGTGGTTGTAATAGAAACACTTTTTGATTATTAAATTGGATTGATTGGAAACATCTAAATGGTCGTAAGATTAGTTGTTGAGAATCAATTGTAGCCTTTTGTCTATGATCGGTTACCTTTTGTATTGACCATTTCTTAAGCAATTTGATGAACAAGTGGATGTTTATGTGTTTAAGTTTATGTATGTAGACTTATGAAACTTGAATTGATCTTGAATTGATTGGTTAAACTTAATGCTTGTTTTTATAAACTAAAATCTTGACGAAGGTTTAACTTGTAAGAACAATAGATTAGTACACCAACTAATTATCATAATCAACATGTTAAGAGGTTAACACAATCACATCAATCTATGATATGAAACTAGTTTAAGCAAGTGTAGTTTTTAATCATCGAATTTCATTATATCTATTTGCTTTGTTATATGTTTTGGATAGACTCGTTAATTCAAACTTGTGTTTAGATTCACTCAAATCCTCGTGAACGATCCCGACTTACCTTCATAATCTTGCCATAACAGACGAGTATACTTGCTCGTATGTGTTATTGGTAATATTGGTAATTCACCTTTATAAATTTAAAACTTGCACCAACCAAAGACATCGGACCACACACCACCTTCCGCCTTTCCCAATTTTGGCATTCGGGTTGGCGACTTTGGATTTAGAGCCTACAAGTAATCAAACTCAAGTGATGATGACATAAAATAACATTTTATCAATTTCAAATAACATGTAATCAAATACAGTTTAGTGAAAAATAATTCAGAAATTCTTATGCTAGCAATTGGTGCCTATCCTCCTCGAGGGACCACGAGGAGGCGAATTACCTCCATCGCCACCGTGAGACCTAGCTACAACATCTGCCATCTGTTAAACGGACATAGAAATTAGTGAAGAAACATATATATAATTAAATAAATAAATAAATAATTAAATAAATAAATAAATAGACAAATGAACACATTTAACAGTATATATCAACAAGATAATTATAATAATTAAATAAATAAATAAATAAACAAATAAACACATTTAACTACTCGATAACGATTTCATTCAAATAATTAAGTGTTGTTCTACAAATTACAATTCGAGATTAATCTCCCACATCATCAACATAAAATTCAACATTATTAGTACTGTCATCTTCATCATCTTCATTCTCGTGGTCATCATCATCATCGGATGCTAAATCATGAGGAACGTGATCATCATAATCAATATCATCTTCGCCTTCCACAATAGTGATAATTGGTGGTGGTGCCTCAACTTCCTACTGGTTGAACATCTATATTTATAATTTTATAATCCAACCGATCCAACTCAACAGAGAGTGTGATATGTGATGAGTTGTTGTCATGTACAACATCCTGATTGTCTTCTACCACAATGATATCCGGGTTCCAAATCTTTCGATGATAAGAATCTTGGACGGCCTTCCAATTACCACGTTTACCCAGGAAATCAAGGTAAAAGACTTGTGTTGCTTGCGTTGCAAGAATGAATGGTTCATTTTGAAACGATACACGATCGATCATAATTTGCGTAATGTTGTTTATATAGGTACAGCGTTTTAGGTGATTACTGTTATTAGTGTCGAACCATTTGACTTTGAACAACAAAACATTGAATGAAATATATGAAAACTCGAGAATTTCTTCAAGCGGCCATAATGCATTCCTCCATCGAGGTTAGGAGTTGAAATTCACTGCTTTTGAGTTGAGCACGTAAATCACGGCCGTGTACAAGAAACTTCACACCGCTGACTACGCAAGAGTTGATCGAGGCTGCGGTACATGATGGTCCACAAGCCAAAGCGAATAACTCGACGGAACAACTTGGGTCCTTACATACTTTTAATTCACGAATCTATGAAAAGTTAAGAATAGATAGATATGAGTAATAGTCATTATTTTTACTGGGTAATACATACAATAAGTCTACCTTCATCTCAAACCAATGAGGAAACCCTTCTTGCAAGTCTCGCCAGAAATGCCCCAGAATGTTCATGATATTGGAATAAGTCGTCGAATAACAACTTACGTGAAACAAATTTTGAAATAAAACGCTGCCTCTTATGCAGCGCTCATGTCTGAGTCAATTTCATGATGTTGTGTAGTACGTACTATACTACTTGCTTCATTGTCTCGCATTAAACCGAACTAATGATAGTTTACCATACTTTTGCGATCGATCGAAACACCTCAAATCGACTTGTTGGCCTTGGACCATCCTCATTCCGGTCGGAGACGATTAAATCTCATCTCAACACCTCGAAAATAATGCGACAGAAGTTAATGCTTCCTCAAGAATATAACCCTCCGCTATTGAACCTTTAGGCTTGGCTTTATTTCGGACATAATTTTTGAGCTTTTTCATGTATCTTTCAAATGGATACATCCACCTCATGTAAACAGGACCGCCTTCAATAGCCTCTTCCGGTAGATGAATAACCAAGTGAATCATAATGTCAAAAAGTGGAGGATATATTTGCTCGAAATCGCACAAAATATTGATCGCTTGTTCTCTAGCTTTCAACATGTCATCCACCATCAAAGTTCGAGCGCATATTTGTTTGAAGAATGAACAAAGCTCGATTATTGGTGTTATGTGGTTTGGTCCTTCAAGTAATTTTGAAGTCCAGCAGAAGCAACCGTTGCATCATTATGTGACGGTCATGAGCCTTCAAGCTGTTATGTTGCTATCGTTGTCGGTCACTTTATGCTTGAAGTTAGATCCAAACCCATCGTAGTTTAACACCTTTGATGAATTAAGAAAAAATCGGATATTAGAATAAGTTGTCGAAATGAATCGCGAATTAATTCGAACAAAGAAATTTTCAAATAAACGCTTACCTTTAATGAATTGAAAAAAATCTTTCTTGGTTATGAAAGAGTACGTAGGATGAGGCTTAGAGCACTTCACGCTTCCTTTGTTGACGAGCCACAAGTCGATTTAATATTCAAATTTTGTAAGTCTTGTCTTGCCTTGTTGGTGTCTTTTGATTTGTCATTCATTAACAAAGTACCCAACACACTCTCACACACATTTTTTTTCGATATGCATGACATCTAAATTGTGTTTTAGTGTAAGAAAAGACCAATACTCTAGCTCGTAGAAAACATATTTTTTTGTCCAATTCAATTCGCGATCAAGATCACGTTTTTTGTTCGCACCCCCATATCTTGGATGTTTCCCCGAGACACATTTAGGCAATCTTCTTAGTTGATCCAAGATGTCATCACTGGTAAATTTTCTTTGAGGGTCTGTATCATCTACCTCTGTATAGAATGCCCTTCTGTTCTTCCGCCATTTATTGGTCGTGCTTAAGAATCTTCGTGACCAACATAAGCGGTTTTGTTTAACACGCGATAGCTAGAGTGTCTACATTACATGTCGGACATGTTTTGTAACCTTTCCCACTCCACCCGCATAAACTACTTCGAGCGGGAAAGTCATTGATAGTCCATAAAAGCGCCGCTTTCATACAATTCGGTGCACTGTAATAAAGATCCTTAGTCATGACTCCATCTTTCCATAAATTCTTTAGGTCATCAATCAAAGGCCTCGTGTAAATATCAATATCCTTCCCGGGATTTGGGGCCGGAATTAACAATGTCAACATAAGAGAAGTCTCTCTCATACATATCCGTGGAGGCGATTGTATGTGGTTAATATAACCGCCACATGTTGTATGACCGACTAAGGTTGCCGCACGGATTGACGTTTTTTTTCTTTAGAAAATTCCTTGAATACTGATGTCAAATTTCTTCCATGCTTGACCATCAACCGGTGTTGCATCTTACGCTTCTCCCTAGACCGCCCTGACGCATGCCAAGTCATATGTTTTGCAAAGTGTGTTTAGACTTGTACAAACGTTGTAGTCTAGGAATGATAGGAGAGTAACACAACACCTTGTTAGGAACTTTCATCCCGGTGTGTTCTTTTCTTTCCATCTACTAGCCGCAGACGAACAAGTCCGCAAGTCTTCGTTACCGCCCCCGATATAAAAAGCAATCATTTACACAAGCATGTATCGATTCATATCCTAACCCGATAGTTTTAAATGTCTTCTTTATTTCATAGTATGACGATGGCATGTTGTATCCTAGAACCAAGTGGAAAACTTCCTTAAATAGAGTTAGTAACTCATTAAATTGTGGTGTCACTCACTTTACCTTTGACCTTGATGTGCGTAATCTTTGCCATAAAGTCTAATGAAGACATCCACCACAGTCAGGGTAGTTTTCGTTGGCGATGGCAAGTAACTCCTCATACTCATTACGTTGAGGAATTGCGTCGTTACTTGTCTCGCCAATATTTCCTTGAGTTGGATCATCTGGTTCGTTATTCGGACCAATATCATGAAGGAACTCAGCCATGTCACTCATCCTAGGGTGTCTTGTGTTGTGTACGACTGTTCGGCCATCCGACTCACCATGATTATACCATTTCGTATAACTATGGTCCTAGCCATTTGTGTGTATGTGGTCAAACAAAAATTCATGCTTTATCCAGTATATGTTTAAACAACGAGCACAGAGACATTTTATATTCCCATCAATATTCACCAAGGGCTTGCAATAGTTGCAGAAAGCTTTAAGACCAACTAAAATTTCTCTCGGTACGTGCTAGTGAGACCCAACTTTTATCAATTGGCATAATCTGCTTTAATGAAGCAATAAATAATTATATAGTCTTAAAATGTTCACAAAAATCTACACGTAAACACATAAAGGTGGAATTACCGGTTGTGCGTTTTCTTCACCTAATCCAACTATGGAAGGCAATTCTAACCCACTCTTTGAATGTTTAGTCTCATATGAATGCGTATAATTGAATTTACTATTTGAGAAAATTTCGTAAGATTTCCTCAACTCCCCAAATATGTGCATTAAAGACATATTCGTAGGGAGTAAAGAGGAAACACCATCAAAATTTTCACAAATAGTAAATCAATAATACGCATTCATATCCTAAATGAGACAAAACATTCAAAAGCGCCCCCAACATGGGACTTTCCAAATTAATTTCTAATAAATTAATTTCGGACGGGTTCTATGGGATGATTAACTCGGACGGGACTTTCCAAATTAATCACTAAAGTCCTAAAATCATTTACAACATTCAACACAATCAAATACCATACAATACTATGAGCTTATTTGTTTAATCTTATTTGTAGCTTATGAGCTTATTTGTTTTTTGGCTTATATATCATAAGATTCAATTTTCCGGCTTATATAAGTTTATTATATCATAATATACTTATATAAGCCCACAAGACTCAAAATAAGCGAAAATTGAAGCTCGTGAAATATAAGCCGATAACAAATAAGCTCATTAGCCCACTTATATATATTTTTGACATGTCGAATTAACTTTGTTATTGTTTGATCATGCAGATATCAAGATTGATATATATAAAAACATATAAAAGCCATATAAAAACATATTGTGGTCGCTCGGTTGTGGTCCACGGTTGGACTCGGCTCGGTCTCGGCTCGCAACTCGGTCTCGACAGCAACTGTACCAAGAAGCAAAATAGTTAGAATATCAAAATGGATCACCATTTAACTCTTAATGCATATATAATGGTAATAGGAACAATAAGGAATTAAGGATTTCTAATAAGCTAATGACTAATAAACCTAATCTATAACAATTAACAAGCTATTGGATAAGCTCATAAGCTAAAGAGAACACTTAATAAGCTAAAACCTTCTATAATAATGTTGATGCACTGTGCAGTCCAAAACAGCCTAGGGGGTGCTGTTTAGGCTTAAAAATAAGTACTTTAATTACTTCCTAAACCTACAAAAAGCTGAAACAGATAAATTTGATACTAAGGGCTTCCTAAAAAACTAAATTGCATCTATTTTAGAGGTCAAATGAGCTTAAAAAGCCGCTGTGAAAAAGTGGTAGTGGGGACTGTGGAGGTTCTGAGACAGAACCCTAAATGGCACTAGGGGCTGTTTTGCGGGCACATATAAGCTAGCAAAAGTGATCTAACTTCTAAAACAATGAAAAGCAGATTATAATCATACTACAAGCTATCCATAATTGTTTTCTTGCTAGCTAAATTTGATGAAGTGTTTTGTTTCAAATGATATGGGGATGACCAAATGGCACATTGAAGATAAGCCTAATTAGCTAGAACCAATTAGTACATAATGCAACTATACAACAAACACGACACCCATAGCTAGAACCAATTACACATACAAGTTGCATACTTTTTATATACATGCTTGATTAGAAACCATAATATCTTTACAGCTAGACCATTAATTACACCAACTTCAACACATAACAGATTTTTGTATCTATAAGCTAGGACCATGTGTATCATACTTGAAACTACTATATTTTTGTTATTAGGCTATTTCTAAAAAAAACATAAACACAAATTAATGACTATAAACTTTCGCCGGGGACATGTCCCGCTTACAAACATAAACACACAAAAAATACCTCGGTTGTGGGGTCTCGAGAGAAAAGTGCGTTGTGGTCTCGGCTTGGTTCTCGGCTTCGGTATCGGCTTGTGTCTCAAAGAGAACTATACCAAAAACAAAATTAACAAAAAATTAATAAAAAATCAAAACTAAAAAGCAGTTAACACAAATTAACAAAATTAACACAAATTAACAAATTAACACAAATTAACAAAATTAAAAACAGTTGAAAAAATTAAAAATTAACCTCGGTTGTAATGTGGTACCACTATCGAGAGTCAGAAATGAGAAGAGAAGAGAAAGAATTAAACAATGAGAGGGGTTGAGATGCATCGTGCACAGTGGTGCGAGTGAGGGGAAGACAACGCAGTGGTGGTGGTGAAGTATTAGTGGTGAGAGTAGCAATGGAGGTGGTGGTGAAGTATTAGTGGTGAGGGAGTGGTGGTGCTGTGGTGTTGCCGGTGGTGAGTTGAGACGGAGGAGACAGTGTTTTTCGTTTTTATTTTTTTTCCCCAAGTGTGAGACCAGATCTGCTAATAATTGAGGTTAATATTTGCTTTTAACTTTCCCCGGGGACAAGTCCCCGAGGAAACACTTCTTTGTCTTCTAGCGAAACTTTTGCCGGGGACAAATCCTCGGGGAAAGTTATGCCGGGATAAAGTAAAAGCGAGGAGGGAAAATGAAAATTTACGCCAAAACGTTTTCAGGGGACATGTCCCCGGGAAAAGGTTTAATTATAAAATTAAAATTATCATTTTAAATAATTAGAATTAATAATAAATTATAAAATTATATAATTAAGTTAACCTAAAAATTATAAAATTAATCTAATTACTTTTAACCTAGGTTGCACGGACACGGCTATACGGCAAAGTCTAAAAATATATGACACGGACACGGCGTGGACACGGTATACGTATCATGTTAAACGAGCGAGTATAGGTGCTATGGTATACGTATCATGTTAAACGACCAAGTATAGGTGCATTGGTATACGTATCATGTTAAACGAGCGAGTATAGATGCTATGGTATACGTATAATGTTAAACGAGCGAGTATAAACGACCAAGTATAGGTGCTATGGTATACGTATCATGTTAAACGACCATGTATAGGTGCATTGGTATACGTATCATGTTAAACGACCAAGTATAGGTGCTATGGTATACGTATCATGTTAAACGACCAAGTATAGGTGCTATGGTATACGTATCATGTTAAACGACCAAGTATAGGTGCATTGGTATACGTATCATGTTAAACGAACAAGTATAGGTGCTATGGTATACGTATCATGTTAAACGACCAAGTATAGGTGCATTGGTATACGGATCATGTTAAACAAGCGAGTGTAGGTGCTACGGTATACGTATCATGTTAAACGACCAAGTATAGGTGCTTTGGTATAGGTATCATGTTAAACGACCAAGTATAGGTGCATTGGTATACGTATCATGTTAAACGACCAAGTATAGGTGCTATTGTATACGTATCATGTTAAACGACCAAGTATAGGTGCTATGGTATACGTATCATGTTAAACGACCAAGTATAGGTGCATTGGTATACGTATCATGTTAAACGAGTGAGTATAGGTGCTATGGTATACGTATCATGTTAAACGACCAAGTATAGGTGCATTGGTATACGATCATGTTAAACAACCAAGTATAGGTGCTATGGTATACGATCATGTTAAACGACCAAGTATAGGTGCTATGGTATCGATCATGTTAAACGACCAAGTATAGGTGCATTGGTATACGATCATGTTAAACCACCAAGTATAAGTGTTATGGTATACATATCATGTTAAACCACCAAGTATAGGTGCATTGGTATACGATCATGTTAAACGAGCAGTATAGGTGCTATGGTATATGTATCATGTTAAACCACCAAGTATAGGTGCATTGGTATCGATCATGTTAAACGACCAAGTATATGTGCCATGGTATACGATCATGTTAAACGACCAAGTATAGGTGCATTGGTATACGATCATGTTAAACGACCAAGTATAGGTGCTATGGTATCGTATTATGTTAAACCACCAAGTATAGGTGCATTGATATATGTATCATGTTAAACCACCAAGTATAGGTGCTATGGTATGCGTATCATGTTAAACCGACCAAGTATAGGTGCATTGGTATCGATCATGTTAAACGACCAAGTATAGGTGCATTGGTATACGTATCATGTTAAACGACCAAGTATAGGTGCTATGGTATACGTATCATGTTAAACGACCAAGTATAGGTGCATTGGTATACGTATTATTTTAAACGACCAAGTATAGGTGCTATTGTATACGTATCATGTTAAACGACCAAGTATATGTGCATTGGTATACCTATCATGTTAAACGAACAAGTATAGGTGCTATGGTATACGTATCATGTTAAACGATCAAGTATAGGTGCATTGGTATACGTATCATGTTAAACGACCAAGTATATGTGCATTGGTATACGTATCATGTTAAACGACCAAGTATAGGTGCTATGGTATACGTATCATGTTAAACGACCAAGTGTAAGTGCATTGGTATACGTATCATGTTAAACGACCAAGTATAGGTGCATTGGTATACGTATCATGTTAAACGACCAAGTATAGGTGCTATGGTATACGTATCATGTTAAAAGACCAAGTATAGGTGCATTGGTATACGTATCTTGTTAAACGACCAAGTACAGGTTCTTGGTATACGTATCACGTTAAACAACCAAGTATAGGTGCATTGGTATAGGTATCATGTTAAACGACCAAGTATAGGTGCTATGGTATCGATCATGTTAAACGATCAAGTATAGGTGCATTGGTATACGATTATTATTATTATTATTATTATTATTATTATTATTATTATTATTATTATTATTATTATTATTATTATTTATTTTTTTATTATTATTTTTTATTAAAAACTCAAAGGATTTTTACAAGAAATTAGCGGGAAGCCGAGAAACCAACTGGGCCCCCACTCCTCTAGCAATAGCGAAACTAATACGATTAAAAATATGAACCGCAACGCGAGCCCCAATGTCTTGAGTCAAGGAGAAAAGTCTTATACGCTTTAGCAAGGTTACCGCCTCTTTCTCAAGTTCTCCAAAAGAAGAAAAAGAAAAGGGGAGGAACCCATATCTGATATCTGCGCATTTAGCCTCATACTTGACCCGTTTACGTCGTGCGGCCTCACTAACCACACGCCGGGCACAAAATCAAGCAATCCCGATTGCGCCAAAGGAGACGAACTGTAAGATCAACACAAACATCACGTCCGCCATCCCAAGAATAAAGCAATATATCACCGGCCGCAAGTGGTCCGTCCATATCTCCATGAAGCCCAATTTCCACCTCCTTACGAGCGTAAACCGGACCGAGAGCATATATCAACAAGAACATCACGACAATGTTATGCCGGTGTTTAATGCCAACAATACCCGCACATGAAACCGCATGATCCCCATAAATATCTCCAAGAAAACCCTAGAACATGTCGAGCACGGTTCGAACAAAGGAAAAGGGGAACCCCAATCGATAACACAAAGACACATCGATAAGTCCGGCGCTCATAGTTTGTCCCAATCCGGATATAGGAGCCACCCTAAGCCAATCAAGTATGATCCTCCTTTAGTGAGCTCCATAGCGCCACCTGTCGAGGGGATAGATGGAACCTAGATTCAACAGTTTGGGTAACCCGATCGAAATTATTATTATTATTATTATTACATAGGTCCAAATTGTTGCAGTTGTCTCAACTTCCCACCAAAAAAATGTGGCCAAGAATTCCCACAAACAACATGGCGCCAAGAATTCCCACCAAAAAAATGGCGCCAAAATTTCCCACTAAAAGCTACTAGATCTGCTCTATATATCACATAAAGAATACTTGAGATCTTATCCAACCAAAAGCTACCAGATCTTATCCTTAAAACCACTCAACCTCACAACCTCTTATCTTCACACAAATTTCAAAACCTGAGATGGAGCCATTTAATCCTTTTATGTGTTCTTGTGGAGCAGAAATATAAAATTAAGAACATCACATAAAGAATATTCAATCGATTTAAAATATTGTGCATGTCCTCATCAAAGGTGAACAATCATACATTTCTTATTTATGTAAATATACAAATAATTGGGTTGTAATCTCTTATAATTTTCTTATTATGTAATGACCCGTAAAAGATGATAATGGGTGCGGATATTTTATGTGGAAGGATGCATTTGACAGTACTTAAGAACAATCTCTTCTCAAGGTTCGGATCTCGCATCAACATAGTGCTCGAGCTACCATGAAAAGATCTTAGGATAAGCTTGCCGGAATCACAAAAACATGTGCTAGAGACAAGAGTAAGGTTCTTGGAGGCCGGACTTGAAATGGCAAGGATTCTGACGACCACGCATGTCATCGGATGCATTAATTCGTGAAATGTTAGGTGACATGAAAAATCTTCGTATGTAGTAGTAGTAGTAGTTGTTGTTCTTGTAGTTGTTGTTGTTGTTGTTGATGATGTTGTTGATGTTGTTGTTGATCAAAGTAGTAGTTGTTCTTGTAGTTGTTGTTGTTGATGTTGTTGTTGTTCTTGTAGTATGTATCATCAAGTATTTTATAAATCAAAGCACATCTTGGATTTGTAAAGTCGACCATGTTCTTAGTTAACAGCATTATGGTGTCCAAACACCCTTTTCCAATACTAACAAACACGAATTAAGAACCATATTAATTCATCATAAATTTAATATTTTGTTTTTCCATAGCTATATATCTACTGTTTCGCCAAGTCTCATCAATAAATCCCAAGCGTTGGATAACACGGAGATACAACCCACCGCTCAAAATTCAAGTCTTCGCTTATTTGGACCAAATATTTTGTAACGACAAACGATGGAACTAAAGATATGCCGCTTTAATTTTAAAATAGTTTAGGGTTTTACGTAATGAAAAGACTATCCAAGCATCGGGTTTTAGTTATGTATTAATAGTTGCAACAAAATGTACTTTTTATAATTACGGTATTGCCGGGACATGTCCTCGGGAAAGGTTTAGGTGAATTTTCCGCGAACAATTAACATGCTTTTGACTTGGTCAAACTTTTGGTAAAGTGAAATAACTTTTCAAGGGGACATGTCCCGAGAAAGTTCACGCTGAATTTTGCTATCCGTCAAAATTGTTAAATATCCACATACTTTTGCCGGGGACATGTCCCCTACCGAAAGTGTATGTTGAATTTTCCCAAATGTGTCAACAAGATTTATGCGCCACGCCGATGTAATTTTGTCGTTTAGTGATCTTCACGACTTTGTCCCCCGGCAGCTCTCTCCTCATCATCCATCCGATTGTTGTAGTGAATGTATAATTGATATAAATTGTTTAAAAGTTTAAACAATGGAATTACATGAAAAGTTTTAATTTAGTTATTTTAAGTTGTAATCACTCTAAATGAACAACGGATACCAAACTTCTTACGAAATGAATTTGTGTTCATATAATGATAAAATAGTTTATGAAAACTCAATTAGTACCAATTATATTAGATATCACTTTTAAATGCTGAAATTGCAAATGCGTCATAAAGATTAATAAATATGCATGTGTGAATATTGAAAGATAATTAATTCATGGGTCGCTACTTAATACAGGCCGGCCTAAACATATCTTGGACTCAAGTTCAAAATAAGATTCTATACTATCATAGTATTACTATGTATTTTTATGTTCCTACTCCTATATTTGAAACTTTGCCAGTTCTTCTTCCTCCTTCACCACAGCTTACTGTGTTATCAAGCATATAACCACCGACGGTGCTACATAGAGTCAAGCATGTTCAACTAAACCCACTGAAAAGTAACTTTTATAATCTTAGTGCAAATTTAGTACCACTTAGTGTTAATTTTTGTTTTTTAACCAACCGACATTGTATACATGCATTACCAATTTTAGTTTTAAACTCACTCGATGAAAAGTATGACTTCGCCGCTGCATATAACTATGCAAGTAACTTCGCATCAGTAGTTTAGTATATAGATAAGTAACTAACTATCAACAATTACTTTACGATCATCCTCATTTGTTACTGAATTTGAGAAGAGCTATGGAGCGTTGAACCCAGCTAATTCGTACTTAAATGTGTGGTTGCGTGTTTATGTAAAAAAAAGGTGAACGTCTCATGGTCTCATCTTAACTATTTCTATTCATAGTTTTTTTTTATATGCATTGACCTTATTTTTCGGATAAACTTTGTTAAATGTATGATTGATTATTTCTCATGATGTCCGTAGAACACATCTTAGAGTTCCTAGTATCAGAAATCTATGCCGGGAAATCATCTTTATTCAAAAAAAATTCATCCAAACTGACTATAAGTGAGAAAAGATGAAGGTGACATGACCCTCTTAAAGTGAATGATAACGCTGTTAATATGATAAGTTCATATAGAGATTGTTCCAGATACGTACACAACCACACCATTAATGACTAAATGCTTCATATATGAGTTGATTACATTGTCGCACTTATGCTGGACAATTAAAATTTTACTAGAACACGAGATATCATTTAAGGTCACACAAGCAAAAGGCGATATATAGCCAAATAACCTTATAACCAACTTAAAACTAAAGACCTACAATGATAACTTAATAATAGACTGTTAGGGAAGACTCTATGATAATCGGGCTATCATCTAAGTGAATAATATAATGCTTATAAGCTTCATCGCCAGTTAATTAAGCGATTGTTTAGACCTCCGGTTGAAATAATTTCTGCCACTATTTATCGCTATTGCATATTATGTTGAGTTTAAGATATATGAAACATAATAAAATCATATAGACACCACAGAGTACACAGCGGAAAACTTAGAATCATAACAATAATTAACTAACTGAATTAAATGCGTAACGTACCTCTTGCAAGTGGTCAGATCTCTTGAACAAAGCAGATGAAGTGGTTTAAAGAGTTGTCCCTTACCATTTTAACTCAAACCAATAGGTGTAAGAATAGTGTCTTACTACCACAGTTTTGTACACACGAATTAACCGCGAATCAAAGCGATTGCTAGATCTAACACAAGTCCTTGTTTTATGAGAAAAACAAAACCAAAACACCCTTAGGAGGGGGTTCGGCCGAAACTAGCAAGAGAGGAAGAGAGAGAGATCTAGGGTTAATTCAATGCACAAAAGTTATGAAAAACCCTAAACCCTAGCCTTTGTTTATATAGTGATCAAATATCTTGGAGGAAAAGTTAGGGTTTAGGCTTGGAGAAGCCTCCCTTGGCCGGCCACCCTAAGAGAAGAAAAGGGATTCCAAATCTTTTCCATTTTCAAGATATTCACCATATATTCTCCCATTTAACATTTAACGGTCGTTAGTCATTTCCGTTAAATACTTAACGATCGTTAGACGGACTTTATGTGTAATAATTAATCGTAATCATTAACATTAATTATTTAACTTTAATTCTCATTCGCTAATGTGTGCAATCCCGTGGTCACGAGTTCGAATCCGGACATTTACGTATTTATAAATATATACATTTCCAACAGCTCCCACTTGGATATGTTTAGAAAACGTGTAATGACATTGGTTAGCCTCTAGCAACACGCCCATGCCCCCGGTACAACTCGTGTATGGTTTTCTGGAGAAAAACCAAGTTTCGATGATTCATCATCATATTTATCCTTTTGTTTCTAATACCATGTTAATAAGAATATGGATCTCACTCATTTCTTAATTAAATATTTTGTTTCTCGTTTTATATGATTGATCAAGATTACCAACTCTTCTGAACATATTCAAGAAGACCTTGGGCACGGCCATGCAAACATCTTGACAACCCTACGAGGGGCCCAACAGTATTATACTTCAAAATAAATTTTGAAGGAAACAAATCCTATTTTTGACTACAAGCAGGATTCATAGATTTCGCAACACTTCAAAACAACCCTTATAACTACCGCCACGTATAGCGTTAGATTGCTTCACAAAATGCACTATATCCATGACATATCTCCGGTATCTCAAGTCGAGGATAAATATTCATGATGTACTTAATGACTAAGATCCATAAAGTATCATCATGTGGGTGGGATAAGTCATATACTCAATTCATTGAATATCATCTGAAATTAGTCATGCTACACATCAATATACTTTCAAGTATATTCTAACTAATACTCAGATTTGTCTAAATTCAATATCATTCCCATGTTATTGATTGACAACGGACTATTTAGAATAACTTAAGTTATTCAAGGATTTAAACATGCAAATATAGGATAACATCATAATAAATGAATGATAAACATAACAAAATACTTTATTTCATTTCAATAATAATGTTTACAATATCCTTTATCTAAAATACTTAGTCACGAGATGGGCATGAAACTACTAGCTAAACGAAGTCCAAACTTATCGACAAATGATTAAGTTTTTCACCGTAAGGCCTTCGTTAAAGGATCCGCTAGGTTATCATCTCGTGTGAACCTTGAGCAACTCAATTTCACCTATCTCGACTTGCTCTCGAACATAGTGATATTGTCTTGGATAGTGTCCGTGCCCTTCATGACCTGTGTTCATGGGCAAAAGTAATTGCGCAGAATTGTCACAAAATACTTTAATAGGATTTTCAATCGACAAGCAAACACCAAGCCCTCAAACAAATTTCCTTATCCAAACAGCTTCCATGGCGACCTCAAACGCGCTATGTACTCACTTTCTGTAGCGAGACATCGCAAGTGTTTTCTGCTTTCTTGCTCTTCCAATCCACAACACTCCATTGATGACAAATATGTAACCCGTCCGAGACTTTGTATCATCTTTGTCACACTTCTAGGATGCATCGCAAGAACCTATAACACACGCTTCGCTCGATTTCCCCATACACTATGAACATATCTCTTGTAGCCCTAAGGTACTTGAGAATATGTTTAACAGCAGCCGATGAATTTCACCCGGATTCGTTGATATCGATCGTCGTTTGAGCAAACGCCACATCGTGCCTTGTGCATCGCACCGCATACATGATAGATCCCACAACCAAGCATAAGGAACTTTCTTCATGCTCCACCTCGGCCAGTGTTGAAGCACCTTGCCGCTCAAACCATGATTTACTTGCATCGGCAACAATCCCTTCTTGAATTTTGCATATTGAATCTCTTCAATATTTTGTCAATGTAAGCACATTGGCTTAAACCAATTAGCCGCCTTGATCTATCCCTCAGATCTTGATTCCAAGTATGTATGATGCTTCCCTAAGTCCTTCATCGAGAAACATTTACCAAGATAGGCTTTCACCTCATTTAGACTTGGTATATGTTTTCCCATTATTAATATGTCATCGACATACGTAACAAGGAAAGTAACACGACTCCCACTAGCTTTGTGATATACATGGCTCATCAAGACTCGAGTAAATCCAAAACTTTTGATTTCTCCATCGAATCTTTTATTCCATTGCCTTGATGCTTGCTTTAGTCCATAAATGGACCTTTTAAGCTTGTATACACGGTTAGGAAATAGTGGATTCACAAACCCCTCAGGCTGTGCCATATAGATGTCTTCATCTAGACGACCATTTAGAAAAGTGGTTTTGACATCCATTTGCCAAATCTCATAGTCATAGTGTGCAGCTATAGCTATGAGAATCCTAATAGCTCTTATGTCCGCCTGTAAGAGAATGTCTCCTCGTAATCAATGTCATAGGTTTGAGTAAACCTTTAGCTACCGACGAGCCCCGTAGGTATGTACATTTCCATCCATGTCGCTTTTCTTCTTGAAGATCCACTTACTTTCAACGACTTTAGTATCGAGGAAGGTCAACTTCAATCCAGACATCATTATCTTTCATGGATTGCATTTCCCATTCATAGCAATCGCCATTTATCCTTTTCGTGATCAATCATGGCACCTTATAGTTAAGGTGTTCATTAAGATCCCCAACTATATTTTCCTCCACCTCACGTTAAGACATAGACGGTCGTGCACGTATAGTCCTTTCGCACCTACAAATGGGAACAACTTGAGGAGGCGCCTAAGCTTTTAGGCTCTTCTTGAAGTTGGCTAGTATTTTCGTAAGGTGTTGTATCTTCTTGATCATATTCCGATCATATACTCTCCCATCGAGCTCTTGAGATATGAGATTCCTTTCAAGGAAATCTCCATACCCAGCCACGATGACTTTGTTCTCACTGGTAGTAGAAGTAGTAACCCATAGTTTCCTTAGGGTATCCTACAAAGATACACTTAATGATCCGGGTTGGAGCTTATCTGGTGAGTCACGTTTAAAAACGCCACATCCCCAAACCTTTAAGTAAGAAAAGTTGGGAGCTTTTCCGTCCATATTTCATATGAGTCTTAACAACCTTCTTCGTTGGAACCATATTCAAAATGCGAATAGCGTTTCAAGGAATAATCCCAAAAGTAAAAGGAATAGTCGTAAGTTCAAACATTGATCATACCATGTCAAGTAAAGTACGATTTCTCCTTTCGGATACACCATTTTGTTGTAGAGTATAAGGAGATGTGAGTGTGGATAATTCCACACTCGCCTAAGTAATCTTTGAACTCTTGACTTATATATTCATCACCTCTATCGGATCGAAGAGCTTTAATCTTCTTACCGAGTTGTAATTCTACTTCACTTTGAAAACCTTAAATGTTTCAAAGACTTCATGTTTATGTTTAAGTAAATAAACATAACCATAACGACCGAAATCATCCAGAAGGTTAAGTAGGTAGCACCACGCTTTGACACATGTCTAGTGGACCACACACATCGGTGTGTATCAATCCAAGTAGATCGAAGCCCTTTCCACTTGTGGTGAAAAGGTTTCTTGTCATCTTCCCGCTATGCAAGACTCGCATTTGTCAAATGATTCATCATCGACCGCTTGTAAAGCCCATCGTGTTGCGGCTTTTCCATGCTTTCTTGCCTATATGGGCAAGGCGACAATGCCAAAGATAAGAAGAGTCACAGTCGACTTGATCTTCTTATTGCTAATGCTATACAACGAATTATTTTCATTGGATAAACAACCATCCATATCAATTTCAAACACACCAAGCATAGGAATTACATTAAAATAAAAATATTATTTAAAGAAACCGAAATTCCATAACCGGTAAAAGTGTGCACAAAACCAATATCTTTTAACAAAGAAATCGAAATAACACCCTAACAATGGAGGGTGCATAATGACAATTATTTAGTTCCAAAATTAAGTCCAAGGCAACACTAAATCAAAAGTCCCTATGGCTTCGGCTAACCGCACGCTTTCCATTTCCAACGATAAGTATCTCTCCATAGGTCGCCTTCCTCGCTCCTCTAAGTCCATGTGATGTATTACAGATGTGAGTACCACATCCCGTATCATATATCCAGAATTTTGCTTATGAGAAAAAGAAAATAATTCAAACATAAAATACCCGATGAGCTAGACACCATCTTATTTTTATTCAAGGCACTCATTCGTATAAACCGGATAGTTCCGCTTCCGGTGACTCGGTGAGTTGCGGTGGTGGCAAGTTAAATCCTTCTTAGGATTCTCCTTTTCTTTGCGGGGTTCTTCTTAGGAGTCGGTGGGATGACAACGTGTTTCCCTTTCCTTTTCCTTTCCTTTCTTATCTGCTTGCGGCTTTGGCTTATTCACCCTACCACCTTGTATTGCTAGTACAGCAGGTGTAGGAGCCTTCTTTGGCAATCTCTTCTCGAAGTCTACAAGCATTGCATGTAACTCATTCACTGTCTTCCCCGTGCAATGCATGTTAAAATTTCGCACAAAATCACCAAATCGTTCCTGATTAAGGGAGTGATTGATGAGGCCGACACATACATCGTTGGAGTAACCGCATCCGAGCTTCTCCAATTGGTCCAAGTGATGTTTCATTTCGAGGACGTGGTCGGAGACAGATTTACCAACCTCCTGCTTGCAGCTATGAACCTTTTCAATCAATTCATACAGTTCAGCTGCAGGTGGCTTCTCAAACATACGTTTGAGTTCATCTAGCATGCTCATAGGCGGATAGTGCTCAAATTGTTTTTGCAATTGAGCAGACATCCCCGAAAACATAAGACACGCCACATCATTGTGCTTCTCATATTCAACATGATATGTCTCTTGTTCAAGAGCAGTAGCCGTGTCGAGAGGAGCATTAGGCAGAGGTGTAGTCAAAATATCAAGTCTTTTGGCAACACGAAGGATGATCCTAAGTGCACGATGCCAATCATTGAAATTAGGGCGGTCGGCTTGTCTCTTCCAATCATATCTTTGAAAGCGTAACTCATTAAGCTCATAGTGTTTTCTCGTTGATGAGCCATCTATGTAAAAAGTTCAAAAACCATAATTAGTATTTTAATAATTTTCCTTTTCAATAAACAATTAAATACCCAAGGTTCATATTCATATAACCAATTAATTATTATTGAAAACTAGGATCCAAATTGTCATAATCTCATCACGCCGCTTGATCCGTTAGTAATGAACCTTATACAAAGTGGTAGAGCTTTTGCTCAATTGCCAATTTCAATTGCAATTCCTAGATTTATGGGATTTACATATAGCCAATTTCAATTGCCATGTAAACATGTTTTATCCCATCTTATGCCTTGAGTTGCCGCTCACCGCCTAACTCAATTAAGTTGTCCAACTTAAGCGCAAAATCGTCCATGCCCGTTCTCACGACACGTGAACATTTTACCCTTTGATTACGATTTAAGTCACGTTCTCACGCAAATAAAAGGTAATCTTAGGTGTTTCCGCTTCGATGGATGGCATATAACTCAAATTAAAGGGTAATAATTTTGATGTCAATCAAATATGTACAAAGATGTCATGCATTCATCTTCGTAGCATAGTTTTATTAAAACATTTATATCCTTGTTTTAATGATTTAAGCTTTTCATCATCAAACTTTAATCGAGGTATTGATAACCAATTAAAGAATCACCTTAATTACCACTATATCCTACTACCGCATGAGTCATAAGACCCAAGTTATTCGGATAATTACCACAAAAGTGGCGCGAGAAATTAAAGAAATTCACCCTCAAGATTTTATGCACACATATAGGAATACTTGGTAGCTCCATTAAGACGCACAAACGAGCGGAGAATCGTCGTCACAAGCATATTAAAACCCTCATCTTTAGGGTCACAATTTAATGTGTACCTCCTTATACCCATCACACGCTTTGTCATTAATGGGTGAGCCGCTCTAACTATTTTGTGCAAAAATCAATCAATTAAACGATTACGATTACTATGCTTAAAAATACATGTTTCACCATTGTTTAGGTCAGTTTATTTTTCTTATAAAAATACCCTTGTTACACATAACAAACAAGCAAGTATTTTAAAAATTAAACAAATAAACAATGAATGCATAACATAATAATAAGTCATGCACATCAAATAGCCACATGCAAACCTTTTTGATAAATCCTATTAATAATCAATTCTAGATCTGTCAATATGTATATGTTTAATTAAAACTCTCGCCCGTTTTCAACAATGTACAAAGTGAGCCACATGCATCGATTCATCGATTGCGTGAGTTGAAATCAAACACATACCACATAGCACATAATTGATTAAATAATAATGATTGAGGTCTTCCCCAATTTTAGATCTATCATAATATTTAGTATATATCACTTAACCAAGTAAAACATACAATAAAAGCAGATCCATGAGAAAACATGCATGTATTTATCATGGATATAAATCACACTTAACAATTAATGCAATTAAACAGAGTTACGCAATACACATAAAATTGCATGCGACCTAGGGTTTCTAATTCAATTAAAACAGAAGTTTACAAAACCCTAATTAGGGCACCAAAACGCCCAAAAAAATTAGGGTTTAGGTTTTGCAAACCCTAGATCTACGATACAATTAATAACACAATCATGTTTAATTTATTTATGTGTTTCAGTAATTAATTACTTGTTATACAAGGCTCGTGATGCCACTATTGAGTTTAAAATATATGAAACATAATAAAATCATATAGACACCACAGAGTACACAACGAAGACTTAGAATCATAATGAGAATTAACTAATCGAATTAAACGCGTAACGCACTTCTCTTGCAAGTTGTCGATCTTGATAAGGTTTTAAATGTACCTTTTGAGGGTCGTTTAAGCCCTTATTTGATCACTTTGTATTCGTTATTACTTAATATCGTTCCTTTTCACTTTTAGGTATCTTGAAGGCAAAATGTTGGAATGACACTTATTCGGACGAAAAGGCGCGAATATCTGAAGAAAATGGCCAAAGTCAAGAATCGAGACACTCAGTCGCTTGAACCGAAGGGACGGCGTCAGATCTCTGCGACGCCGTCGCATCACTTTTGTGACGGCTCAAGAGCCAAATTGCTTATTTACAAGTGACGGTGTCGGGCTTTAAAAGAGTAGGTCGTCGCAACTCAAACGGCCTAGATTTGATCCAGACGACATCGAGATCGAAGGGACTACACACAAGCATAAGGTGACGCCGTCGCGAGACTAACGTGGCCAAGACGAAACACTAATGACGGCGACCGATGGCGCCACAAATCAAAGGGTGACGCCGCCGCATATGTAATCTTATATATAGAATCCGAATTTTTAGTTTTCAGTGTGTAGTCTTTGGAGTAAAACCTAAACCGAACCAAGGCTGTCTTGTACAAGATTTTAGGGTTCCAAACCCTATCTTACATCAAGATAAGTGTTTTACTTCAATAATTTAATTATGTCTTCAATTACTTGTGTGTATGCTTGCATGTTCCCATGTCCCGCTAATTTACTTGTGAGTTTGCTTAGGAAATATGAAACTTAATTATTGAATATTGATTGGTTATCTCTTATCTTAATTGTTAATGATCTAGTAATGCGATAGGTCATCCGTTGTGTAGTTAATGCTTGATTAATCTTTGTGAACATTAGTTTATAACACCTAGAGTTGTTGTAGGCTAAACCATCTGAAGAGTACCTTAGAGTTAAAGTTTAAAAATCCTAGAGACTTTGTAGGCGATAACCTTTGGTAGTTTCAAAGAGTTAGGGATAAACGCATACCCTATGACCTTAGACACACAACGCGATTAAGAATAAGAACGTGACAATTCAACCATCAATAGGAGATAATTAAGGAGTAATAAAACATAAGTAAACAAATCTTTAAACCATCATACGAGCACACAATAATTAGACATAGACTACCCTCACCTTAGTTAATTAGATAATTAGATAAGTAGAGTAATCGGTAGAAATACAAACCCCTAAATCCAAACCCCGAGATTCGTACCTTTCCATTTCCTAAAACATAAAAAGATAAAAATAATCTTCCTCAACCCCAACCTTAGCGTAGTAACTTCTCACTAGCATTCCTATTCCCCAAGAGAACGATATCAATTCCGTGGCTTACCCTAATACTACACTACAACGATTAGGTTCATCGCCTAGGGTGTTGAAAACTTGCTCGACAAAAGGAAGTTCCTTTGACCCGAACGACGCGTAGCGTTATCAAGTTTTGGCGCGCTGCGGGAATATAATAGCTAGTTAGAGTCCACCTCGCTTAGGTTTCCTTGCTTGATTCCTACCAAGTAAATTTTTTCTCATTTTTAGCTTCCTCATAGTCTATCCCCCTTCTTCGTGACCTTTGTTCGTAACCCCATCACTTTTCATCATGGAAGGTGATAACCAACCACCATTCATCAACCTACCACCAAATGACCCGCCAAGAGGCCGTACTCTTGGTGAATACTCGAGACCAAGCCACCTAGGCTATAGGAACACCATTGAGCTTCCCGACCAAGCCCAAACTACGGCCCTGCGATCCGACACCATCCGGTTGGTGCAAAACGGATGTGCATTCCATGGACTTCGTTCAAGATCCTAATCGACATCTTAAGGATTTCCTTAAAATTGTCGATTCCATCGACCTCGATGCTACTACTCGGGAGACCACACGTCTCACGCCTCTTCCAATTCTCTACGGGACCAAGCTAGTAATTGGCTTGAGCGACTTCCGTCGGCTCCATCTCAAGTTGGGATGATCTCACCTCTCGCTTCCTTGCTCAATTTTTCCCACCGGGAGAACCACTAAGCTTAGGAATGACATCTTGATGTTCCAACAACGTGAAGGTGAATCTCTACGAAGCATGGACTCGATTCAAGGACTTACTTCATAAAGTCCTCATCACGGCATTGATCTTTGGCTCCAAGTCCAACTCTTCTATGATCATGTCAACTTCCCCACCAAGCGATCCATTGACCAAGCGGCCGGTGGAAAACTTAGTGATCTCACCGCGGAAGAATCATGGGGTATAATAGAGGACCTTGCTCTCTATGACAACGAAGTTGGAATGACCCCGTGAGTTGCCCAAAACCGTTAAGGCAATCTCCTTGCCTCCCATTGACTCACATCCTTCCGACCGTAGGATGCTCGAACTTGAAGATCAAGTTAAATTCCTAATGAGCTCCTACGAAAATCCTAAGTCTTCACGCCATGTGAACAAAGTTTCTTCCTCGTGTGAGCCGTGTAGTGATCATCATAACACGCGCACTTGCACCCGATTCCCCGAACAAGCTTCCGTTGACTACGCATCCTCGCGTATTAATGGAACGGGAGGAAGATTCCCTACAACACCCGGACCTAGGACTTTTAATGACGCCCCGAGAAGCATGGAAGGGCAAGCCCGACTTTTATTGGGGACAAACCAAAGAATTCACTTCCAATGATTTCTCATGGCCCCCATCTCACGGCCCTAACCAACAAAACATTGAAGGGATGTTGCAACACCTAGTCGCATCTCAAGAAGCTCAAATAGCTAAGCTCTCGGACCGTTTTAACCAACAACAAGCCGTGATGGATAGGAAGATAGATAACCTTGAAAGCCATGACCAATAGTGATAGGAAGGTTAATTCTATCTCAACTCCCGAGCCTTCCGGTGTAGAGATTAAGGACCCAAGTAAGTTAGCTAAGCACGTTCAATTCGTCAATACTATCGCTTTAGTGGAACCTAATAGAACAAATGACGAAGCGAACCATGAGACGATACTTGAGGTTAGTGAAACACCGATGAATGAAACAACCGAGGAAGTAGATGAAGTAGACAATGACTATTTCAATAAATTCCCTACGGAAGAAGAACTATCTCGCCACCCTCACTTAGTGCGTGACCTCCGTCACATGTATGTTAGGAAGAGCCCTATGATCAAGTTTGGGAACCCTTAGAATCTTAACATACCATGTTGCATAGGACACCTTTTTGTGGCAAAGGCCTACATTGACCGCAAGTCTCCAATTAACATCATGACTAGCACCTACTATAATTGGGTAATGAAGAAGCCTATCCCAACTAGGCAAGATCCCGATAATCCTAGGGTTAGTTGCAATTTTCTTGGTAGAGTTAAGGGATTGCCCGCTCATGTAGGTGGTTTCACATTTCCTACGGATTTCATAATTGTGGATGATATTAGTACGGCCATAGATCCTAGCTTGTCCCACGTTATTCTAGGAAAACCTTTCATAGAAAACACCGGATGACTTATGATCCTCATTAGAATAGTGCGATTCAAGGATGAGACCGATGATGTAGCTTACCAAATGCCGTTTAAGATTGAGAAGTTTTCATCACTCTCCAATGATGAAAAAGAACTTAAACTATCGGTCTATTATAGGAATGAGGAGGATAAGGAGAAAGGAGTAGATTATGTTATGGCCAAGATTTTCGGATTCTATAAGGATTGCTTGAACTTAGGACCGGAATATAGAACCGATTGGGGAGAGGACGACATCTTAGAAAGGTGCATCATAGGGCACTTTTACAACATGAAATCCCCCAATAGAGACCGTCATGAGGAAGAAGGTGACGGTAATAAAGTCACGTAGGGGCACGACTACGAGTCTAGCTACAAGACTCATAAATAAAGAAAAACGCTTCGTGGGAGGCTACCCATGCTTAATTGTTTGCTTGTTTGTATCATATATCTTTTACTGATTGTTTATTCTCATGTTTAAATTTGTAAAAATGCTTTATTTTGTCTTTAACCTCGTCTTAATTACATATAAAGGTATTTTACATAAAGGATAAGTGTAGGGAGGATTACACACGTTTTCAAAAGAAACGTAAACATGAGAATTTCAATTAATTAAAAGATATACATGTGTGTTTGTTCGAGTCAAATGCTTGTATCGAGTCATAATGGATGTTTTGCGGAAATTTTCCGATTCTAAAGATGTAAATTTTCCAAAATTTTTCCGTAAAATCGCAGACCGCTTTTTGTCGAGGATAACTGACGGCGTCAGATCATAACTGACGCGCCGAGGAAGGAGCAAAACAATCGATTACTTTTTCTCGTTTCTCGAGCTACTTACAATTTTTGGAATTTTCAGTCTTAATTTTCCGTAAATTCAGTAAACATCCATTCCACAAGCATTATATCCTAGTTTATTAGAGTCTTATATATAATATTATCGCCGATTTTACGTGAAGGTTTCGTTTGTTTTCTTCAAGTGTGCTGGTTTAATTTATCAAGAAGAAGATACATAAGATATGAAGAAGCTTTTCACACAAACGTTCTTCTTGAAGAAAGATGTAACCACCACTTTACAAGGATCCTACCGAGCTAATCAGGGGAGTACTAGTTTCTTTCATCTTTTATTACCTTCCATTATCATAACTTTAATACTTTCGGGGAACATTGAGGACAATGTTCAGTTTAAGTGTAGGGAGGGAAAATAAAACGGGAACTTTGAAACTATGCTTATCTTTGAATATTTGCTTTGTCCAATTGCATTTGTGTAATAAACCATGAGAAATATCGGTTAGGGTAATTTTGGCACCAAATTTAAAAATTTTCATGACATATAGGAGTGGGCCATTAGTCTTAATAAAGCGTCTCATGTATAGGAAGTTATATAACTAGCACAAAAAACCCTTTACCACTTAAATTCTACCCAAAATGTGAGGATCACCCTTAGATTAGTAGGAATTAAAGCATTCATCTTTAATGCTTAGTGTGTGAACCGGTAGTATAATAGATTCTAGAACTTGTTTTTGTGATGCATCCCGAGATCGCTAGTAAGACTACACTTGTGTAGTTAGGAATAACTAAATGATAAGAGGTATTAGGATAACCCTTGTTTAATACCCGTAATATAATTACTTCTTCCACATCGGTTGAGTAATTCCCCACACCCTTGTGTTGTACTCATCTTTAGTACACGATACCCTAGTTAACCCTCGAGCCTATCCTTTTCGCGGTTCTCGTGATGTTTGGTTTTCCGGAATATCAATGAAGAGCATTGTTTACACCCCACCTCCAAATGTACACCCAAATCGCCTTAGCCTACCTTGTATGCACTCACTTTTAGTGCATTATTGTTATCACACTAAATCCTTAGTTCAGTTATCTAGTTGCTTGCATAAGTTTCTAAGTCGAGTCATACCCTTTGTACACAGTTTTGGGACGATTGGGACTTATGAGAAAAGTTAAAGTTTATGAAATGACGGGAAGGGAACGTTAAATTCAAATTCCCTTTATTTGCGTAATAATGTACTCCAAGTGTTTTGATCTTTTCAATTCGGGTCAAATTAGTGTTAGAGTAATAAAAACACAAGTGTAGGGATGTGCTTATAAATCCCTATCATTTTGATGTTACCATAGAGAATGGTAGAGTAAAAGTGTATGAAAAAAAATCGGAAAAAATAGAAAAAAGAAAAAGAAAAAAATAGAGTGTTGAAATATATATATATATATATATATATATATATATATATATATATATATATATATATATATATATATATATATATATATATATATATATATATATATATATATATATATATATATATATATATATATATATATATATACGGCTACCATCCTACATCTATTTTTAAATTATGTTTATTTGTTTCAGTTATCTAAAGTATAGAGTGTCGAGTCTTGGCTTAGCAACGCCATTCTTCGCATGCTTGTAACATAAAGATTTTTGACTTGCCACCACTAAATAGCCTATCCCACCAAACCCTTTGTTTCCCTACCGTAAGCCTAACATTACAACCCTTTAAAAGACCTCTTTGATAGTCTTTCCTAGGTACTTACGCCAAAGCGATGGAGGTTTGATCTAGTCTCAAGCCTATGGTAATCTATGTACTAGGACCGGTTAATGAGTGTTTATCTTCCATTTCCAACTTGTTATATTTCATATACACCCGATAGATGTGAGTATCCAAACACCCCATGTGAGGTGCTAGTATGTAATTTCCGTGCTTGTTATGACTTTTGTGGGGCTTATATGTGTTGTGGATTGTTCTAAACCAATGCTTCAAGACCCCTAACTTATAAATTAATTGGCTAAAAGCACATTTGCTTGAGGACAAGCAAATACCAAGTGTAGGGATATTTGATAAGGTTTTAAAATGTACCTTTTAAGGGTCGTTAAGCCCTTATTTGATCACTTTTGTATCCGTTATTACTTAATATCGTTCCTTTTCACTTTTAGGTATCTTGAAGGCAAAATCTTGGAATGACACTTATTCGGACGAAAAGGCGCGAATATACGAAGAAAATGGCCAAAGTCAAGAATCGAGACACTCAGTCTTTGGGCCGAAGGGGACGGTGTCGGTGTTATCTGCGACGCCGTCGCATCACTTTTGTGATGGCTCAAGAGCCAAATTGCTTATTTACAAGTGACGGTGTGGCTTTAAAAGAGTAGGTCGTCGCAACTCGACGGCCTAGATTTGATCCGCACGACGTCCGAGACCGAAGGGACGGCGTCACAAGCATAAGGTGACGCCGTCGCAAGACTAACGTGGCCAAGACGAAACCCTAATGACGGCGACCCGACGGCGTCACAAATCAAATGGTGACGCCGTCGCATATGTAATCTTATATATAGAATCCGAATTTTTTAGTTTTCAGTGTGTAGTCTTTTGGAGTAAAAACCTAAACCGAACCAAGGCTGTCTTGTACAGTATTTTAGGGTTTCAAACCCTATCTTACATCAAGATAAGTGTTTTACTTCAATAATTTAATTATGTCTTCAATTACTTGTGTGTATGCTTGCATGTTCCCCATGTCCGGCTAATTTACTTGTGAGTTTGCTTAGGAAATATGAAACTTAATTATTGAATATTGATTGGTTATCTCTTATCTTAATTGTTAATGATCTAGTAATGCGATAGGTCATCCGTTGTGTAGTTAATGCTTGATTAATCTTTGTGAACATTAGTTTATAACACCTAGAGTTGTTGTAGGCTAAACCATCCGAAGAGTACCTTAGAGTTAAAGTTTATAAATCCTAGAGACTTTGTAGGCGATAACCTTTGGTAGTTTCAAAGAGTTAGGGATAAACGCATACCCAACGACTTTAGACACACAACGCGATTAAGAATAAGGACGTAACAATTCAACCATCAATAGGAGATAATTAAGGAGTAATAAAACTTAAGTAAACACATTTTTAAACCATCATACGAGCACACAATAATTAGACATAGACTACCCTCACCTTAGTTAATTAGATAATTAGATAAGTAGAGTAATCGGTAGAAATACCAACCCCAAATCCAAACCCCGAGATTCGTACCTTTCCATTTCCTAAAAACATAAAAGATAAAAACAATCTTCCTCAACCCCAACCTTAGCGTAGTAACTTCTCACTAGCATTCCTATTCCCTAGAGAACGATATCAATTCCGTGGCTTACCCTAATACTACACTACAACGATTAGGTTCATCGCTGGGTGTTGAAAAACTTGCTCGACGAAAAGGAAGTTCCTTTGACCCCGAACGACGCGCGTGTGGCGTTATCGGATCTCTTGAACAAAGCGGATGAAGTGGTTTAAAGAGTTGTCCCTTACCGTTTTACAACTCAAACCAATAGGTGTAAGAATAGTGTCTTACTACCACAGTTTTGTACACACGAATTAACCGCGTAAAAAGCGATTGCTAGATCTAACACAAATCCTTGTTTTATGAGAAAAACAAAACCAAAACACCCTTAGGAGGGGGGTTCGGCTGAAACTAGCAAGAGAGGAAGAGAGAGAGATCTAGGGTTAATTCAATGCACAAAAGTTATGAAAAACCCTAAACCCTAGCTTTTGTTTATATAGTGATCAAATATCTTGGAGGAAAAGTTAGGGTTTGGGCTTGGAGAAGCCTCCCTTGGCCGGCCACCCTAAGAGAAGAAAAGGGATTCCAAATCTTTTCCATTTTCAAGATATTCACCATATATTCTCCCATTTAACATTTAACGGTCGTTAGTCATTTCCTTTAAATACTTAACGATCGTTAGACGGACTTTATGTGTAATAATTAATCGTAATCATTAACATTAATTTTTTAACTTTAATTCTCATTCGCTAATGTGTGCAATCCCGTAGTCACGAGTTCGAATCCGAACATTCACGTATTTATAAATATATACATTAATTTCCATCATATTACTCATGCTATTAAAAGCTAGTGACATTTTTTGAGGATGGCAGCGGTTAAGAATGTCATTAATATTAATTGTCCTCCAACATGACAAACGACATGAATGAGTGGATTTAAGTGATTGCCCTATGACAAAGAACTGAAATCGATTTGGTTCTAGCATTACCTGCGTACACATAATGATATAAGTTAAATTCAATAATCTGAACTATGCATGAAAGACATAACTGATAACAAACCACTAGTCTACTGTTCTTACAAGTACCACTTGATAGAGGGAGTTAACATTTACTAAAAGAAAGACAGGTTAATAATACAAATTAAATGAATTAGAGATAGATTCTTTTTGGGTCATTCATTTAGTCAAACAGCCATGATAAATTGGCATTCTCATAAACACATTAAAGCAAATTGATTGTCTTTGAATGGGCTATAAATAATTGTACTCATCTTACCTTTCCTAGACTTAGCCACATCTCTACACCTATCAACTTAATGCCATCTTTAATCTCTTTCACTATACACCAATTAATATCAAGCACATGAACTATTACAATATTGGTTGGTTAAATCTATCTATTTTTACTTTTTACCGGTAATTTTTTCATGAATATAATACGAAGATAATACATACATAGGTAGTCTCCTTATTCAGTCACAATCATGCAATTACTCTCCAACATCTTCCTTTAATCATATGCAAAAAAGTAAAAGAAGAACATCTCTCTTTCTCTCTCTCTACCTTTGAGTATGGATTACGTATTTTCTTCGAACAACATCGAGACCTTGGTCTCTTCAAACAAGGAATTGAATCGCGAAAATCTTGATTCAAACCATCAAGAAGAGGTATCTATTTTCGGGCAGTTTCCTTCGCCGTTCCTTGATGACATAATGCAAAACCACCACCAGCAGCATCAACTTAGCAGCCCTGTAACTGAGGCTCCACCATCGCCTTCTATACCAAAACCACGTGCAAGGAAGAAAAGAAGTGCTGGGAAGAAAGACAGGCATAGCAAGATTCACACAGCTCAAGGCCTTAGAGACAGAAGAATGAGGTTGTCTCTCCATATTGCTCGAAAGTTTTTTGGTCTTCAAGATATGTTAGGGTTTGATAAAGCAAGTAAAACTATTGAGTGGCTATTTTCCAAGTCCAAGAAGGCAATCGAAGAAGTTACTGAAAACCATAAATCACAAACCACTACTCAAAGTGTAAGTAGAGAGAATATTGACAGGTGTGAATCGTTTTTTTCTGACTGTGAACTAGATTCGGGGAGCGAGTTTAATGATGCTTCCAACAAAGGTAAACAACTGAAGGTTCAAGATGAGATCGATGATAGTGGTAACTCATCAAGAAAGCCAACAGAAAGTGATCTTTTGGCAAGAGAGTCAAGGTACAAGGCAAGAGCAAGAGCAAGAGAAAGAACAAGAGAGAAAATGATGATCAACAATCTCGAAAGAGCGAAGCATGTTTTTGGAGAAAATCGTAATGATAATTTTGATCAAGTTCAATTAGGGTTTCCTACAAACCCTAATAATAACTATATCGAAGAATCATCAAGTTCTCCCCTTGAATATACAAGTACACATCACTTCTTTGAGCATACACCATTGGAAAATAGCTCACAAAAAACTGAAGATTATTTGGGGACTACTTCTGCAAGTTCATCAACATATCTTTCTGGTTATGGTTACAACAAAAACTTTGCTAATCCACCTGCTGGTTGGTTAAATTCTAGCAATACATTCTTGGGTTTTCTTGGAGGTTGGGATTCTGGGAATTTCACCGAAAACTATGGACTTTTGCCTAATATCGCTTCATCGACAGGTGATATTCATGAACAAAACCTTAGCTCGGTTCTTATTCCTCCCTCTAGTCTTTTTCATTTCCAATCTCAAAACCAAAGAGATTAAACACGTTATGTTGGATTAGTTGTCGTAGAGTATCTCGATAAGTTAATCATTTGTTGTTTTTGTAGTATCTATCTTTTTTGTTAAAATATTCGATTCATGGGAAATCGGAGAATAAATGATTTTATAGACAAAATAGTTATTAAGGTGGCCAGTAAATGCTTCCATTTCTTCTCTTGATGCATTTCCTGGTTGAATGTGATTCGAACAATGTGTAAATGAATCATCAAGCTCATGCAGTTTTCAGTTGCTGATACTTATAGCATAGCGGTCAAATTAAACTTTTGTTTGGAAGACATTAGATTATAACTAGATTTCTATTTATTACTTGATATATGCTTCAGAAGTTCAGGTATAGAACATAAATATAGATAAATCAGTGATGCAAAATTCACCGACTGTAGCCAAAGGATTTGCAAAGCTTGTTAGCTAGTTCAGTTCTTCCATGGCAGTTTAGTTCTTAATTCAGTTTAAGGTGCTCGTTTTAGGTTTTTGGGTGCACGTTTCAGGTTTGATGGTTTCATTCAATTCGTTTTCTTTTGGCGCTTTGTAACTTTTAGCGTTTCGCTAATTTTCTTTTATGAATTTAACTGCCGGTCCAAAAATATAGTTCTTCCATGGCAGTACGTGTAATCAAAATCATTGATTAGCATTATTTGAAACAATTACTCCTGCTGTACAATGACTCGGGTTCATTAATATTGGGACAATCATGGTGGAAATTTAATGTTCATAACTGATAAATATTGGTTAGGGTTCTTGCTGTATTCTGGTTTTTTCTACAGTAAATTATATCACAGATTATTGTTCTTTATATCATTGTATCCAAAATCAAATTAGAGTATCTGTACAACTAAACTTCTTTCGATTTTGCAGTTTGTTGCAGTTTGACTAAAACTTAACAAACCACAACAATTGTTTGTGCGCCGAAGTGAAATTTCTAATAAATGAAATAAATTCACAACTAAGTAAAGTAAGTTAACTAACGTATGCTAAACAAAGACATTTTTAAGGAATGTAAGTGTATATCTAAAATTTGTGCCGTCGGGTTGCTTTGATGAATTTATGGAAGATTTGAATATATATTCATATTCTTATTTTGGAACAAATACAAGCAGATGATAAAAGGGTTTAAAAGGTTTATGTTTGAGCTTATTTTGAAGCAGTTTTAAAGAGTTTTTCGGGTGTTTAGCTGGTGGCGTTTCTTTTGGTATTTTTTAGCGGTTGCCCATGTCTTTTGGTGTTATATCAGATAATTTTGGCGTGCTTGATTTTAGGTCTGATGTTTTGGTATTGTTTTTTTATCTAAGCTTTGTAATTTCTAACTTGTTGCTAGATCTTCAGTGAAATATTTTTGACCATCCATTCTAAAAAAGAAGATAGAACCCATTTTTACAAGGAAAAATTCACGAAATAGACCAGTTGCCTTAGGGTACATCACTTTCTAGATATTTTTTCGGGTGATCCGAAACTAGACCGTGGGCAACTGCCACGTTGGGCAACTCAACCCCCTAACCGAAAAGTGTGACTTTATTGATAACGAGGTGTTGAGTCATAGGGCAACTGGTGTACTTTTTGGGCAACTGCTCTGAGTTGCCCAATTTTAGTACAATCATGTCGGACATATGATTGAGTAATGCAAGTTACCAAGATAATCGGTCTAAAAAAAGCACGCCCAAAAAAAAGATCTAGGAAGTGATGTGCCCGGTGCAACTGATCTTTTTCAAGAATTTTCCCTTTTTACAAGGGTTAAGTGAAGAAAGAAGCAATTAACCACCAATCCTATCACACATACACATGTGGCAAATGGATTTATCACCATTCAGTATGTATAGTAAAAGAGCCTAATAAAAGTCAAGGTTTCAAATACCTGGGTGAAAGAGATTGATTACCACCCATCTTTACAAGTGATCTAATGACTTAAAATAAATTTTATGCCCTTTTTTTTTGCAGGCCAGTTACTAGAACAAAAGTATGAACAGGAGGGGGAAAGTGGATCCCTTTAACGGTTGTAACTTTCCCTCAGAAACTCATTAGTGCATATTAAGATCAAGCAAATCCTCAGTCTCGTCGAAAGGATAATCAGGCATCGATACATGGTCAATCTGGTTAAGGTGAACTGCGAGAACCTTTAAAAGAATATGCATGAAAGTAATTAAATAACATATACAACTTATGTGGATCTATCAACAAATGTTGTTGCTTCTTAGCATATGTTTTATACTAGAAAACCATAAATCAATGCTACATTATAATTCACAATGCAAAACATATGCATAATAGAGGCGTATCTACTCCCGGGGCATGGGCCCTCGATGTCGCATCCATAGCGTGAGCTCAACCATCACGAAACAATCACCCTACACGACTTAACAATACATACACACACATCACCTCTTTTTCTCCATTTCGAGCCAAACAACATCCTTTGCAGTAAAAGTCCTTGCTTCATAAGGTATGTTGTCAAAAGTGTTTTCAAAGTTGATTTAATTTATGCAAAATCTATCTTGACAAGAGGGGCATCGAAAATATGTCTTCTATAGAACCTTTTACCCTTTTACATAAAACCTTATCACATGTACAAGTAACTATGAAATGACATGCACGACTGTTTAATCATAAGAAAAAAAAATTAAATACGCCATAGATAAAACCATTCATTTCTTCTTACAAATCACTTTAGTGTTTTAAAAAAAAAAAAAAAAAAAGGCACACGAACAATTTTATGTAAAGAAATATGATAAATGTTTCTAACTTTTGTTCTTGAGTAACTTCCTAATAGTATGAACACATTAATCATATAAGTAAGGCGCACAAATAGTAGAAATAGATTTTCATATACACATTGGTGATTGTTATTTATGTTTAAGAATTTTGGTATGTATATGCAAGTATGAACTACTTTTTAGATTTGTGTTTCTAAGTTTAACTCTGAAACTAATAGGTTCTCTCTTATACAAGAAAGTGTTAGGAATAATATTACAACAATATCTAGGATTACAATAAACGTGATCGAGGCCTGCAAATCAAGTGTTCTAAAAGAAAATTTCGCCTTTAAAAGTCTGTTTTGAGGATACAACAATCAATTCAAGAAAACCTTGAACCATCGCAACTCTTCAATTATACCGTTGTGTTGTTATAATTGCAAAAAGGAAACGTTGTATCAGTTGTTGAATTGTTACAATGAAAAAACCTAAACCTGGATTAATAAAAACTAATTACAGGTCTTCTTGATCAATTAGGCCCCAAAAGCCCCAATGCACATCTTTTGACCATTTAATAGCCAAAACAAGCCTAAAACCAACTACTAAGTGCACTGCTAAGGACTTGAACTATTTGTTAGTCATGTGTGGGGTTTTATTGTTCTAGCAATGTAAGATAACTCTTTACATGTTCCAACCAAAATGTTGGTAGTTGACACTCCTATTTCCAATCCTGTAGCACATAGGAGTAGTATAGCACATCAAATCAGCAAAATTCATGTTCTTTCTATTTTATATTGAAGCCGTCGAAAATCACATGCAATAATTAACTTAAGACTAAGAGATCACGGCCTAGAACGTGTTGGTCATAAACTCAAAATTTACAACAAACCTGTCGATTTAACATCCTCTCGTTGAACGATTAGTTGAACCAGTCAACCAGTATATCTGTTTTCAAAACATTGGAAGAGATTACAATATATTAGTACAAGATACTATGGCCAGATGATAATCCAAAGTCCAAACAAACCATTTATTTGAATTTTCTCTGACTTAGAGCATCATAGTGAGAGGTTTATAAAATGGTTTTTAAAGTTTGAAATGGATTATAAATTAAGTCACCATAATAGGAAAAGGTTTAAGATTACATGAAATGAAATAGGTCCAAGATTATGAACCTTTTCATTTCAATAAAATACATGTAACTCATTAAATACATCTCTCATTCATAAAGCTTTACAAAGTTCAAGCATAGTAACTATAGATTTTAAAAATGTAAACTTTATAAATCAATAGTTCAAAATGAGATGAAAATTGTATAAAGCTTTTCAAAGTGTTTACCAACGGAAATGCTCTTAGAGATCTTTTCTTGGTGGTTAATTTAGTGTCAAGTTAGCCAAATTCTATTACGAAGCACCCAATCCACATAAATGGTGTGAATCACTTCTTACTTTTATCCTATAATGTGTAGAAGTTCTCATGAATTATGAATTAACTTTCATCAAATAATTTTATTAGCCGCAACTTCTACGGCCATCTGTCATATACTAATCCTGGCGTGTGCAGACTGTAGTGTATGAAGCAATTCACCAAAAAGTGGCGCGGTAGATTTTTTCTTGTACAAGGTTTACGATCACTCTTAAAACTCTAGTTTTGTAAATTTTCTTTACAAACTTTGGTAAGCTTTTTCCTCTTATAAGGAAAACAATGAAAATATGCATTAACTCTGTATGCTCAATCATTAATAATCATTACTCCCTCCGTCCCATAATAATTGTCCACTTTGATTTTTTTAAGTCTTTCTTATTCAACTTTGACCAATAATATTTTTATTTGTGTTATATAATACTTAATGAAAATTATACCAAATGAAAATACATTTAAAACCCAATCTATTCGTATATTTTTCATCAAGTATTATATTACACAAATAAAAATATTTATGGTCAAAGTTGGATAAGAAAGACTTAAAAATCAAAGTGACAATTATTATGACTGATGAAGTATATATATTTGCACTATTGCCAAAATTAATTGTACACTACGCATGAATTACTTCAGCGTCACTGCACATATGATACGACTAAATTATTGAGCAATTATCGACTTTTGATATAATACAATGAGGTTAATATCTGAAAAAGTTCTTAAACTTTCGAAAAAATTTGTCCTAAGTCACTAATGTTTCTCTTCATCATCAGGTTCTTATACTTCACGAACCGGTTATCTAGGTTACCATACTTCACACAACCTATTGTTGCCGGTAAAAATCGACGCATGTATACACACCAAGTTTCAAGACATGTCATAAGTTCTTAAACTTTCGAAAAATTTGTCCAAAGTCACTAATGTTTCATTCTTGTCATCTAAGGTACTCAACTACAGTTGTGGCACATATGTTACTAAAACTTTACGTTTTCATCCGTTTTTACGTTTCAATCTTTTTATACGTTTTATCCGTTATTATCGTTTTGTCCGTTCTTATACGTTTTTATTCGTTTTCATCCGTTTTATACATTTTCATCCGTTTTTATATGTTTTCGTACATTTTTCTTATGTTTTCGTCCAATTTTCTTACGTTTTCGCCAATTTTCTTATGTTTTCAAACATAAAAAAGGGACAAAAGCTAATGAAACATAGAGTTTAGGGCAAAAACATAAGAAAAATGGACGAAAACGTAAAAACACCGACGAAAACGTATGAAAGCGGATGAAAGCGAATAAAACGATAAAAATGTACAAAACCATATAAAACGTATGAACGGATGAAACATAAAACGATAAAAGCGAACGTAAAAATGGGACAAAACGGACTAAAACGTATAAAATGGATAAAAGCGTATGAAAATGTATAAAGCGGATGAAAGCGAATAAAACTTATAAACTTTGTATAAAGCGTATAAAACGGACAAAATAACGGAAAAACGTATAAAAAGATTCAAACGTAAAAACGGATGAAAACGTAAAGTTTAGTAACATATGTGCCACAACTCGTGTAGTTGAGTACCTTAGATGACGTAAATGAAAACGTTAGTGACTTAGACAAATTTTTCATGAAGTTTAGTACCTAGATGGCGATGAATGAAACATTATGTGCCACAACCGGTTGCCTTTCCATGCAACGACTAGGGTGTCACATATAAAAGGTTTAGTAATATGTGAAAAACCGCAAGTATAGTAACCTAGATGATGTAAGAGAAACATTAGTGACTTAGGACAAATTTTTTGAAAGTTTAGTAACTTTTTGTATATTAACCCTAATACAAAGAATTATCGACTTTTGATATAATACAATGGGAATGTCTAACCAATGCCCTAAGGGGAGGAGTCCAAGTTTCTTACCCTAATACCACGAGGGTCTGCGCGTCACCTCCATCCAATAAAACCTTCCAACTCAAAACTACCCCAATACTACCCTAACACTACCTAACAAGACGGAGTAGTACCCGATCCTACCCTAACACTATATTTCATAAAAGAGAAAAAAAAGAGAACAAAGCTTATATACGGCGGGTTCCGAGCTCGAATTGTTCCAAATTTTCATGTGCAGAGTACACGGACAGTGTAGCCTCACGGGTTCATGAACTCGACAGAGCCGAGCTCCACTCCAAGTGATCTGCAAGATTGACAAGATTTGTCTTTTGTGGGTTTAATTACATAAATGGTCCTTTTAATTGACACAAAATTACATATTTAGATGGGGACCCACCGAATAGTTATTAAAACCACAACAAACAATCTTACTAACGCCTTGGGGCGATGGCTAGACATTCCCTAATACAATTTATATGACAATTGCGATGTCGTGCATCCTACACTACTACCAGGGCTATCTACTAGGAGTACCCCACCTATCTATCATGTACATGCATTAGTTACAATTATTAATGATTGGATAGTTTCACAACTACAAGGAAAGTAGGAAAAGATATCGATAGATAACTTGTCACTGTGTAAAATGTTAATGTTGATGTCGCATTCTTCACTTGTAAAAATAAAAGTTTTTTCTAACTTGTGTCTTAAGGGCACAAGTTAAGCACACAAAAAGTACACCAAAAATATATAAAGATCCATATAAAATTACACTTGCATGTACTTTTATGTGGATCCCTATGTATTTTTACGTGAGTCCTAAGGGGACTGGCAACGGGGTTCGGCATGCCTTAGGCATGAAGCATGCCGATCGGTGTATGCAATGCCACTAGATCGGCATGGTTCGGTTTGGAGCATCGGTGTGGATATTCGGTATTGTTTACCGATTTGGCATGGCAACAAATGTGAACGTTGGCATTTAAAAAAGAGCCGTTGCATGCTAAAAAAAATAGATGAGGTATGGGTTAGGCATGATTGCCACTAAAAATCTAATATTAGGTATGAGATTGGTATGAGATGAGATGGAAGGATATTATTGATGAGTGATTAGGCATGAAAAAACTTGTTAGACATGGTTGCCACCACCCTAACATACTTTTGATGTACCTAACTTGTGCCTCTAATGCACAAGTTAGAAAAAACCAAAAATAAAAATAAATATGTCTAACACTCGAAAAACTAGCTATATATTACGGTTTGAAAGTCTTAACAGATGACTTAATATAGTAAAATCAAACATCATATTAGAGCAATCACATGTCTACTTATTCTCTTTATTCTTACTAGATAATTAGTCGCGCATGACAACGAGATTTTATAGCGGTATATAATTCTAGTGATAAAAAAAAATTATATGTTATAAACGAAAAATAATACTCCCTCCGTCTTATTTTTATTGTCCACTTTGACTTTGACTAGTATTTATTGTTCAACTTTGATCATTAATATATTTATTTGTGTTATATAATATTTGATGAAAATTATACCAATGAAAATACATTTAAAACTCAATACATTCATATATTTTTCATCAAGTATTATATAACACAAACAAAAATAATTATGGTCAAAATTGAAGAACAAAAACTAAAAAAGTCAATAGGGGACAATAATTTTGGGACGGGGGGAGTAAAAGTTTAAGAATTAAGCACGATTTAAAATGAATGAAAATAATATGGGTTATCGGTTATAAACGAAAATAATAATAAAAGCTTATGATTATATAGTTTTCTTAATTTTTCACTTTCAAAAATATAGTTTTTCTTTTATATATAGTTATATATAGATTATGAGATAATACTCACGCTAAATAGCAGGGTATTTGACAAGACTTAGCAATTGGCAGTGGCTTTCATTAGCATGTACACACTAAAGGGAGGCAACGTGTGTATACTTGTAAAGAAGTTTGGAGAGAATGAGTGATGTGCCATATTGGCGGAAAAGTTTGTTATTTCTCATTAGAATGAAAATGTGGTTAGAAGCTACTATTTATAAAACAAAAGTCAAACTATGAGAAAGTCAACTACACTAAGTAACTAAGTGTTATTATCTACACTAAGACTACATTACACTATTACAGTTACATAATTACACATTACACATTGTCTCTAAACAATCGCATATAGTCACAAAACACTTTAGCCATTTGGTGTAGCTTGAACTTAGATGGTTTTATGATCTCGTTCCGTTTGTTCTGCTTTAGCAAATTGTAGACTTGATTTGTTGATGAACTTTTGAAATGCCATGGTCTTCTTTAAGGACCCCCCTCCCCCACCCACCTCCTCTTGAAAGTTGGCATTGTGTAGGGATCACATATGCCAAACTTGGATAAATGATTATAGTGAAGAGCTTTGGGGCCGGGAGACATTTGGTTAAGACATTTGTTGCTTGCAGTCTTGATGGAATGAATCTTGGATAGACTTGATTGTTCCTTATTTTATCCCTCACAAAATGACAGTCAATTTTTGTGTGTTTAGTTCTTGCATGATAAATCGAATTGGAAGCAAGGGCTATGGTTGATTCATTATCACAAAGGATGTTTGAATGTCTTTAAACAAGCACTAAAGCCATGTTATTTCACAAGTGTAGCCTGCAAGAGCCTTATATTTTGCTTTTGTATCAGATCTTGAGACCACTTACTACTTTCTAGATGTCCATGAAATCAAGCTTGGTCCTAGAAATACTGCATATACGGAAACATATCTTCTAGAAATAGGACATGATGCCCAGTCACTATCACAGTAAGCTGAGAGAGTTAAATTGTTGACCATAGGAAAGTGTAAACCTTGACCAGGACATTGCTTTATGTATCTTAAAACCCTGTAAAGAGCATCCATGTGTGTGGTTCTTGGTTAGTGAGAGAACTGACTGAGAGCTTGGACTGCAAAGGATATAACTGGTCTAGTGATTGTTAGGTAAATAAGCTTGCCAACCAGCCTCCTATATAAAGAAGGATCTTCAAGAGGTTCTCTATCAGTAAGATTTAAATTGTTGATTGGGTCCAAAGGAATGGTTGTTGGCTTGTGATTGAGTACATTTGCACACTGAAGAAGGTCCAGGGCATACTTCCTTTGTGACATGACACGAACTTTTGAGTTTTGAAGCATCTCAATACCCAAGTAGTATTGTAAAGAGCCAAGGTCTTTGATATTAAGCTTATTATGAAGTTGGTATTTGATGGATTGAAGCATTGATTTGCCAACACCAGTGAGGAGAATATCATCAACATAAATGAATAGAGCAATAAAGTGATGACCTTAAGTGAATATGAAAAGAGAAGTGTCTGCATAACTTTGGTGAAAGCCTATTGAGAGAAGAAAAGTAGTCATCTTGGTAAGCCATTTCATGTTTGCTTGTTTAAGTCTATAAAGTGACTTGGTGAGCTTGCAGACTGTGTTTAGTGGAAGTTCAGTAGAATAGCCTTGAGGAACAGTCATATAGACTTCTTATGAAGGTCTCCATGTAGGAAAGCATTATTGATATCAAGTTGTTTAATATGTCAGTTCCTATGAGTAGCAACTGCCAATAAAGCTCTAACTGACACCATTTTGGCTACTTGAGCAAAGGTCTCCTTATAGTCAATGCCTTCCTTTGTATGTATCCTTTGGTAACAAGTCTTGATTTAAACCTTTAAATGGTGCCATATGCCTTGAATTTGACTTTAAATACCCATTTGCGTCCAATGGGTGACTTACCATTTGGTAAAATTGTAAGTTCCCAAGTATTGTTGGGTTCCAAAGCCTATATTTCCTTTTTTATTGCTTGCTTGTGCATAAGTGTGTGGTTCAAAAGCTTTGTTTTTGTTATTGATAAGGTGTATGGTTGAGGGTGCATGGATGTTGGAGTAGTTAATGAAGTGAGTATAGTGATGTTTTGTGAAATAGTGAATTAAGGATTTGGGAAGTATACATTGATAATCAGTGAGTTTGGGTAGTGGCTGTTTTGTTATGTTTGAGACTCTTTGTGGAATAGTTGGTGGTGGTGAAGGTGGAAGTGATGGTGGAGGTGGAATTGGAGGTAAAGGTGGAGTTGGGGGTGTTGCAGTTGTGTTTGTGTTTGAAGCAGTGGAAGAAGGAGTGTTTCAATTTATATTTTCTGGTTTTTGGTGTATGTCATTGTTGGAATGTATAGAAGGGGATGTGTCTGTGGTTGATGTTGGTGTAGTGAGGTTTGAAACTGTGGGTAGATTTATGGGTTTAGTGATGTTAGAAGTTGTGGAAATATGTGGTTGAGATGGTTTATGTGCAAATGGGAACTTTGTTTCATCAGATAAAACATGTCTACTTGTGATTGTCTTGTATGTGTTAGGGTCATATAGGACATAGCCCTTCTGTGTGAATGAGTAACCAACTAGAATATATGGTATTTACTAGTGTTCAAGTTTGTCTGGGTGGTGGTGATGTACATAAGTTCTACAACCTATGATTCTGAGATGGTCCAGTGATGGAGGTTGGTTGTGTAAGAGTTCATAGGGTGATTTGTCATGAAGTAGTCTTGAAGGTAGCTTGTTCACTAAATATGGGGATGCAAGTAAATAATATCCCCAAAAATGGTTTGAAAAATGTGCTTGAAATTTGATTGCCCTTGCAATTTCGAACAATTGTTTGTGTTTCCTTTATACTCTAGCATTCTGTTGTGGGGTGTTTGGGCATGAAGTTTGATGTAGAATTTCATTTGTGGTGAAATAGTCAGATAAAGATGAGTTTAGGAATTTTGTTCCATTATCACTCGTTATGGTTTTGACTAATTTTTTAAAGTGATTTTGGACATAAGAACAAAAAGCTTTAATGTTTGATGTGGTGTATGTTTTGTTTGGCATCAGGTATATCCAAGTTTCCCTTGAATGGTCATCCACAATTGTGATAAAACACTTGCATTTGTTTATTTTGAAGTCTATAAGAACTCCTTAGATCGTATATAACTCGAGATTGTTTAGATCTCATCTAGGATTAACAATAACAACGTTCATAAGATTAATAACAAAGTATTAAAACATAGCGGAACAAGAACAATGCTATAAACAAGATTTTTTTTTCATTATCATACACTCCAAGCCCCAATTCTATATGATCAGTATAGAACGGTTAATCTCTAATAGGAATCAAAAGATCCTTGGGGCTAAACACACTAATCATCTAGGCATTTACAAGAACCATACGGCTAGAAACCTGGTCAACTTAGACGTCTACATATTTTCTGTGCACACATAAAAGACATGACCTATATCTCTTTATATAATAGAGATATTAGGGTTTACAAAGACTTGTATTAGGAAACAAATCTTCCTAACTTTAATCTTTATCTTCTAAAGGAATCTTCTATAATCTTCCATAGCTTGTAAAATTACTTCTTTGTCTTTTAAGTCCCTCTTGTTTCGTATTTGATTCATTCTTCTTTTATTGTTTTGTATTATCAACTCAATATAATTTTCAAAATTTATGGTGGAGTGTTTATATGGGCCCCAAATATATATGTGAACAAGATCAAATAAATGTGGAGCATAAGATAAGCTTGTTTTAAAAGGTAATATGTGTTGCTTTGCAAGTGGACAAATATCACAAACAGAAGTTGAATTACGCTTGAACAAAGGTGCAAAAGGCTTTATTTTTGTAAGTACATTGAATGAGGGATGTCCTAGTCTTGAGTGCCACAATGAGGGATTTTTGCTGCTTGGTAGGATGGTGGATGAGGTTTTAGAGCTTGAGGGTGCTTGTGATATGAAGTACAGACCATAACAAAGGGTACCATGTGCAATCCTCTTATTCTGGTCCTGAAATATGCAGTATAATGTAGTAAGCGTAAGTGAAATAGATGTACCATGTAAGAGTTTGCTCACTGAGAATCTGAGATGATGTTATATGTGAAAGACAGTATATAAAAGACATTGTGAAGTGTGATGTTGGCATTAATGATGACTGGCCCATAAGTTGTGACTTTGATGGTTTGACCATTTGGTAAGGTTACAAGAACTGGTGAGGTTATGTAGATATGATTTTCTGCCCCAGTATTTATTATCCAAGAATCTTGCAGATTTGTGATTAGAGTAGAAATAAATTTAGGAATTTTGAGACTATTACAAAAGAATATACCTTGAGAGATGTTGCCTTGATTGTTTTGTAACATGAGCAGGATTTGATTAAGTTGGTTTTGTAGTTGATTCATCCTTGCAGACACATGTGGATCAACACTTGTTGAAGCTTGTGCACTTGATGTCTTTGGTTCATCCTGTCTCACTACCATATTGACTGCTTTTGGCTTGTATTCATGAACTGACTTGGTAAATTTTGGTGGCTGATACTTCCCATAAAGTGGATGACCCACTAGATACCCAACAAGCTTGTAATATTCCTATTGATAGTGCCCTTCCTTGCCACAATTCCCATAATAGATGCCTTTTCTGAAAGGACTCCTCCTTTGACTCATTTCTGAACTAGTGTTTGGGTTAATTGTGTTTCTTCTTTCTGAATTGGTGTTTGGAGTTGGTTGTCTTAGTGTGTTATACCTTTGTGCAGAGTTGCTTGGTGGCCTGGTGTGACTGGTGTAAGAGTTCAAAATGGTAGAAGTTTGTGGTTTAGCAACAAATCCTTCCCTTTGCTTTTCCTCTTGTCTGACCATAGTGTATGATTTTATAACTAATGGTAATGGTTGCATGAGAAGTATTCGGCCTCTGATATTTGAGTATCCTTCATTCAACCCTATCAAAAATAGAATTAGCCACGTTCTTTAATCCCTTTCACCATTAATGCTATCATTGTCATAGTTGCAGAAACAAACACACATATAGGGAGCTTCAAGTGCATCAATTTCATCCCAAATACCTTTCAACTTTTGATAATAAACTTCAACAATGTAGTTTTCTTGATTCAATTGAACCATGTCATTAGTTAATTGGTAGATCTTGTGTCCATTAATGTGTGCATAGTGTTCTTGGCTCAGCCCAAAGTTTTGATACATAATTGATGAAATTCATGTTGTTACTAATTTGTTCGCTCATAGTATTCAAAATCCAAGAGATATACATATCATTATTCCTTTCCCATATTTCCTTTATATCAGAATCCATACTTGGTTCAGTGAACTCACCAGTCACAATCTTCATCTTATTCTTGGCATTTAATGCAATCATGATTGATCTTTCCAAAAATCGTAGTTATCAGAACTAGTTAGCTTCTTTGATATGAGGATGAGCCCGGATGGTCAGTTTGGAGCAAGAAAAATAGATGGTTACTTTGAGGTGATTTCTTCACCGAATGAGTTAGTTGAGGTGGTTTCTGAGTTTCCCGCCATTTTTGATTTTGAAAGTTGATTATGAATTATAGTTTTAGGATGAATTGAGGTGATATTCGTGTTTTGATGTTGTTGTGATTAAAAATAAGGTGATTTGATTGAATTTTGACAGTTAAAAGTGGTGGTTGATAGTTAATTGGGGTGGTTTAAAACGGTTATGGTGGCCGGAGTTTGTTACAGGCAGTTAGAGTTTGTTATTAGCGGCAGAATAGGGTGGTGGTTGTGGTTAAGCTAGGTGTTAGCTCTGACCCCATAAAGAAGTTTGTAGAGAGAATGAGTGGTGTGCCATATTGGCGGGAAAGTTTGTTATTTCTCATTACAATCAAAATGTGGTTACAAGCTACTATTTATAGAACAAAAGTTAAACTATGAGAAAGTCAACTACACTAAGTGATATTGTCTACACTAAGACTGCACTACGCTATTACAGTTACACAATTACACATTACACATTATCTAAACAATCACATATAGTCACAAAACACTTTGGGCATTTGGTGTAGCTTGAACTTGGAGGGTTCTGTTTCTTCTGCTTTAGCACATTGTGGACTTGATGTGTTGATGAACTTGAACTGTCATGGTCTTCTTTAACGTGCGTCATTTTGTATATGATATAAATTGATTGTAGACATTAATTACTACATACTGCAACTCATCATTATAATAGAGGTATCATTTTTAACATAATAATCTAACCTGGCCCAAAACCTGAACAAGTTTAAACGGATTGGGTCATTTGTGCTTTCAAACCTTATTTGGTTTAATCAAGTTGTTAAAATATAGTAGCAATTCTTAGTGGGTTAAAGTTTAATTAGTTTATTTATAGAGATTTAATTGTACTTAGTCAAATAGTGTTAAGGTTAGATTTAAACTAATATTGTTTGATATGCAATATAGCTGAGGGTTGATGTTAGTTAATAACCAAATCATACAATATGTATCTTGTAGATTCTTGTTTTACTCTAACATGGTTACCTTATTCATCTTTATATATAGAGGTGAGGGGATGCTAGTTCGTAGCATTATGCTTGTCTCGAATTGTGAACTTTGTTAGTGTAATTAAAAAGATGTTTGTGTCGCATGACTAGGTCTAGAATACTGAACCTTTCATAATTTAATGCATATGGATTAGATATGATGTTTATAAAGATTAGGAGGTTTTTATAAAACAAAAAAGTGTATAAATTAATGAGATAATACAACTATAAACCTTTAAAAAGTTATACCGTAGCGGATGCATCCGCTTTTATTAGTTTAAGATAAAGCTATAACAAAAGCGTTGAATCTTAATTTCTTTTTAGCATTTATGAAAAAAAAAAAAAAAACTGCAAAATAATATATAGTAATAGTTTAGATAAGTGATAATTAGACCTAGTTAAATGGACCTAAAAATCTCATTAGTTCATTTCCCTATATATTTAGTTACTAATTAAACCTTTTACATTATTCAAAGAAAGCTACTCAACTTACTTTCAATAAATGGACTTAAAAATCTCATTGGCAAAATGCATAAAAATGTACTCAACTTATTTTCAATATCTAATTGAGGTACTCAACTTTATTTTTAACAATTTAAGGTACTAAGATGATTGAAATTATACAACTAACACGTTTTTGTATGTTTTCGTCCGCTTTTGTACGTTTCGGTACGTTTTCGTCCATTTCGTCCGTTTTCATATGTTTTTGTCCGTTTTCATACGTTTTAGTCTGTTTTCGTCTATTTTCTTCCGTTTTTTTTGTTGTCGTCCGTTTTTTTCGTTTTTCTACGTTTTCTAAGTTTCTTACGTTTTATTTTGTCAAAAAACGTCCAATAACGTATGAAAACGTCAAAAAATGTATGAAAACATACAAAAATGTATAAATACGTATAAAACGGATGTAAACGTATAATAAGGTCAAAAAACGTATAAACCATAGAATAACATACAAAAGCGTAAAAAGTGTACAAAAACGTAAAATAACGTATATAACGTGAAACTTGGCATAAAGGTAATTTTTTCCCCAAGTTTAGCAATATTCAAACTTTGGTATCTTAAATTGACAAAATTAAGTTGAGTACCTCAATTAGAAATTAAAAATTAGTTGGATACCTTTTGATGCATATTGCATTATAAATTATGTAGTATTAAATAGATTACTTTCTTTTATGTATGTCATGCACCAGGTCTCTACCCAAACTACACCACCACAAAGATGTTTTACTTTATTTCTAAGTTTTATCAGGCAAGATATAAGAACATCTCCAATAGTAATTTTTTTGAAAAGGTTTGTATAATTTTCATGTCATATACTCTTAATTTCTCATTTTATAAACCTATTATTACTATACTTAAACTTGTTAAAACTTTATAACTTCATGAGGTATTAAATGAGTTACATGTATTTAGTTGCAATGAAAATATTTATAAACTTAGACCTATTTCATTCCATGTCAGCATAAACTTAATCTCACTATAGTGACTCAACTTATAAACCTTTTAAAATTTGATTAACCTTTTCATAAACCTTTTATAATAGATGCCCTTAATAAAGGAAAGTAAATATGAGATTGACTCATATCTAAGTTTACATACAAAAATTTTAAAATTACGTTGTTTAACAAGAAAAAGGAGACATCTACATCCTTTATGCCCTTCAATATTACGTTGTTTAACATCTCGCTAAAATTGAGTTCACTCTGATACATATTATTTCTACATAATATTGTTGAGTGCTTCTACTAAATAACCAATTAGTTATAGATTTAACAATGATTTGATTTAATTCACCATTAACAAACATGTCACTGTGAATTCATTAGTTCCACTACTCAAATTTTAAAAAAAATAATAATCAAAATGACGTAATTTTTAGTAATTTGAAATGATTTCGCATGTACGCTTAAATGTGAGACATCACATATTCACTTTCCTCTTTAATTGATAAACTCATTTCTGACTCTTCTCGAAATTGAGTAGCTGGCATTTTTTTATCTGTAAATTGCATATTCTTTTCAAATATTTCATCCACTTGAAACATTAATCGTATGCATTGGTGTTTGACATATTATTAGTTCATCATGTCATGAGTAAAACTATAGCACCCGTTTAGATTAGTTTTCATAGTGACTATTAAATCAATGATGGCCTTTAACAATAGAAGAAAAAAAATAAAAATAAAAAATAGAAACGATGTTTAATAATCGCCAGACATATATCCTTCCGAACGTGAATTTGCATATATATCCAAAGATGATAAAACCATCAGACAACGTACATAAAAACTCAGACAAGGATATATACGCAATTATTCAGTTTGGGAGGGATATATATGCATTTTTGACTTAATTTTAATTAATTTTGTGGGAAATTGGAATGAGAAACTAGGAATGACACTAATGTAACAAAAACTAAAAGTTTAAAGAAAAGAAAGATTTTCATTTGAAAGTATAAAGTTATTTAAGAATGGTATATTAATAATAATTCAAAATGTTGAGTTAGTCACTAAATATATGAGGAAATGAACTAATGAGATACGTAGGTATATATTTAGGTCGATTTAGTTAGGGATAATGATCACCGATGTTGCTGCAGCCATTTTTACCTGCTGTTATGCCTATTTCATGTTTGCCAACTCATTTTGACCATGTAATTATGGTCGAACTTATAGCTCAATGGTTTCCCAATAGCTCATGAGTTGATATTTTAACAAAATTTATTTCAAGAAGTGTGTTTCAACTTATACAGGAAGTGTTACTTATAGTTTTACTTGCAAAAATATAGATTGATGCAGAGAAGATTCATGCTGCAAACAACATGGGTAATATGCCGCTTTAATTATGCCTAACTATCATTTCTCAATAGTTTAATATACACATGATTAACAAACAAGTGTCGTTTAATCATACTTGTAATCATCACTTTCATTTCATAGATACCAATACGTGCACAATCCATCACATAGTTTCACAAAAAGTTAAATATTCAAGATAAGGTAAACTAATACGGAGTACATTTATGAAAATTAAACTGATAGTTAATGTACCAAAAAGGCTTTAAAGATGAGTCCTTATTTTGGTCAAAGATGCTAGCTCTTTAAAGAGGAGTTAAAGGTATAGAGAAAAATAATCTTCACATATAAATTAAATGAATGAAATGAATACGAATAATACTCATTCACGTGTTATGCAATCATGTCATATTAATAGTTGGACTACTATGTAAATGTACCGATCAACAAATTCACAATTTGACTTCAAAGAATGAAAAAGTAAAAAACAATTCATCAATATTTCTATGTTTATAAACATAGAAATAATATAATAGAAAATTCCATTATTCATAGCAGTAGTATTATTCTCTAGTAAATTAAAATGCACCCAACGGGTTAAACCCGAACTGGAATTGACGAAAACAAGAGCCGAGAACCGAAGTTAAAAGCGAACCAAAGTTATGAGAACAAAACCGATTTAGATAGTTCATGGGTATTTTGCCTTGTTTTTTTACCCGACCCGACCAGTACCGACCCGACCCAGAAAAACCGAAACTAGAAACTGTAATTATATTACCCCGAAACCCAAACAGAATTAGATTTCAGCCTGGTTCGGTTGTCGATTGGTTCTGCTCAGCCTTACTGCATAATGATAATCAAGATCATTTCAAAATGTCTTATTATTCCTTCTTTAGAGTAAACTCTTACAACGTATTAAAAAGATTCAAAAGCATTGGGGAAAAAAAGAAGATTGATACACGTTTGACATAATTAACTATACTAAAAATTAAGGAAAAAATAAGCACACCCGGTGGGACTCGAACCCACAATCGCCTGATTAGAAGTCAGACGCCTTATCCATTAGGCCACGGGTGCTTGTTGTTTTTATGTTACTCGTTAAATTATATATATCAGTAAAGTTTGCTCATATAGTAAAGAACCTAGACCAGTTGTGATAGGTTGATCCATCTTAAGAAATAGACTTAAAGATCAATGGGCTTGCTTCAGATTATTCACTAAAGGGATGAACAATTGAGTATTGTTACTAAAGCCCAATATGTGCACAAACATGAGCCATCAATTTAGGTATTCTATTTTCTTGAAAATCCATTCATGACTCATGAGCAGTGTTGCAATAAAGCGCTCATACCGATTACCACCGACAGCTTCTTGGGCCACCGACCTTCCGATTTCACAGAATCGCTCAACGCTTAACGATGGTCAAACTTTAGAATACATGAAAATCTTACCTGAAAATACCTAAACTCACAGAAATTAGTTATAATCATGTTTATATTTATTACAAGATGTTTTTCAAGGAAAATCTTGCCGAATTACCAACACTTGCCAGAATACCTAAAACTTGCTAAAATGCCAATACAAATAATCACCGATTCGCTATTTAACTCGAACAAATGTAATCACTTATATCATTGCTTATATCTATTACTCCTCCAGTATCATATTAAGTGTCCACATGGAATTTTGAGATGTCCCAAATTAAGTGTCCATAATGATTTCAACCAATGAGATTAAACTTTAGTGCAATGAAAATTATATTTGATTGATGAGAGATAGTTAATGGAATCTCCAAAACTTGTGACAGTGAAAGTGAACACTTAATATGGGACGGATGAGTTCAAGATGTTTTTAATGAATTTCTTTTGGGAATACCCAAACTAACCAGAAAGACCAAAACTCGCTAAAACGCCAACACGATTAATCACCGATTAATCCCGCCTGCACCGATTATGTTTGCTGGAAGGTCGACAAAGATCACTATCGACATACTGCGGCGGTAGATGAAGATCACCACCTCATGTTAAAACCAATTTGAAAGGATATTTATCCGTTCATCAGTTGTTAAGAAAAAAAGTTAGACGTATTGTTTATTTCCTTTTCAAGAAAAAGTGAGATTTAGAGCCTCTGGCTGGTTTAAAAGATCCTCGAAAATGATATGATAGTTGTTTGTTTCCTTTTCAAGAAAACCACAAAAAAAGAGAAATAAAAATAGCACATCAAGGGTACATTTGGATTGCTTGGAATTTCAGGAAAAGGAAATGCGGATTGCTAATTCCAACCAAATATATATATATAGTACCATTAGTCGGTGATCCCTCCACTCCTTCCGTTCTTTCTCTTTTTTAATCATTTTTATTGGATATTTTTACCTGGATTAAATCTATAATTCAAGCTTTCTTCTTCTTTTTCTTTTTTTCTTAATGCTAAGAATTTTTAAAAAGAACAACTTAAAAAGAGGGGGAAAATACACCATAAAACATGTACAAGCGTTCAAGGAAGACTAAGAGAAAACAATAAACAAAAAAGACTTGCAGCAACACCGGAGAAAAGCAACCAATCAAATGTGGAGATAGGAGGTGGCACAGGTGAGCATGTACCGCCTTAGAAAAAAAATTATAGTGTAAATATTTTAAAATATTTAGCTATTTTTTATAATTTGCTCCCTAACGTACAGATTTATAGTATAGTTTTTAAAAATTATCAAGGTTTACTCCTTCGACCATAACGTTTTGGCTCCGCCCCTGAACCCAACATCACCGGCGATCTACTATTGAAGTAGAAGACCCATCAAAAGAGACCTATGTAATTTGACTAGTTAAAATCCACCTTAAAACAGTGATCATTTGAAATCAACAAAACATATGTAATTTGAATACGGGGAACACATCTACGCCTTTGGAAAGCGGCTCTATCTTTTGTGATAGCGTGCACGTTACCAAATGAACACTATCATATGTCTATCTTCAAAGTTCCTATAGGTGTGTTAAATCTTTTGGAATCGATTAGAAGAAATTTCTTTAATGGAGTGAAAAGGTCGGATAGAAAATGGCATGGATTAGTTGGAATAAGGTCTTAGCTTCTAAGAAATATGATGGCCTTGGTGTTTCTAGTTTATATGCTCTTAACCTGGCTCTCTTCTTTAAATTGGTGTGGCGTTTCTTTTCTCGAGATTCTCTATGGACGAGATTCATCAAAGCTATTTATGGAAACCGTGGAGCGCTTAATACTTTCAATACTATGACTAGACGCTCTCTTTGGCTAGACATCATCCGTGAAGTTGATGCTCTTCGATCTAAAGGTATTGATGTTTTTCCCTTAATTCATAAAAAAGTAGGAAACGAGGAAGGCTCTTTATTTGGTAAGATATTTGGATTGATAGATTGAAACATCAATATCCGAGACTTTACGCATTGGAAATGTCTACACAAATAAGTGTTGCCGAAAAAATTAATCGCTTCATTGGTTTGGTCTTATCTTCGTGCTCAAGGGGGTTGAGGAAGAGCAACAATATCTTCTTCATTCTCACATTGATGGCTTAATTTTTTCAAACATTCCTGATCGTTGGTTTTGGTCGTTAAATGCCTCGGGAGAGTTTTCGGTTAAATCAGTTCGTAGCCTTATTGATGACTCGTTATTGCCAAAGGAGGATGCCTCTACCAGATGGGTTAAAGTCATGTCCATAAAGATTAACGTATTTGCTTGGAGATTCCGTTTGGATAGGTTACCTACTAGGTTAAATCTTTCCCATAGAGGCTTAGATATTTCTTCTATTGTATGTCCTCTTTGCAACCCCTCAGTGCATCCGCTTCCCATATCTTCTTTGCGTGTCCTATGACTCGTCAATCGTGGAGGAATGTTATGCGTTGGTGGGAGCTAGCGGACATTGATTTAACCTCTTATGATGATTGGCTTATTTGGTTAAATAACTCTCGTTTTTCTAAGCGGTTAAAGGATATTTTGGAAGGTGTCTGCTATGTGAAGTGGTGGTTAATTTGGCGTTTTAGGAACCAAATGCGTTTTGGTGATAGTCATCCGTGAAGAGAGCTTGTTTTTATGACTTGGTTGATTCACCTTATAATTAGTGTTTTAATCGTTGTAATTTTACACTTAACTGGGTTACTTTGATGAAAAATCCTACTTTAACTTGTAATTTCTTCTAGCCTCTTGCTAGTTTTAATAAATTTACCGTAAAAAAAATTAAAAAAAAAAAGAAAAAAAAAAACATACACACAATCACTAAAATCATAGCTAATCATCAAACCGACTATAAAACTCTCAATTAACTTTCGATTTAATTGTAAATTATATTTTTGATCGTAATTCGTCAAATTTACTAATTAACCCCGATCATTTTGGTCAATTTTTAGGTGCATATATAATTGACAAAATCATGGTCGATTAGTTAAGAAATGATTATGATTAAGGAAAAGAAGTCGAGTTATGAATGCTAAGAACAAGGTTATAGATGTTGAAATCAGTTTATGGATGCTAAAAATCGAGTTGTGGATGAATCGGATGGGATATAGGTATAAAAGAAGATGCAACTGTTGTTTCGTAAAATCATATGTGATTCTATTTTTATTTTTATTTGAGTAAACTACATCATTCGCCCTTGATATACGTTGACCATCAAGGATGATCCTGACCAAACAAATTGCCGTTAGTCCTTAATCGCGAAACGTTACTCGGTTGGTCCTCCTCTAACGGCTCTTATTAACTCCCGTTAAGTCTTATTAGATAAGGGTATTTTCGTCCTTTTAGATCTCTTCTTCCACATAAAAAGTCATCGTTACATATAAATACATTACTCATTTCTTATCACAAACCCCACTTTCTTTAAGCTTAATCCACCACATAACTTTTCCCACATTTATGGCCCTTCGTTTGATAACCCAACAACTTCTACCTCACGCTGCTGCCTCAACCACCGCTAAACGCCGAAAAGTATGGTCAACACGAAAACCACTACAACCCACTTTTACCCGGTCTACCCGATCATATAGCTCAACTTTGTCTCAACCTTGTACCACCCTCAAAACTCTACTGCTTTGTTTGTTATGGCAGCGCGTGATCTACACGCGAATTCCCATCTTTTCTTTCTATCTACACTCTATCATCTGATCAAAATTCAACACTCCAACTGTCTTCTTTTGACCCAGTATCTTCTACATGGAGTGTGATCACAAAAATACAAATCATGCCGAGACTAAAACGACAATAAAAAAATCCTATTCCAAATCGAGACACATAAACGAATCTTGAAGCCTTTTTCTTGAGTCGGTTGAAACAGAAAACGAATACATCAAGTACGGATATGGTTGTGACTTATTTTTTTAATTCGGATTGATCTTGTGATCGATTGAGATTTGATGCGAGATGAAGAGTTCTGAGATTGAGATTGTTTGGTGAGAGATATGATAAAAAAAAAGAGGCGGATTACATCCCCAAATATAATCGGAGAATGAAATAGGTGTTTGGTTTGGGGTTGGCGGGACTGGTGGTGGACGGTGGTAGTGGTGGCCTGGTGGGTGAAGATTAAGGTAAAGAAGTAGAGGTAGGTCGGAAGGTGTGGAGGAGTGATTGAAGAAGAGGGAAGATCAATGATTTGTGGTGGTGGTTTTTATTTGGTGATGGTGATGAATTGATGATTGGGGTTTTTATTTGGTGATGGTGATGAAGTGTGAAAGGACAAAAATACCCTCACGTGTATATCACGTGAGCATGCTTAACGAGAGTTAAATGGGTTTGTTAGTTGGAGGGACGAACGACAAATAACGTTTCGCAGTTAAGGACTAACGGTGCAATTTGTTTGGTCAAAGGACGATCCTTGATGGTCAACGTATACCATAAGGACGAATGGTGTAGTTTACTCTTTTTTTAATATACTGGGTGTGAAAAGACAAATATACCCTCCACTTAAATAGGCTTAACGCCCGTTAGTCACACCCGCTAAAGTAGGACCAACCGAGTAACGTTCGCAGCTAAGGACCAACGGTGCAATTTTTTTGGTCAAAGGACGAAACTTGATGGTCAACGTATACCACAAGGACGAATGGTGTAGTTTACTCTTTTTATTTTTATTTTATTTTTTATAAAAATTAGTAAATCACATGCGATTTTCTCATTTTTATTAGTAAGATGAATCTCATTTGATTCTATTTTGTTTAATTTGCTTAAAAAAGAGAAAATCAACATGATATCGAAATGAATAAAAAAATATAGATGTTGAATGTATGAATTTTACTTCTTGAATCCTTTATTTTCATGAAAAGAACATTTTGCCCCTGTTTTTAATTAGATTAATATATAATTAAAGAATTGTTTTTATCCGCACCATTATATCAAAACAAATGAAGGATTGTAACACTCGTTATTTTATAAGTTCTAGATATTGACTTGTATATTGATATTAGAAAATTAGAAAATACTTTATGTTAGTATTTTATAGAAATAAGGACTTAGAATGCCAAATAGTTTGCGAAAAGGACCAACGGTGCTAAGGATTTAACAACAGAAACTAACAACCATTAAAAAGGCTAAATTACCATTTACCCATACGTATTATTCACCTTATATTGCAGAATTTAAACATAAAAACACACGTATGGGTTTTTTGAGTGGGACGTGGCTACATAAGAAGAAATAGGATGGAAAAATCATTAGAAAACTTATCATTATGAAAAGGTTATAAAAGGTTCCAAGATTCAAGTGCATTGATTAGTATTCTTCATGGTTTAAGTTGGTGTTCTTGATGAATTAGAGATATTCAAGTTCTCATAATCATGTTCCATTCAAGGTAAGTTTATGATCAGAAGTATATTTATATGAATTTAGAAGAGTTTTATGTTATTTCGAAGTTATGAAAACCTAGTTTTAATTTATGGTGAATCATGATGAAGTTGATGTTAGAAGCTTAATTATTATAATATAAATATGGTAAGAATCATTTACTTAAGTGATGGTTAATGATATAGAAAGATTCACGATGCTAGTTGTTGTTGATGATAAAGTATGTCAATTAACGAGTGTTTGGAACCAGCTTATTAAGTGCTTAAATTAGCAAGATAGCTCATGGGTATGATGAAAAATGATCTTAACATGTTAAATAAGTTGTAACATAAGTTTGGTAAAGAGTAGGATAGCTTATCATGGGTTTTGGGTCGTTTTGGACACGTTTTAAAATTAGGACAACATGCTGAATCGACTATTGCGCTGACTTTGAAGGGTTATAGAGAATAAACCGTTCGTCGGGTTAAGATGAGGTATAAATGAAAATTGTAACCCTTGATTCTACTTTAGTTGTTATTCTTTAAGTTTTGGTTCATTTAGTAGTTAAATTGGTGTAAAGTGCAAATTAAATCAGCCTTTTAGTAGTTAAATTGATGTAAAGTGCAAATTACAGCTGTCTTTTAGAAATTTTGCACAAAAAGTATTTTTGTAAAAGTGCGTTTAAGGATGAAATAGTACCTTATGTGATCATGTTTAAGTGGTTTAGACCCAATTCATGTTAGATGAATGTGTTAGTAAGTTCTAATAGCATTAGATTGGTTATCATGTGGTTAGGTGCTCGTGGGAAGCTTGTAGAACACTAAACGAGACCTAAAGGTAAGTAACGGTTCATTAACTTCATGATACTAGAATGAGCATGATAATAGAACTTGTGCAAGGTTTTGGAGATAGCCGAAACAAATGATGAATCGTATGCTCACAAGAAGCATGGTTAACACATTTAGAGTACCCAAGAAATGTACTAAAAGTCCAGTAGTGTGCCTAAGAAGTGCACAATGTAGAACTCCCTTAGTAGCATCCTTTTGTGGATGACCTGTGCTTATCATAGTATGTACATCCTTTGTGGATGACCCATGTTTAGAATTACCATGTTAAGTTACATGTTTAAGCGTCCTTTGTGGATGACCTGAGCATGAATAAGCATAATATCAAGTTACAACCCAAGAAGAGTACTCGATGGTTAAGGAAGTTCTAAATCATAGTAGGGCGAATATGTAATCGTCTAGTCAAGAAGCACATGCCTAAATAGCATGTTATAAATATGAAATTCAAAATCAAACTTATGTTTATGTCATTTACAAGTAGTAAGACGACTATAAGTCGTGCCATTAATCATGTTATAGACTATTAGGCTTATGTTTAGAAATTGCAACTATTATTTCATGATTATTCCGTTTACTCACTAAGTCGCAAGAAATTACCGTTTTCAGCTCATGTTTCATGTAGGTATTTGAAGATAGGCGATGAGGCTTGTAGATAGCAAGTAGGAGTGTATTTTGAGAGATTAACGTCTACGTTCGGGTATAGGTTACGAGCCATTCATTCACGCACTTTGATCTTACTTGTAATGCCACATGTGTCTTTTAAAAGGTTGTAGTTAGTGTTAAAACAGTTTATAATCAGTATGTCGTTTTAGTAGTCTATTAACAAGTAACGTGGTTATGTGTCGTGTAAAGCGGTGTTTGGCATAAAGCCACACCAACCCATAATGACCCTTTTTTGGTTATGCACGGGTATAAATGATTAGTATATGCTATGTATAGTTTTTATGAAGTAAATATATGTTTAGTTCGAGTTAATTTAGTTTCCTGCAAAAACAATAGTGCATAAATGAGCAGGTCAGGACCATACGATCGTATGATATATGTGCATATGACCGTATGCTCAAAAATGTATTTTTAGCCAAATCTGTCAAGAAGATCATACAACCGTATGTTATTTTAGTATACGGCTATATGCTTCAGAAAAAATAAGTAAATAAATAAATCAGTCTAGACTCGGGCATATACGAATGAAGATTAATTCTTTTAATTTTTAAAGAAAAAATGATCTATATTAAACTTTCTTTCCCACAAATGATGTCTACGGGTATGTTTGGCAAAACTAATCAGTAGTCAGATGTCAGAAGTCAGAACTCAGAAGTCGAAGTCGTGAAGTCGCAAAGTCATAACATGAGCTACAAGTCGTATCTTTTTTAATAACATGTTTGGTAAATTAGTCGTTAAATGTAATTATAATATGTAAATGGACATAAAGGAAAAATCTATAATTATAAATAAATGTTTGAAGGGTATATTAGTAATTTAAAGTTTTAATAAATTCATGACATTTAAAAAGCTTTCATGAATCACCTTTTCATTTTGGAGCTATTTGTTTAAAATAAAAGTTTCAAGTTGATGTATCCAAACGGAGCTACTTGTTTTGAGGAGATTATTTTTATAAAAGTTTGCAATTCTAAAAAGTCGCATACCAAACAGTGCCGTAAGAACTTTCACAATTACTCTTAATTTGTTTCAACATTATCTTATATTCAATAATTACTATAATTAAGAGTTTGACAATCCATATAAAGAGGGGTTACATTCCTTGATTTCAAAGGAAGTTTTATGGGAACAAGTGCCCATTCGTTCCCTTATTTTCTATTCCTATCTAGTCAAATCCCTAAATTATAATCCCACTAGCTCCACACTAAATTAAATAAATAAATACCACTTTCTATACATTCAACATCTAATTTAAATAAAAATTATACTGAATTAAGATACATCTATACTACTTTTAATAGAGGAATGAATCTCTCTCCTCATGGTCTTAAAATTAAGACTTACAAAATACAAAGCCTATTATACAATACATAATGTACTATTAACAATTTTTCACATCAATCTTAATTTTAAGACTTACAAGTCTTAAAGCTTAATGTACAAAATACAAAACACTATTAATGTGGTCAAGATATTTAATGTAGTTAATTAATTAACTGGTCAATAAATACAATTAATGCAGTTATTAAAACACTCTTATACAAGAAATACAAATTATCAAGATATCAGTACAACCAACTTAAACATAATTCCTCGATTAACAATATTCAAGCCCGAACGGGCAACTGTCAATGGGCCCGAGCCCGAACGGACACGATCCAAACGGCACGGTTAAACGGCTCGAGCCCGAACCGCACGAGCTAAACAAAATTTTGAACTGTGAATTTATTAAATACCATAATAAACTAAAATACTTGATTCACGGAAAATTTTATTTCGCAGATCCGCCACCGCAACGCTGCGAACCCCGATTAAATGTCACTAATACAAATACTAAAGACATTATACATATATTCAAGCCCGAACGGTCAACAGGCTGAATGGGCTTAAGCCCGAACTGATGCGGGCCAAAAAGGCTCGAGCCCGAACGGGCACGGGATAAACGAAATTCTTGATATTCGTAAGTTTATGTAAAAAAAAAACATAATAAACTAAAATACATAATTCACCGGAAAATTTTATTTCAGGGTATCCGCCGCCGCAACGCGCGGATACCCTGCTAGTAAATCTTAATTATTAGTCTTAGTTTCAAAATTATCATGCAAAATTTATAACATGTTTTAAGATATATTTTATAAGGTTGCAACACATGAGTAATCTTTTAACACATACAAGTCTTTTAAGGCATGGTATCTTGAAACTAAAGATTTGTATAAACACTTTACTGTAACTTGTGTATTTGATCCAGGAAAATCAAGCTGTCAACATTCAAAAACTCAAACCACTAAACCACTAAACCTTCCCTATATTTCATTCTTATTGCCTCATGTTTCCTCTTCACAACCACAACCACCATCATCATGACATTGAAAATCTCTCTACTACTTCACATTGTTTTATGGCTATCTATAATCTTCCTCATCATTTTCCATGCCAAGTCCAAATCCGCTAGCACCGTAACCACCTCAGCTCCACGTCACCGCCTTTTAAATAACAGGAAAACCTTAGCCTCTAACTTCGACTTCACCCCATTTCTAACACACAACCATCACCACCACCAGGATAAGTCACCAGAATTAGGTGGAAGTTATATTGATCCACGCTATGGTGTAGAAAAGCGACTTGTGCCAAGTGGTCCAAACCCATTGCACCACTAGAATAGGTGGCGCATTTTAGCTAGCAACATAGTCGATACGTATACTTTGTAACATTGTGTGCATGATTGGTTTCTTTTGTTTTTCAATGTGTTAAGATTGAGATTGTAAAAATGTGTTCATTGTTCTAGATTCTAATGGCATTATAATTATAAACTTTTGTTTGATGGTAAAATATGATTCAGATCATAATACTATGTTTGAGTATTATGGAAAGAAAAACATGAGTGGTTGTGACGGCACGACATAAAGGTCAAATGTTGCTAACTTGCTCTAGGACCATAAGTCCATAATGATGATAAATTAAGAAGGTTGGTTAGTGTAAAAGCTCCGCTAGTATTCTAACTAAAGTGGGACAAGCGTCCAAGTATTTGTTTCGATATATTGCTTGTAAGTTCTATTATATTGGATGTACTAGTATTTTATTTTTACGGGTGTCTTGTACAACCTATATATAAGCTAATTGGCAGTTTGGGCATTTTATTGCATATCATGCAGTGACAATACTGTATTGTTGGAATCACTCCTAAACCATTCAAGTAGGACAATTCAAGTGTTAGTGATTCATATGTAATAGTTAGCTTAATATGGCCTTTATGTTAGTAATTATGTTGGCTTAGGCTTATGTAGAAGGCCCATAAGCCCAGGCCCAAGTCCAATAAGGAAAGGAAGGGACTAGGAGTGTTGCCCTAGCTCCTCTCCTATAAATACTATGTAATAACCCTCACTTGAGGGTTGGTTGTTCAATTCATTCACTCTTCACCCTACGCATAACCTTATATATTCATACTCGTAGTGTGTGATTGTTATTGTTCAACCGATCTCTATCTCTTCTCTATTTCTACATATTGATGCTTGTGTTACTAATATGGTGACCTAACAAAGGGTATCATTCGCCAAATAGTTGGGTGAAAAGCTTTGTTTTGAAGTTTTTGGTTTTACGCGAACAACGGGTTCACAACTTTGGTTCGCTTAAAAACTCATTTTTACACTTTTTAATCCAAGATTCTTGTACTTTCAACGCTTTTAGGTGTTAAAATATCTGCTTTTGGCAAAAGTTTCAAACTTTACGAGTGGATCATTGTTTTTAAGCTAGGTTTTTAAAAGCGGTTCATGTTCTACGATAACTGTAAACAAGCTTTGGATCATCAAGTTTCACACTTTTGTGTTATTTTGGTGATATTGAAGCTATTTCATCACAAAAATCTGGTTTAGAAACATCTTTGGGCGTAAGTCATTTTTGGTGAATTTCACGCGTAAGAAAACCCTAATCTTACGCAGAACTTGTCCGTGGTTTGATCTTCGCCAGGGTTTACTCAAGTGATTTTCTTGCTTGGATAAGCCCGAAAACACTTCGACTTTGGATATCTTTTGCACCGTGATAGTGTAAAAGATCATTTGGGCAAACCCTAAAATTACGATAAGCATAAGCTTACGCGTAGAATTTTTACGATAAGATTCATCTTACGCCTAAGTTTTGTCTTACGATAAGTTAATCCCACGCCTAAGTTTTCACGCCTAACTTCTTGTTTACGATAACTTTAGTGTTTTCTCCTTACTTACGCCAGTAAGCTAATCCCACGCAGTAACTATTGTCATACGTAACTTTGGTGTTTTTACGCATAAGTGGTACTTGGCTTTTCCGTGATTTCTACGCCTAAGGATACTTCATCAACAACGGTTCATTCGACTACAAAGATCCATTTAACAACACAAGTTTTCAACATGTCACAACCACCATACTCTAACTATTTTCCTTACACTTATCATCAACAACAACAACAACAACTAAGTCCACAACATCAACAATTTAATCATCAACAACAAATTTATCAACAACAATTTAATCAACAACATACTCCACAACTTGGAGCAATTCCACCACCACAAATGGTTCAACCACCACCTAGTCTTCAAGTACAACCTTACACAAACTTCTACAATCAACATCCATCCAGGAATACTATGAAGGAACCGACATGGTTTGGCAAGATGTGTGAAGCCTTAAGTAGCCAACAATCAATTCATGAAGCTGGCTCACTTGATAGACCTCCAATGCTCACTCCCGGTAATTATGATCAATGGGTGATAAGGTTCTTTAGGTTTTGTGATCTAAAGAAGCCACATGGAAAGTTCTTAAAGAAGGTCATTATGGAAGGTCCATTTCGATGCTCATCGTTATTACACCCCTGATCCGATGCCAATCCACCAAGAGATGTGTCACCAACATTGCAACTATCTCCGACCTCACCGGTGATGAACTTCTACACTTTGAAGCCGATGAACTAGCAATGCAATACATCCTTTTGGGACTACCTAATCCGATCCTTCAAGTGTTGATGCTCAAAAGATGCCTAAAGCAATGGGAACATATTCATCTTCTAATGGAAGGCACAACACTCAATCAGAAGACATGGAATCCAAAATATACTTGGCTTATGAACACTTCATGATTGAACCAGAGAGACATTAGAGTCTTATCATCATCGCTTTGACATCATTAATGATTTGGACAAACACAACATCATCATGCCTCGAATTGTCACAACACTAAGTTCCTAAGTAGTCTTGGTCCGAATGGGAGAAGTATGTCATTTTCTCCGTCAAGCTAAGAACCTTCATCATGCTACATACGGATTGTTGTACGACTATTTGAAGCCTCACCAAAAGAAGTTGACAAAGAAAGGACTATCCGTGGACTCCGACTTCACGACAATTCCCGATAATCAACAACTTGCTTTGTGGGCTCAAACCAATCTTCCTCCTCAAACAGCCTCAAGAACCAGCTCCTCAACCAACCGCAACCATCACACCATATGATCACACACAAGAACAACCTCAACAAACTCAATTGGTTCCATACAACAACAACAATGCTCAAGCACTTTACAAAGGAAGTCGATGAGGACTCACGCTTTCGATGAATTGCAACAAGGATTTGTTATGATTGCTAAAGCCTTTGGTCGGTATACAAACAAATCCAACAATCGATTCGCTCCTCATCCAACACAAGGAATCAAGTCGCTGTGAACAATGGATGTTGAAGTTCGTAACCGTGGTTATGGTCGCCGATGGGAGGTGGTCAAGGGTTTAATGCTATTGGAAGGAATAACTGTGGTGCTCCACAACAACAGAGAGCTCAAGTGGTTGAACAGGGAATGCTCGTAATGGGGTTAATGGTCTTCGTTGTTATAACTACAATGAAAAGGGTCATCCGCTAATGCATGTCCTAAGCCGAGGACAAGAGGCGCTTATCACAAAGAGGCTTTGTCTTGGCTCTTAAGGATGAAGTCGGTGGAACTCTTAACAACAAGGAACAGAGCTTTATGGCGATGCATGCATTCGATGATGATATGGAGGACTTGCGTGCTAATGCAAAGCAGTGATGTTGATGGCACAAATGCAAGCTCTACACATGAGTGACACAGCCCAGCAGTATGACATCGATGGCTTGTCTCGTGTACCGAACAAAATATACTCATCCCCGATCCGATATCTCCGCCAACTTTCTCCATCCGACCAGATCGAGTGTTCAACATGAGCAATCCACATCTCATTCGATGATTATCAAATAGATCCCGTAGTTATATTTGACGATCAAGATGACCTTATGGTTAATATTGATAATCAAGTTGACTCGTGATTATATTTGAGGATCTAAATAATGATCATGTTGAGACTCACGTTGAACAAAATGAGCTTCGGTCTAATAGAGAAATTGAGCTCCCGACCTTAATTAAAGACCAACACTCTCGTTGGAAATTTGCACGAAATTAAAAGAGAAAATGCATCGTTAATTAGGGATAATGAATGCTTAATTCGACAAATCAATTTTTCAAAACTCAAGAAAAACGTGAAGAAGGTTTTGAAGTCGCTTTGCTAAATCTCATCAAAACGAAAAATCATTAGAACGACAGACACGTGATCTAGCCGCTTCCAAGAATGCTTTGTTGTCTCAAATAGAACAATCAAACATGAACATAAACAACAACTTAACGCCTTACTTTGAAACTCAAAAGCCAAGGTCGAGTTGTTAACTTGTCAAAACAGCTCTCGAGTACAAACAAGATTCCAAGAAACGAATAGATAACTATCTTGAAGAAATTGTCGACTTACAAACCAAAATCAAAGAGTTTCAAATGTTGTTTATAAACATGGTGAGTCAATCACAACCATTCAAAAGTTTACTTTTAAACCTAATCCAAATGGATATGGACCAATACTTGCCGATTATAAACCTAAGTTTTCAAACAGAGCATTCAAACCAAATCCTCAAGTTTACAAAGGCGTAACATAGAATTGATGATTCAATTATGATTGTTGTTGAATATAATCGCATGGAGGAATTAGATGCGATGACGAGAGTCGGTCAAAATGGAAAATGTCGCTTATAACAAACCATTTAACTATTCAAAAGCCGCTACTTTTGTCAAACAACAAGATACTTCTAACAAACCTTTGTTATCACACTAGTCTCAAGTTAGTCCCAAACACAATGGTGCACAAATTAATGGTCCTTTACCTTCACTTAGTGAAGTTAAAACAAAAGCCGAAAGTTGTCGCGTTATAAAATACTTTGACACTTTCTTATCTCGACCTCAAAATTTTGGAACGTGAGATTGAATTTCATTCAAATAAAAGTTGAACATTTTCAATCGCCAATGGCGCGAGAACAACGAGATATTCTTCAGAAAAGACTTTTACCCCATGTCAAAATTTGAAAACTTGTGCACTATATTGGGAAAGGGATTTTCACAAGGAACTTGGTCTCATGAAAAAGTTTTCGAGAAAATGAAACATCGATTTCAAATACTAAACGAAAAAGAAATTGTTGAGAAAAGATGTTGATCGACTCTTGGAAGATGTTATCTGTGCCGATATCCATAATGTTGTGTTATTACAACTGCTGCATATGCATCCGATCATCTCTCTCGCCGATATTGTTGATTTCGTTGAAATTGTTGAGAATATCGATAATGTGCTTCGATCGAGTCTTTAAAAGTTGAAAATGAACGATTATTAAACGAACTTTCAAATGCAAAACGTCGCCTTAATTGGTGTCAAAAGATATTCATGATCAACAACTTGTTTTTCAAAACAAAATCGCCAAGTTGCATCAAAAAATCTTAATCCAAAACTTGAGCAAATGGATGATCAAAACGTGTCTTTTAAGTGTCAAATCTCAAAATATGAACAAGAACTTTCAAAAGTTAAACAGGAATATGGTGTCATATTTGATTTACTCAAACAGACTCGTGATGAAGCATCAAACGAACTTGATCATTATCTTGCACACACTAAAGAAGTCATGAATTTTGCTGGAAATCTTCGCTCAAAATCAAGATTTGGTGCACACTATCATTAAGTTACGGAAATGTTAGGAAAGTATGAACAAGTTCACCTAGCATCATTAAGAGAATTGCACCTGTAACACTTAGCAAACGTGAACCCGAATGCCTACCGACAAAACACAAGATACTAATGTGTTTCTCTCATCGAAACAGAATAGTTGCCTCTTTTCCAAACGTCCGCACTTCACACCCTAGAGCAATACAAGGAAGAATAGGAAGTTGCGACCTAAGAAAAGACAAATAAAGAATGTCAAGTAGAAGAACACCCTAGGACTTTGAATAAGACTCATGTTGCACCCACTTTAGATATTGTGTCTAGCAAATGTAATGGAAAAGTGTTGTAACTAATGTCGAACCTTTAAGTACTTTTGATATTCACCGATGCTTCTTGTGTTATTTGTCGAAAAGTATGCTTTTCGATTGTCATGATAAATGTGTTGCTAAGGCTATCTTGTCTCGCTTACGGAATCCTAAGATTCGAATACCTCTAGGCCCACTAATGCTTCTAAGTCCGTGCTTGGTAAACCGCCTATTAGATTCTAAGAAACGCATTGATGTCCCCGTAGCTCCAAAGATCACCTCCAAGGAATGTAGTACCACCTAGTGCATTCACTAAGACTAAAGCTAAGACTAGTTGGAGATGGCGTAAATGGATACATAATACACTAGGATTTAAATGGATGCCTAAAATCATTGATGTGTGTATTTCTACTATAATCGCGAGGAACCTCTAACTCTTCGGGTTCCACATCTACTTCTATTCCATCCGTGTCATCTCGTGTGTAATGCAGTGATATGATCATCCTTTGATTGTTGATAGCGGATGTTCCCGACACATGACATGCAATCTTAAATTGTTATCAAACTTTGTTGCAAAGTTCATTGGCATCGCCGATTCGGAATGATCACTTGCAACTATCATGGCTACGGAGATTACATCAATGGCAACATCGAAATTAGGTGGTTTATTATGTGGAAGGCCTCGGTCACAATCTCTTTTCGTTGGTCAATTTCGTGATGGAGATTTGGAAGTTGCTTTAGGAGAAAACTTGTTTCATTCGTGATCTACAAGGAAACGATCTTATGTCCGCCTCGCAATTCTAGTCTATACACAATCTCAATGCAAGACATGATTGCTTCATCTCCCATCCGTCTACTCTCAAAGGCTACATCTACAAAATCTTGGCTATGGCACCGCCCTCTCACATCTAAACTTTCAAACCATCACCAACCTTGCTCGACACAAACTTGTTGAAGGTCTCCCGAGATTCCTAGATTCTAAAGATCACCTATGTTCACTTGTGAACAAGGAAAAGCACTCGTGCTCATTTTCCTTCAAAGGTGGAACACAACCTCTCAAAGATGTGCTTCATCTTCTTCACATGGATTTGTGTGGCCCGGCGCGCTGCAAACGATTAATGGCAAACGCTACATCTTGGTAATTGTCGATGACTACTCACGATGGACTTGGGTCTACTTTCTTCAAGTAAAGATCAAGCTCCACAGATGATCATCACCTTCTCACGAAAATTCAAGTTCAACTCCGAACACCGTCCGCCAAATCGTAATGCACAAAGGAACCGAATTTGTAAACCAAACTCTTCGAGAATTTTATGAGAAAGTGGAATTGAGCATCGACATCTATTGCACGCACACCGTAACAAAACGGAGTTGTTGAAAGACAAAACCGACGTTAGTGGAAGTCGCAAGAACAATGTTAATCAATGCTAAACTTCCAGACACTTGTGGGTCAAGTCGTATCAACCGCATGCTATACTCAAAATCGCTCAATGATTACAAAACGCCACAACAAAACACCATTTGAGCTTATCCACAACCATAAACCGAATCTCAAACACTTTCATGTATTTGGATCCCTTTGCTATCCGAATAATGATCGTGATGACTTTGGAAAGCTCAAAGCCAAAGTCGACATTGAGTCTTTATAGGATATTATGAAAATTCTAAAGGTTACCGGATCCGAATCGTCAGACAAAGCAAGTTATGGAAACGATTCATGCTAATTTTGATGAACTTACCAAATGGCTTCGAGCATAACAACTTGGAACCCGGTCACAACCGCTTAAACTTCCTCAAACCCCATCATCGCTGAACTAAGCCCCACCTTACAAGTCAACAAATGGAAACGCTATTTGCTCCGTTGTTTAGTGATGACATTGATGAACGTGTTCTGTGTGTATCCATTGTTTCACCGCTCAACCCGATCATACTCTTATACCGATACACTGCTACAACAACTACGTTGAAGAAGCACCACCATTGACTCTACAACAACAGTTGAACAAACTGCTTCCAACGACGTTGAACCAACTGATGATGTTCTTAATGAAGTACCCCACCGCAGATTTTGATCCAAATGCGTTCTTTAACCCGCTTGCCAATGAAATCGCCGCACCGATGTCGCGGAATCATCAACAAACCATTTGAATCCTCAAAATTTGCACAATGTATACCAACATCAACCTCTACACATCGTTGGACAAAAGATCATCCTCTTGAGAATATTATTGGCAACCCGAATCAACCAACCGTTATAAGACAACGCCTTCACACAGATGGTGAACATTGCATTTATGCTCTCACCGTCTCGCCAACTGAGCCTAAAACATTAAAGACGCAATGACAAAAGACAACCGGATTGAATCCATGCAAGAAGAACTCAACCAATTCAAACGCTCTTGAAGTATGGAACTGGTTGAAAGACCAACAGGGTCTACGCATTGGTCTCAAATGGATTTGGAAGAACAAATTGATGTCAAGGAACGAATCGTAAACAAGTCACGCCCGTGGCTAAGGGTTATAGATGTGAAGAGGTATTGACTTTGAAGAATCATTTGCCCGTTGCTCGCCTTGAGGTCGTTCGGATATTTCTCGCTCGCGGCTCATATGAATATAACGGTCTTTCGATGGACGCCAAAACGCGCTCGAATGGGCAACTAAAAGAAACGGTTTATGTCACCAAATGAAGGATTCGTTGATCCCGAGTTCCCGAACCATGTCTACAAACCGAACAAAGCTCTATATGGTCTCAAACAAGCTCCCAAGCGTGGTACGATAAGTTATCATCCTTCCTCATTGCCAATAATTTTACCAAAGGTTCGGTCGACCCACACTTTTCATACAATATCACGGGCTCACATCTTAATCGCTCAAATTTATGTGGATGACATCATTTTGGGTCAACACATTTAAAATACTCAAATGCTTTTGCAAAACTAATGACAAAACATTTTGAAATGTCCATGATGGGTGAACTCACATTCTTTCTAGGAATGCAAGTTCATCAATCACCCCGTGGTATTTTCTTGAGTCACCCAAATATGCCCTTGAACTGTTAAACAAATTTGGAATGCAAACTCGTGACACCTATGCCACACCAATGGCTCATACCAAGAAGCTAGACGATTTACATGGAAATTGGTGGACCCTACCAAATACCGTAGTATTATTGGGTCTCTCATGTATCTAACACCAGCGTGCCCGATATTGTTTTTGTCAGATATCTTTGCTCCCGCTATCGTCGAGACCAATCGAAACCCACCTCTCGAGGCTAAGAGAATCCTCCGATACATCAAGGGAACCATTAATTTGGGATCCGTATCCCAAGGATTTCGGTTTTGAACTAATAGCTTTTTCAGACGATCACGCAGATGCTTAGACTCACGTAAAAGTACTTCAGAGCGCTACAATTTCTTGGTGACAAACCGTGTCATGGCAATCGAAGAAGCAGGATTGTACATCGCCTCCTCAACCAAATCGTAATATGTAGCCATGTCGGCGTGTTGTGCTCAAGTCATTTGGATGAGAACACAACTCAAAGACTATGGTTACATATTTGATGTAATCCCGATGTATCGCGACAATCGGAGTGCTATTGCGATCTCGCAACTCGCTCAACATTCAAATCAAAGCACATCGATCTTCGATATCATTTCATCAAGGACCACGTGAATGTGGTACTATTGAATTATACTTTGTGGGTACAGAATACCAATTGGCGATCTTCTCACCAAAGCCTTAGCTCCCGCTAGGTTTAATGAGTTGGTCCACCGGATTGGTATGCGGTGTTTGACTCAAGAGGAACTGGATGAACTCTTAAAACATTCTTAAAACCACCAAACACCAAAACCTCTTTTGTAAATATTTTTCAAAACAAAATACAAAATTATAAAATCGATAAAACAACAAAAATATTCTTCTATCTATATTTCTTTTAACATGGCAAGTACATTTCTTCGTCAACACTCAAATCTTTCAAAATTCAAGATTTTTTCGATCAAGTGTTGAGGGGAGAAAATAAATATTTTTTGTTTCAATAAAACCTTGTACTTGCATGTTACCTTATCCCGGTTGTTTCTTTAATAATGGTGGTCACATTTATGGTTTTCGACACACCCTGACTAAAATTTATAAACTTTCATTATTTCTTAAGTCGAGGGGAGTGTCACAAAATTCTTTCCAAATATTCTTCGTTTGGTAACCAAAATGGAAGTTAAAGGCATTAGATGTAAATGGAAAGGTGGAGGGACTAAAACTATCAAAAGCATAAACTTATTTTAACAAAACTACCCACCAACCTCATTAACTCTTCACATTTAATTTTTCACCAAACAAATCCTACGCCTAAGAATCATTCAACTAATCCGTGTTTTTGATCAACAAATTTGTAAGTGGTTTTATGTTTCTAACATGATTACAAACATTGGTTTTGAATTTTAAACAAATCCAACGGTTAGATTTATGTATATGGTTGATTTTGTGTTCTACGATATGCGTATGAACACATAATCAAGTTTGTGTGTTTGTGGTTAAAATGATAGTGTCAAATCGCTTTCCTAACATCAATGATTACATTTTCATCACTAAAACACACCCGATATACGAATTGATTGATTTTGGGAATTAGGTTTATGCGTGAAATTGGGTGTTTTCAAATGAGAACGTTTTTGGTTAAAAAGATTGTTATGTGTTGTTGTTTACAAGATGAATTGATCATATCCATGTTTAGAATTAACCCGTAAACACTAATTGATTGATAATTAGAAATTAGGGTTTAACGTTCTTGATATTTGGGTACTTTTGATTCATCGAGAATTTGATGTTAAAACTTGGTCATAACACTCACATGACTTCTTAGAACTACCGTAAAAACTTTGATGCATTTTCCATGGCTAAATTTCTTAGGCGTAATTCATGAACTTTAGGGTTTAGTTTTACGATAAGGGTTTTTTCGCATAACTGCTTGAATGAGTGTTTGTGATTAAAATTATAGAATGAATGTTAATGTTAATATTGATGCTATGATGAACTTATTTCGTGTTTGTTACAAGTGAAAATTCGTAATCAAGGTTATTAGCAACCACGATAAGGATCACCTTACGCGTAGAAGGTTATGCGTAAGAGTAATCTTACGCGAATCGCTACGCGTAAGGTTCTACATAAGGGACACGCGTATCCCGTGAAGGATATGCGAACAAGGACCTCACGCATAAGGTCTACTCACGAGTAAGCCTTACGCGTAAGGTTTTATATGCGCCACGCCGTAAGCTCCACGCATAAGGTCCCCTTTTCCCACGCTGTAATATTTCTTACGCAGAAGTCAAGAACCCACGATAAGCTAGCGTTTACGCGATATCACTCCCTGCTTACGCATAAGCTTGCCATTTCTACGCCTAAGCCTTGTTTAACCTTAATCATGAATTGTTACGCTGCAAACTTGTAAATAAATAAATCATAACATCACGAAACCAATAATGTCACTAATAAGCTTAAACGCTTAATATGTTGTGAAAAATAAGTGATAACATGGACTTTAAAACTTAAAGTTAATTAACTCACGAAACTTATCACGACGCCATTGGACTATTGGACAAACAAGTGACATTGGACTCAGAATAATCATCAACATAGCACATTCAATAATTAGACAATAAAACCATCCGTTGACTAACATAATGTCTTTCGATATGTTGGTTCTTTGGCTAAATATATTTTAGATCACGACATGGACGCCAAATGCGTAATGTGGATGCACCAAATGTTCTCACCGTTGTCGATATCTTCCCTAATGGCTATCCGATGAAGATTGGAAAGAACAACCTTCGTGTTGACTTTGAAACTCTCACCGCCGTAGTCTTCTTGCTTGATTGTGTGGATATTCAAGAATCATCCTTATCGTAACATGCTCTCAAATTCGCTACATGTGCTCGAGATCTACATTCATCGCCCGAACACAATGCAAAAGATCAAAGGACAAAATGTCGTGACAATGACTCTCAACCACAAACAAGTCACCATCACACCGCAGACTTAAGGGTCGTTCTCCTCATTCCGACATCGAGCCAACCGATTCAATGCCACACCAACCAAGAGACCGTTCTACAATTCATGATCGACATTGGTTATGACGAAGCTACAGGAGTAATCACTAAGCATTCATACGTGGATCTTAAGAATATTCCTCAACCCTCGAGAACTCTCTACATCATCATCACCAAATCTGCTTTCCGGTCGTGACAGGTGGCTATGAGCATCCCAAGCTCATGGAACCGCAAATTTTGGGCTTTGATCAACATGAAGCACATCGAAATTGAAGCTCGATATGGGACGACATGATGTCATTCCTCAAAAGCTTGGCTCAAAGATTCCTTATATCGATATACAAAATTGTTGATCCAAAGAGCACTTGGGCTTAACTCGATATCCCCAAGAGACTCAATGACCCCAACAATCACGACATGTTGTATGAACCTACTCTAACGGTCGATTCAAGGAGTCAACAACAAAGAAACAAGGTGTTGTGTTACCGATCACCTTCTCTCGATAAAATCAAAAAACTTTATTCATACAAAAGGTATCCGTAGCGGTTGATGAAGGCAAAGTTGGTTTCTCGATGACAAGTCTTCCGCACACCTACAAGGAAAACCGTAAGAGGAAGTGTGAAGTGTTACAAGCACGAGAGTCAAAGAAAGTTCCCAAGAGGAAACCTCCACTCAAAAGGAAAGTTCCTTCTAAAGAAGCTGCTGCTATTCCCACTCCCAAGCCCGAACCGCCAAGAAAAGCTAGTGGATGAAAGCTCAAGAAACCGAATTAGACGAAGAGGTCTTCTACTCAAACCGCAACCGACATTACTCAATCAAGAGCTAAACCTCTCACCCACCAACCGACAAAGGTAAAGGGAAGACTCGTGATTGAACATGATAAGGAGAGCTCAAGAAGAACCAATTGATGAGCAAAAGGAATATCAAAGGAAGTTGAAGGAACATTAGACATAAACATCTTGTCAAAGCATTTCAAAAGATCAAACTCGTGGTCCCGAGGATCAAGTGGTGGAGTTCAATCCACACCGCCTCGATGCGGTTAATCAACCCGATAAGGAACCGTACTACCATCACCCACGAACAACAACAACGGCAGATTGAGGATTCCATCAAATTTGATATTGAGGAACGAGAACCGAAAAGATCGAGAAAGGTCTCGATGAGCGTAAGAGGAAGCTAGATTAAGTCGCAGAAATGACTAAGAAAAAGATGACTATGATGATTATCTTCTCAACAGCCCCGACGCTCTAAGGAGAAAACTTCGAACCTCCTAAGGACCCGAACCTCCTCACATCTCATCATCATCGACTCATCTTCTCACTCTTCACCACCACCATCCAAAAGATCAACCAGATCCACATCCAAATCGGTGAAGAAGCCAACAGACTCTTGGACTTCGGCTAAGACAAGGATCGTTAAAGTCACAAAGTATGTCGAAGAAAGACATGCTTTATAAAAAGTGAATTTTCTCACGACTGTGTTCAATATCTTCATGACGAGAATGACAAGATGTCACCGCAAGGAGTACATCCAAGTTCATGGAACGTGATCCTCAAGGGGAAATGAACGAGATGATCAAAGGTTACACTCACAAGTTCCTTCTTGACATCGCCCCGAGTTACAAAGGAGATGTTTACCAAACAACTCTATCCGAATCTATTGCATTTGGCCAAGCAAACTATGAGATCAACACCAATGCATGTAAACATCAATCCAGCTTGATCCCATAATATTCTCGATGTCGAATTGGTTAATTGGCTGGTAGCTCAAATGTCTAAACGATCCGCAACATTTGCCTCTTACGAAGGTAAATTGTTTGAAGCATCTATTCGAATACCAACTTAAATCTTCATGCAGAAGAAGTCGAAGGCCTAAACGCCCAAGAGACGATGAAGATAAGGATAAGGATAAGAATGACGAGCCTAAACGTCCAAGAAAAATCGGTGAATCATCCTCCATGCAACCTCCACCCCAAAGGACTCCACCAACAACGATCTCCTCCACGCTCTTCTATCGAAAACCTCAGACTCGAGTTACCACCCCACTACGAAAACCGGTGATCACTTTGAGTATACGGTGGTGACGATGAGGAAGTCTCGAGCCCCAACAACAACCCACCTCTCCCGCTCAACAACAAAGAAACCATCATCCTCATCAAAGCCTAAGAAAAGAAGAAGACCCCAAGGTCGATGTCGCCTCATGGCTTGACGATGACGACACCGAATATGATTGGTTCTCCACACTTGTTGTCGCTACACCCGCCTTTAACCGATGACCAAGATATGGTAGAAGGTAGTACGTTGGAGCATGCTAAGTTACCGCAAGAAAAGTTCCGAGTGAAGAAGATGACGAAATCGAGTTGAAACGAATCAAGAATGAAGCTTTTCAAATACTCAAAGACACTCTGAAAGTGCTATTGAAGTTGAATATCACCTTGAAAACATAGCACGAGCCATGTCTAACAACATTGATTGGCTCAACCTCAAGCAAACATCGACTACACGTAAAAGACAACGCCCATACTACATGATTGGACCAAACCTCTACCTACCATTGGTCGACCGTGATCAACCTCGATTCCATTTCGATACTTCTTCAACAACGACCAGAATTTCTTCTACATGGTAGCGATGTGTCAAAGAAATACGCTACATCACTTACACTTCCGCTCCCGCAGCACCATATACTCAAACCGCATAGCCATCGAAGAAAAGGCTACCCACATGTTCAACAACATAGTGGAAGAGTATGACATCGATGCAATGTATGGGATTCACCATTGGCCGAACGCCAACGAATCTACTACGTGTCGCCGTGTTCATAAATCTCAACATGAAGTGTATAGTGATCAAGGGATCGTTGTTGTTAAGCATGTTGCTCTTCGCCTAAATGGGACTACACCTTCCTAAAGAACATCGTGGTCAAAAGACAAGACGAAAAGGACTATGGTTTCGTGAAGCGGACTTTCGAATTTGTCTCTCAACGACATTGAAGATCCAGATCTTGCAAAGGCATGTGGACGCATGAGACAATTTCGACGTAAATTCAACGTGAATACATCAAGTCCTTGCTTATCTTCATCAAGCATCGTGATCCGTGAACGTAGAAGACTTGCAACTTGTCGTTGAGTCGATCGTACACGTGTCAACTTCACCAAACCTAAGCTAGAACTTCATGACATCAACCATCTCCCTCAATTCACTCTCATCGGCAAACCCTTTGGAGTAGTCTACCGCAGTGCACTTCACCGCAACTGCTTGATGGCGTGTAATGAGCTTCATAAGTTTGGAGATCCAACATTGAAGCATGTCAGAAATGGACTAGCTTATCGGTTAAAGGCGATTCAACAAGGCATTGGGTCACAAAAGAGATGGGATTCTAAGGAAAGACGGGATGTAAAGAGAATCATCAAGATGATTGATGAAAGGTTGTTTCAAGGGACCGCCTGTAACATTGGAAAGCTTTGTAGGTGGTCGTCAACGCATTAATCTCACAGATATCAACGCCCAGCTCGCATTCCCCGAGTTCTTGCCGACCTACACCGAAATTCCCGGTACCCTTAAACCGCTTTTATTTCATAATATTTTGATGTGTGATTTTATATTGACCATGGCTTGTGCACACATAAAGTTGTACAACCCGCTCTTGTAATGAAAGGACCCGTGGTACGCTTCTGCCACAATCCTTATAAAAGGAGCGAAAGCTTTTACTTTTGAGTAAAACCTATCAAACCTTTCAATTTTAAAGGTTTTGCTCAAAAGAACAAGTACTTCCTTATGATTTTCAAAACCTTAACAGCTTATATCACTTGTTGAGGGGAGTATTTGATTTAAAACTTTGTTCACAAATTGTTCTTTGTGTAATCTTCCCACAAAACTCAAAATGGTCATATTTATTCTCAATATTTCTTCAAAAATAACATTTATATGCCATTTTGAGGGGAGAAAATTATTGTGATAAGAAATATGTTGTGTTTTGCTATTGAATCCTCGTGTGAAAAGACTTCAACCCATGAATTGACGGATCTCGAACAAATATACATTGAAAAGATTTGTCTTCCAAGACTTATCCAAGTAAATTGTACCTATTCGAGAAGCTCTTGATAGACATGAACTTTGACGGGTTTGACAACCTTCGGGTTGTCCACATCTTCAAGGTAGTTATTAGAGCTAGTTGTCACCTAAAAGCTGACAATGTATCTCTTTAACTATGCAACGTAATCGTGTCTCGCAAGGAATTGTCTATCTTGAGTCGATCAATTCAAAAGTGCGCGCTCTTTCCTCACTGTGCAGATTTCTATCAAAACTCTTAAGCACATGTGGAGGGGGAGTATTTCTGAAAATCTAAAACTCTTGAAGTGTTCAAACATGTTTTTCATTCACAAACACTTCGAGAGATTTTCATGAAAATGGTTTTATGGCAATGGAGTTATAAGGTGATTAAGGTTAGGAATAATCGTCCTATGATCCGCCAGAGCCGGAGGGATCTACCCAAGGACACTACCAATAGTTAGAATTAGAAGTCCTTAGGTATGATTATAAAAAGGAGAAAATGAGAATCGGAGAAAGAAGGAGTTGAAGAATTAAAAGAAATGCAAAAGAAAAAGGGTGAAAAGAAATAGCCCTCCATATTATTCAACTTAGGGCGATAACCGGTTCAATTCATATGCTACCGGTTGTCACTTGATGACACCGGTATTGAAGATTAAAAGTCGTCATGGACCCAAAGGACGCATGCACTAAACCTTCTTAGCCACTCAAGTTTCTCTCAAAAGAAGCTTGTTTCATTCTCACAGGAACCCTATGTAAACTATCGGCTTTCTTAGAGATTGTCGATATTGAAAAAGGAGACCTCTCCCTAGTCTCCGCTCAGAAAACCAAAACGCACTATTGAGTCTAGAGCCACGAGATTCATCAAAAGATCTCTTAGGTACACTTGACATTTCATCACTTGTTGTTCAACAATAAGAACAACAATGGTACGTTATCGAGTCCTTCACCGATCTTAGCAACTGTCGAGAACATTTATGAGAGGTTCACATCCGTGATCCTCGTGATTGAATGGAAACTCCCGCCGTGGTCAACATCAAATGCCTCGACAAAGCAGTCGCCTTGTAACTCCCCGTGGATTACGCTTAGTGGTCTCAAACGGTCTACAATCGTGAGGTGATGCTTCGTGTACCTCAACGACTCATCCGAACCATAGGTGTACTTTGACATCGCCTTATCTCACTTGTGGGACTCGGTTCAGAACGGCCTTTGTGAGAATTAGAGTTGTGTTTTCACACTATGCTATTAACACTCAAGTTCAAACTTGTAAGTGCGGAATCCGCTTATTACTAACCTTTCTTATGTTTACTTTTATGGAAGCTCTCGAGCGGACCGATCGTGCAGATTCTCCACATGCTCATACCAACAACATCACTTATGGAAGTTCTCTCATAATCAAAGGCAACACAAAGTCGAATGATTCTTCATCAACAAAGAATCTACAAAGTTTAAAGACTTAAAGAACTTCATCAATCTGTAATCCAACGTTAAAGAGCGTGTGAGCATGTTGGAGAAAGACGGAGACACCGAGCAACGGTAGACCGATGCAGATTACAACAACATACTATCACTACCATCACAAAGAATTAAAGAACAAAGAAAATGAAGACGCCAAAGGTAATACTTCAAAAGAAACAATTTCTCTACACCGGGAGATTGTTCGAATCAAGACACTTCTTCTCACAAGAAAGAAGAATGTCGAAGACGCCAAAGCTACTATTACATCAGCACCTACAACGCTTATCACTCATTCATTCATCACTAACACTTAGGGGGAGATTGTTGGAATCACTCCTAAACCTTATTCAAGTGTTAGTGATTCATATGTAATAGTTAGCTTAATATGGCCTTTATGTTAGTAATTATGCTTAGGCTTATGTAGAAGGCCCATAAGCCTAGGCCCAAGTCCAATAAGGAAAGGAAGGGACTAGGAGTGTTGCCCTAGCTCCCTCTCCTATAAATACTTGTAATAACCCTCACTGAGGGTTGGTTGTTCAATTCTTATAATATTCTCGTGTGTGTGTGTGTAGTTGTTCAACCGATTCACTATTTCTACATATTGATGCTTGTGTTACGCATAACCTTTCATATGATATCATACGCATAGTGTTTGACCTATTATTGTTATTGTTCAACCGATGTTCTACCAAAATCATTCTCCTCATTTCTATTTCTAATCGAGCTTATATTGATGCTTGATTTGTTAAGCCACTTGTCCCACCTCGCCATATAGGAAATAGACCCTAACGATTCTATACTCCTATTCACCACTTGGTTTGACCATCATTGTGTGAATGATAGGATGGACATATGCGCTTAACTTGCAACAATTTAAATGACTCTTTCCAAAAGATACTCAATAAATAAGAGTGTTTGATAATCATGTAACTTGTAAATGTTGTCCAAGAATACTTGTGCAACATCCCTGACTTAGGAAAGCCTTCAACAAAATCCATATATATGCTAGACAAAGTGTTGCACGATGGGCACATGCTGTAATAGTTCTGGATAAGCTACCAAGTCTGATGTATACCTTTGACAAACATCACATTCCCTCACCATTTATTTAACATGCATTCTCAACTTTTTCCAATAAAAAACACTACAAAATTTTCTTGTGGAAGTTTGGACACTTGAATGGCCACCAACTAATCCCCCATGAAACTGTTGTAGTAATTACGTCTTTAGTGCTTGATCATTACCCACAACAAAGAAACCCTCAATTGTTTTACATTAGTTGGCGCATGCCAATTAATCTTAGCTTTGAACTTTTTGGATCACTTGCTACTCCTATAGCGTAAATAACATTACCTAAGTACTCCACTTTATCGGCCCTAAACACATATTTACTCCTCTTAGCATACATCTTATGTCGTCGCATTGTCTCCAATATAGTTCTCAAATGCACCACATGATCTTCCACAGCTTGACTATAGATGAGGATGTCATCAAAGAATAATAGAACAATACCTCATGAGTTCTAAGTGTTGTTTGGCTATATCTTCATCACACATTCTTATCTCGGTGATAGCGAGCTCAAATCAAGTTTAGTAAATGCTTTGCTCTATTAAGTTCATTAATTAACTCTTCTATGATAAGTGTAGGAAACTTATCTTTAATAGTTTATTTGTTCAATTATTTTAAATCCACACACATCCTCCATGAATTATCCTTCTTCTTAACCATAACAATAGAGAAAAATGGATTGTTACTCTTCTTAATGACCCATGCTTCCAATAATTCCGCCACCATTCCCTTTATTGCATCTTTCTAAGTTGGTGGGTGCTTGTATGGCCTTATATTCACTAGTTGAGCACCTTTATTAATGAAATTTATGGTCCCTATTAGGTGGTAATTCAAATGGGTATGGCAAACACATCGTATAATCCTCTACAACTTGTGAAGGACATGATTCATTAAAACGTGGTCTCTCTATTTGAATACAAGTTTTTGCTGAGTTAGGAAAGACATATAATGCCATAGAATGAAATTCAAACTAGTTTGACAGCCTTATCAAGTTTTACTCCCAACTAGTCCAAAGTGGGTCTTATAGTTTTCTCGGTGAAACTCTTTTGCCATTAGATTTGAAATCCATCTTCAACTCCTTAAAGTTACACCTTATGTCCCCTAATGTAGCTAGCCATTGTATCCCCAATACCATTTCACATTTCACAACCCCTAATGGAAGTAACATAAAATTAGTGGTGAAAGCAAGATTTCAAACCGCCATTTAAATTGCTTACACTCGTAATCACTTACCAAATTGTTCCCATCACCATCGCGATCGACAATGGACATGAAAACCTAATGTGACACCACAATTTCTTACTCATATTGTTGTCCAAAAATTATGTGTAGATCCACGGTCAACCAATATACACATATTTTTCCCCGCCTAAAGATTTTAATTGTTTGAAAATTATTAGTGCCTATTAATGCATTCAAAGAGATTTGTGGTCCCCATAATTCTACTAAACCAAAGGTCCACCAAACTTTCATCCTCATCAAAATATTCACTATCATCTCGTTAGGAATTTTGTAATAGTGGGTTCCTCACGATAAAGGTTCCTACCGATAGTGTTAGTATTTATCGATAGTGCGCTATCGCGGATAGTGCGCTATCTGGCGATAGTTATTTCTATTTCATGGATATGTAGTTTCCAGTATTATTGGTATTTAGTTAGATATGCATGAGTTAATTTAGGAATAGATAATGCACATCTTTTACGTGATTTGTAAGTCAGTAATTAAGGTTTCTTAATAGTATAAAAGAAACCAAATGGCTAGGGTTTTATGTACCTTTTCAAGAATATTATTAGTAAATTAATATAGATCTATAGAGGATCAAGTGTTTGGTGTTTACTGTCTTTTTAATTCTTGTGTTTATATTCCGCGTGAACATAAGTCTAATAAATATTCTCCATAGTTTGCTTGTGATTACATAGGTTTACTATAATTTCATTAAAGCTTTTAAGATCTATCTCGACCGATCCAACAAGTGGTATCGAGCTGGTGAGAATCTTTCAAAGAAGACATCCTTACTCTCTTTCACATAACCCTAATCTCTTTCTAACAATGACATCATCAAAATATTCAGACTGGAATGATGAGAAGCCCGAGTCATCCAATGCTCACCATAATTCAAAGAGTTGGTTACCACCATGTCCAACAAAATGCAAAGTTTCCTATCTCAAGAAGGACGAATATGACATACGGGCTATGAAGATGGAAAACTACATCACCAACAATGACTATCATCTTTGGAACATTGTTCTAAAAGGCAACAAGAAGAAGAAGACCGGTAGAGACACTTAAGGTAATGTGATACTTCTTCCACCAACAACCATCAAGAACATGTTGCTCTTCGTAGGAAACAAAGGCTAGAACTACCTTGCTCCAAGCACTACCAGATGAGCATATGAGTGACTTTCATCATCTTGATGATGCAAAAGAAATTTGAGGGCCATCAAGGCAAGGTTTGGAGGTAACGAAGAGTCTAAGAAGATGAGAAGTCATGCTCAAGCAAAGCTTTCGGAGTTCATAATTTCAAGAGGAGGGCATACACAAGGGTATGACAGTTTCAAAAATCCCGAGCCACTCAATCGATGAAGCCCAAACCCGACAATGAGGAGTGCAATCTCAAGTTCCTACATGCTTTACCTTCCTCTTGGAGGCGTGTTTCTCTCACTCTCAAGGCTAAGGAGGCCTTGATTATTTAAGCTTCATGACTTATACAATAAGATTAGATCTCTTGAAATTGATATCAAGGGTCATTCTTCCTATTCTCTAACTCCATCAAACTCAGCTTTTGTTAGTGCTACCAGCACTAACACAATGGTTTCTTATGCTGAGAGTCCCACTTCTTCATCAGCAGCAACCAGAACACACACTTCTTCTACAAGAAAATCAAAGTCCAATACTGTGGTAGAGGATGTGCTTTACTCATTTGTTGATGAGACTGAAGACTAACAGCAGTTGGCCTATGAAGATTTTGAACAAGTGGATAAATGGGATTTGGAGGAGATGGACCTCAAATGGCAGATGGCCATGCTTGCTGTAAAAGTTAACAGGTTTGAGAAGGATTATGGAAGAAAGTTCGGCTACAAGGGAAGAGAGGCAGCCAGGTTTGACAGGAAGAAGATCATGTGTTTTGAATGCAACCAGGTGGGTCACTTTGCTAGAGAATGCCCAGATAAGAAGGGAAGTGACAGGAGAAGGTATTATGCATTCAAGATCAAGGAAGTTGAGGATCAGAAACCTAATGCTTTGCTATCTTTGGACTCAAGGGTTGACTGGGATGCTCATGTGGATGAAGTTCAGGATGAAAATCCTCAGATTTCATTGGTTGCTGACACTGCTGATGAGTTTGCACTAATGGGCATAACTTCTCAGGTACAAAATTGTATTTTTGGTTGTAATGCTAAATATGATGCTCTTAAAAGTGAATTTTATGATGTTAATGGCCAATATAAAGAATATTTTATTCGTGTCGAGGCCTATAAGAAAATTGTTAAATCATTAGAAAACAAAAGGCCCGGTACCAACAAAATCAATTGGCTCTTGAAGAGAAAAATAAAGTGTTAGAAAGAGATTTGGAGAACACCACCAATGTGCTAAAATTTAATGAGAAAGAACATGTAAAGGTCATTGCAGAAAAAGAGAGTCTAAAGGCTAAGTTAGATACAGAGGTGGCTAGACATAAACAGTGGCAAGAACAGGCTAAAAACCTAGACAAATTGTGGAAAAGTTCTATGTCAGTTAAAACTAAGATGGGGTTGGGCTTCAAGGATTATATTGGTCCAGATGAGGTTTATGACCCTAATGAATATAGTGTTTTTAATCTTGTCACTGATGAAGAGGAAGATCAATATAGAAAACCCTTAAATTTGTAAAACAAGGTGAAATGCATTATGTTCCTTCCTCAATTAATGGTATTGTTAGACCACCCAACCCAAACTCGACTCGGATGAATCACATATGACCTATGGTCAAAAGTCTAATGACTTATCTAACACCGACAAGGAATCTAATAATTTTGTCTCTTGTTCTTCCAATGATAGGACTTGAGACCCGTCTAAAGACTATGCCAACAGGATTCAAGTGAAGAGTCTTCAACCCCAAGTCTCGCCTCTCCCAAGCCTTTACCACTTTCACTATGCCCAAAGAGTTATCATAATGAATCTTCTTCAAAGACAACTTATTTTAGAAACATTTCTTGTTTTGTTGATTCCGTTAAAACAATTCGATGTTGGTTGTGGTTTAAATAATTTTGTTTGTGATAAGACTATTCCTGTTATGAACAAGCATTTTAAGAAGAAATCATGTTTTGTTTGTGGAAGTACATTTCATCTTATCAAAGATTGTGATTTTTATGAGAAACAAATTGGTGTTTGTACTAATCAACAGAGACATAGACCAATATGGAATGATGTGACCAAAATTCCTCCATTTGTTTCCTCTGGGACACATGTGAGGAATGGCAGAACCAATTCTGCTGGTAGACCAGTTCCTGATGGTAACCCAATTTCTACCGATAGACCATCAAGTTGGAGAAGAAATGTTCCAAAGCCATTAATCAGACCTACTAGTACTTATTTTCAAAATGGATATAGGCCTGTTAATAATGACCCATTGAATAAAAGGGGGGCAAGGTGGGATATCTTTGTTAAGCCCTCACAGTTGTTCTTGGACACACAATAGACCATCCTTCATGAAGGGTTCCAAGAACAATAGTGGATCTCATCAACTGCAGGTTTTCTAATATGATCCACATAGTGCCCAAGTCGTTGATGACTGGGTCTCCATGTATACCATCGTTGTTGTATATCTTTTAACTTGTAGGATGATCCTCATACAAATAAAGATCTAGGTATTGTTGATAGTGATTGTTCTAGGAGTATGACGGGGAACATAGATAGATTGCATGATTTTGTATCTCTTCAGGAGGTACTTGATACGCTTACGCCGCTGCTCGGGATCAAAGGAACTTCCTTTCGTCGAGCAAGTTTTTCAACACCCTAGGCGGTGAACCTAATCGTTGTAGTGTAGTATTAGGTAAGCCACGGAATTGATATCGTTCTCTAGGGAATAGGAATGCTATTAAGAGGTTACTACATTAAGGTTGGGGTTGAGGAAGATTATTTTTATCTTTTATATATTTTAAGAAATGGAAAGGTACGAATCTCGGGGTTTGGATTTGGGGATTGGTATTTCTACCGATTACTTCTACTATCTAATTATCTAATTAACTAAGGTGAGGGTAGTCTATGTCTAATTATTGTGTGCTCGATGGTGGTTTAAATATGTGTTTACTTAGGTTTTATTACTCCTTAATTATCTCCTATTGATGGTTAAATTGTCACGCCCTTACTCTTAATCGCGTTGTGTGTCTAAGGTCGTAGGGTATCGTTTGTCCCTACTCTTTGAAACTACCAAAGCTTATCGCCTACAAAGTCTCTAGGATTTATAAACTTTAACTCTAAGGTACTCTTGGATAGTTTAGCCTACAACAACTCTAGGTGCTATAAACTAAGGTTCACAAAGATTAATCAAGCATTAACTACACAACGGATGACCTATCGCATTACTAGATCATTAACAATTAAGATAAGAGACAACCAATCAATATTCAATAATTAAGTTTCAGATACCCTAAGCAAACACACAAGTAAATTGGCGGACATGGAGAACATGCAAGCATACACACAAGTAATTGAAGACATAATTAAATTAATGAAGTAAAACACTTATCTTGATGTAAGATAGGTTTGAACCCTAAAATACTTGTACAAGGCAGTCTTGGTTCGGTTTAGGTTTTTACCCAAAAGACTACACACCGAAAACTAAAAATTCGGATTCTATATATAAGATTACATTCGCGACGGTGTCGGGTCGCCGTTATTAGAGTTTCGTCTCGCCACGTTAGTCTTGCGACGCGTCACCTTATGCTTGTGACGCCATCCCCTTCACTCGACGGCGTCGATCAAATCTAGGCCGCCCGAGTTGCGACGACCTACTCTTTTAAAGCCCGACAACGCTCACTTGTAAATAAGCAATTTGATCTCGAGCCATCACAAAAGTGATACGACGGCATCGCAGATAACACCGACGCCGCCTCCTTCAGCCTCGCGATGAAAGTGGCTCGATTATTGACTTTGGCCATTTTCTTCAGATATTCGCGCCTTTTCGTCCGAATAAGTGTCATTCCAAGATTTTTCCTTCAAGATACCTAAAAGTGAAAAGGAACGATATTAAGTAATAACGGATACAAAGTGATCAAATAGGCTTAAACACCCCTCAAAAGGTACATTTAAAACCTTATCAATCTTGTTACATTTGGAGGAGGAGATGGTAAGATTACATGGAAGGAACCATTAGAATGGCCAAGTCGACTTTGAGAATGTGTATTATGTGGAGCACTAAGAAACTTTAATTTATTTTCTCGTGTCCCAAATCTATGACAAGAAAAGCGTGTTTTGTTCATTGATACCGAATGTCTAGTACTTTCCAAAGACTTCGGACACCGATGATGACCAAGTTGTTCTAAAGGTGCCTAGGAAACATAACCTTTATACATTCAACCTCAATGATGTTCAGCCTGAAGGAGATTTAGCTTGTTTAGTGGCAAAGGCATCCTTGGATGAATCTAATAAATGGCATAGACGGATGGCTCATGTCAATTTCAAAACTATCAACAAGCTGGCAAAACATGGTTTAGTTCATGGACTTCCTTCTAAAGTCTTCATCAATGAGCACAATTGTGTGGCCTGCAACAAGGGAAAGCAGCACAAGGCTTCCTATAAATCCGTTATCGTCACAAGACTATCTCGAGCCTTTGCAGCTTCCTCGCACATGGACCTCTTTGGTCCTACATCTATCGAAGCATTGATCACAAGTACTATTTTTGGTGGTTCTTGATGACTATAGCGGTATTCTTGGGCATTCTTCGGGGACTAATGATGAAACATTTGATTCTTCAAGACTTTATTGCCTGGTTGAGAATCGCTTGAATAAAGGTTAAAGTCACTAGGTGTGACAATGGGACGAGTTCAAGAACGCCAAATTAATCGAGCTACGGCTTCTAAGGGGATAAAAAGGATTATAGTAATGCCAGGACTCCACAACAAATCGGAGTTGTTGAAAGGAAGAATAGAACCCTTATTGAAGCAGCAAGGTCTATGCTTGCTGATTCAAAGTTGCCAACCCTGTTCTGGACTGAAGCAGTCAGTAGTGCTTGTTATGTTTTGAACAGGGTGTTGATAACTCATCCTCACAATAAGACACCTTATGAACTTTTGTCTAGAAAGATTCCTACCATAAGCTACCTTAAGCCTTTTGGTTGTCATGTGACCATCCTTAACACCAATGATCATTTGGGCAAATTTGAAGGAAAAGCTGATGAGGGTTTTGTAGTAGGCTATTCAGCTCATAGTAAAGCTTACAGGGTGTATAACATCTCCACAAAAAGGATTGAGGAGACACTGAATCTGAGATTTATGGAGGACAAGCCAAATGTTCGAGGGAGCGGTCAAGAATGGTACTTTGATCTTGACTACTTAACGATCATCTAGGTTATACTGCGTTTAAATATAATCTTTCGCAGAACCGCAAGCTACTCAAACTAACATTGTAGGTTCCTTAGATGATGAGTCAGATTCAGACTGTGATGAACAACCTATTGCTGTTCCTTCTTTTCCTTCTAACCACTTTTCAGGTACCAAGGATAAAAATTCTTCTGATGCAGCTTTAAGTGATTTAGGGTATATAGAAGAACTTGTGAAGCTTCAACACCAAGAGCATTGATAAGGTTTTAAAAGGTACCATTTTGAGGGGTCGTTTTAGTCCTTATTTGATCACTTTTGTATCCGTTATTGCTTAATATCGTTCCTTTTCACTTTTTAGGTCTCTTGAAGGCAAAATGCTTGAATGGCACTTATTTGGACGAAAAGGCGCGAATATATGAAGAAAATGGCTAAAGTCAAAATTGAGACACTCACAGATTCTTTGAAATTAGAAGGCGACGGTGTCAAAAGATCATGACGCCGTCCCAAAATTATTGTGACGGTCCGTAACCCAAAACTCGATTTTCAAGCGACGACGCCCAGCCAGAAGAGTAGGCCGTCGCTACTCGCACGGCCTAGATGCGATCCGCACGACGCCGGTCAAGAGGACGCGCCATGGTCATAAGGTGATGCCGTCGCATGGTTAACGTGGCCAAGACGAAACCCTAATGACGGCGACACGACGGCGTCACGAAACATAAGGTGACGCCGTCGCATATGTAATCTTATATATAGAATCCGAATTTTTCAGTCTTTTGTGGAGATTCTTTTGGAGTGAAAACCTAAAACCGAACCTAAGGTGTCTTGTACAGTATTTTAGGGTTTTAAACCCTATCTTACATCAAGATAAGTCTTTACTTCATTAATTCAATTATGTATTTGATTATTTGTGTGTATGCTTGCATGTTTTCCATGTCCGGCTAATTTATTTGTGTGTTTGCTTAGGAAGTATGAAACTTAACTATTGAATATTGATTGGTTGTTTCTTATCTTAGTTGATTAATGATCTAGTAATGCGATAGGTCATTAGTTGTGTACTTAGTGCTTGATTCATCTTTGTGAACCTTAGAATATAATTACCGAGTAGTTGTAGGCTAAACCATCCAAAGAGCGCCTTAGAGTAGGAGTTTATCATCCCTAGTGGGTTTGTAGATCGAGACCCTTTGGTAAGTTCAAAGAGTTGGGAGAAACGATACCCTACAACTTTAGACACACAACGCAACTAAGAATAAGACGTGACAACTCAACCATCAATAGGAGATAATTAAGGAGTAGTACAACTTAAGTAAACACATCTTTAAACTATCATACGAGCACACATTAATTAGACATAGACTCCCACAACCTTAGTTTAGATAATTAGATAATAGTAGAGTAATCGGTAGAAATACCAACCCTCAAATCCAATACCCGAGATTCGCACCTTTCCATTTCATAAAACATAAAAGATAAAAATAATCTTCCTCAACCTTAACCATAGCGTAGTAACTCCTTACTAGCATTCCTATTCCATAGAGAATGATATCAATACCCGTGGCTTACCCTAATTACTACACTACAACGATTAGGTTCACTTCCTAGGGTGTTATAAAACTTGCTCAAGAAAAGGAAGTTTCCTTGACCCCGAACGACGCGTGTAGCGTTATCAAGTTTTTGGCGCGCTGTCGGGAATAGAATAGCTAGTTAGTAGTCCACATCGTTTAGGTTCTTTGCTTGATTCCTATCAAGTAAATTTTTCTCATTTTAGCTTCCTCTTTGTCTATCCCCTTCTTCGTGACCTTTGTTCGTAATCTTATCACTTTTCATCATGGAAGGTGATAACCCACTACCATTCATCAACCCACCACCAAATGACCCGCCAAGAGCCCGTACTCTTGGTGAATACTCGAGACCAAGCCACCTAGGCTATAGGAACACCATTGAGCTTCCCGACCAAGCCCAAACTACGGCCCCGCGATCCGACACCATCCGGTTGTTGCAAAACGGATGTGCATTCCATGGACTTCGTTCCAAGATCCAAATCGATTCGAGGATTTCTCAAAATCGCCGATTCCATCGACCTTGATGCTACTACTCGAGAGACCACGCACTGCGTCTCTTCCAACCTCTCTACGGACCAAGCTAGTAATTGGCTTGAGCGACTTTTCCGGCTCCATCTCAAGTTGGGATGATCTTACCTCTCGCTTCCTTGCTCAATTTTTCCCACGGGAGAACCACTAAGCTTAGGAATGACATCTTGATGTTCCAACAACGTCAAGGTGAATCTCTACGAAGCATGGACCCGATTCAAGGACTTACTTCATAAAGTCCCTCATCACGGCATTGATCTTTGGCTCCAAGTCCAAATCTTCTATGATCATGTCAACTTCCCCACTAAGCGATCCATTGACCAAGCGGCCGGTGGAAAACTTAGTGATCTCACCGCAGAAGAATCATGGGAAATAATAGAGGACCTCGCCCTCTATGACAACGAAAGTTGGGATGACCCCCGTGAGCTGCCCAAAACCGTCAAGGCAATCTCCTTGCCTTCCATCAACTCACAACCTTCCGACCGTAGGATGATCGAACTTGAAGATCAAGTTAAATTCCTCATGAGTTCCTACGAAAATCCTAAGTCTTCACACCATGTGAACAAAGTTTCTTCCTCGTGCGAGCCGTTTTGTGATCCTCATAACACGCGCAGACTAGCACCGATCCCCGAACACGCCTCTGCTGACTACGCATCCTCGCAGATTAATGGAGCGGGAGGAAGATTCCTACAACACCCGGACATAGGAATTTCAATGAAACCCGTGAAGCATGGAAAAACAAGCCCGACTTCTCACCGGGACAAACCAAAGAATTCACCTCTAATGATTTCTCATGGCCCCACCTAACGGTCCTAACCAACAAAACATCAAGGGATGTTGCAAAACCTAGTTGCATCCCAAGAAACCCAAATGGCTAAGCTCGGACCGCTTTAACCATCAACAAGCGAGATGGATAGGAAAATAGACAACCTTTTGAAAGCCATAACTAATAGTGATAAGAAGGTTAGTGCTATCTCAACTCCCGAGCCTTCAGGTATAGAGATTAAGGATCTAAGCAAGCTAACTAAGCATGTCCAATTCGTCAATACCATCGCCTTAGTTGAACCTAATGAAACAAATGACGAAAAGGACTATACACTTGGGGATGATAAAATACCCGAGGAAGTAGATGAAGTAGACATTGACTATTTCAACAAATTTCCTACGGAAGAAGAACTATCTCGCCACCCTCACTTAGTGCGTGACCTCCGTCACATGTATGTTAGGAAAAGTCCTCGAATCAAGTTTGGGAACCCTTGGAATCTTAACATACCATGTTTCATAGGACACCTTTTGTGGCAAAAGCCTACATTGATCGCAAGTCCCCAATCAACATAATGACCAAAGACCTATTACAATTGGATATTGAAGAAGCCTATTCCAACTAGGCAAGACCCCAATGATCCTAATGTTAGTTGCAATTTTCTTGGTAGAGTTAAGGGATTGCCCGCTTATGTAGGTAGTTTCACGCTTCCTACGGACTTCATAATTGTGGATGATATTAGCACGGCCATAGACCCTAGCTTGTCCCATGTTATTCTAGGAAAACCTTTCATAGAAAGCACCGGATGACCTATGACCCTCGTTAGAGTAGTGCGATTCAAGAATGAGACCGATGACATAGCTTACCAAATGCCGCTTAAGATTGAGAAGTTTTCATCACTCTCTAATGATGAAAAGGAACTTAAACTGTCGGTCTATTATAGGAATGATGAGGATAGGGAGAAAGGTGTTGATTATGTTATGGCTAAGATTTTCGAATTCTATAAGGATTGCACGAGCCTAGGACCGGAATATAGGACCAATTGGGAGAGGATGAACTCTTAGAGAAGTGCATGTTAGGGCACTTCTACAACATGGAATCCCCATTAGAGACCGTCAAGAGGCGATAATGAGAAAACGTGAGAGCACGACTCATGAGTCTAGCTACAAGACTCTTAAATAAAGAAAAGCGCTTCGTGGGAGGCAACCCATGCTTAATTGTTTGCTTGTTAGTGTCATATATCTTTTATTAATTGTTTATCCTCATGTTTAAATTTGTAAAATGCTTTATTTTGTTTTTAACCTCATCTTAAATGCATATAAAGGTATTTTACATAAAGGATAAGTGTAGGGAGGATTACACACGTTTTCAAAAGAAACGTAAACATGAGAATAACAATTAACTAAAAGATATTTATGTTTGTTTGTTCGAGTCAAATGCTTGTATCGAGTCATAATGGATGTTTTGCGTAAATTTTCCGATTCTAAAGATGTAAATTTTCCAATTTTTTCAAAAATCGCAGACTAGTTTTTGTCAGATAACCGACGGCGTCAGATTGCAACGACGGCGCGGGAAGGAGTAAAACATCGATTACTTTTTTCTCGCTTTCGAGCTACTTATAAATTTTGGAATTTTCAGTGTCTTAATTTTCTTAGAAATCCTGTAAACATCCATTCCACAAGCATTATATCCTAGTTTAAATCGAGTCTTATATATATTATTACCGCCGATTTTACGCGAAGGTTTCGTTTGTTTTCTTCAAGTGTGCATGTTTAGTTTGTCAAGAAGAAGTTACATAAGATTGGAAGGAGCTTTTCACGCAATAATTCTTCTTGAAAAGGATTTAACCACCACTTTACACGGATCCTACCGAGCTAATCAGGGGAGTATTAGTTTCTTTCGTTTTTAATTACCTTCTTTTATCATAACTTTGATATTTTTTGGGAACATTGGGGACAATGTTCGCTTTAAGTGTAGGAGGAAAATAAAACGGAACTTTGAAACTATGCTTATCCTTGACTATTTGCTTTGTCCAATTGTGATTGTGTAATAAACCATGAGAAAATGTCGGTTAGGGTAATTTTGGCACCAAATTTAAAATTTTTATGACATATAAGAGTGGGCCATTAGTCTTAACAAAAGCGCCTCATGGATAGGAAGTTGCATGACTAGCACAAAAACCCTTTACCACCCAAATTCCACCAAAATGTGAGGATCGCCCTTAGATTAGTAGGAATTAAAGCATTCATCTTCAATGCTTAGAGTGTGAACCAGGTAGTATATTAGATTCTAGAACTTTTTTGTGATGCATTCGAGATCGCAGTGAGGCTACACTTGTGTAGTTAGGAATAACTAAATGATAAGAGGCATTAGGATAACCCTTGTTTGATACATGTAATATAATTACTTCTTCCACATCGGTTGAGTAATTCCCCACACCCTTTGCGTTGTACTCATCTTTAGTACACGATACCCCTAGTTAACCCTCGAGCCTATCCTTTTCGCGGTTCTCGTGATGTTTCGATTTTTCCGAATATCAATGAAGAGCATTGTTTACACCCCACCCCAAATATACACCCAAATCGCCTTAGCCTACCCCTTATGCACTCACTTTTAGTGCAAATTTTGTTATCACCCCAAACCCTTAGTTCAATTATCTAGTTGCTTGCATAAGTTGCTAAGTCGAGTCATATCCTTTGTATACGCTTTGGGACGATTGGGATTCATGGGAAAAGTTAAAGTTTATGAAATGACGGGAAGGGAACGTTAAAATTCAAATTCCCTTTGTTTGCATAATAATGTACCCCAAGTGTTTTGATCTTTTCAAATCGGGTCAAATTAGTGTTAGAGTAATAAAACTCAAGTGTAGGGATGTGCCTATAAATCCCTATTATTTTGATGTTATCGTAGAGAATGGTAGAGTAAAAGTGTATGAAAAAAAAAAAAAAATCGAAAAAATAGAAAAGAGAAAGAAAAAATAGAGTGTAAAAAAAAAAAAAAAAAAAAAAAAAACGGCTACCATCCTACATCTATCCTTTAAATTTATGTTTATTTATTTTAGTTATCTAGAGTTTAGAGTGTCGAGTCTTGGCTTAGCAACGCCATTCTTCGTATGCATTTAACATAGAGATTTTTGACTTGCCACCACTAAATAGCCTATCCCACCAAACCCTTGTTTCCCTACCGTAAGCCTAACATTACAACCCTTTAAAAGACCTCTTTGATAGTCTTTCCTAGGTGCTTACGCCAAAGCAATGGAGGTTTGATCTATTCTCAAGCCTATGGTAATCTATGTACTAGGACCGGTTAATGAGTGTTTATCTTCCATTTCCTATTTGTTATATTTCATATATACACCCGAGAGAGATGTGAGTATCCAAACACCCCATGTGAGGTGCTAGTATGTATTCCGTGCTTGTTATGACTTTTATGGGCTTATATGTGTTGTGGACCGCTTTGAATTAATGCTTCATGACCCCTAACTTATAAATTAATTCAAAAACAACATTTGCTTGAGGACAAGCAAATAACAAGTGTAGGGATATTTGATAAGGTTTTAAAGGTACCATTTTGAGGGTCGCTTTAGTCCTTATTTGATCACTTTGTATCCGTTATTGCTTAATATCGTTCCTTTTCACTTTTAGGTCTCTTGAAGGCAAAATCTTTGGAATGGCACTTATTTGGACGAAAAGGCGAATATATGAAGAAAATGGCTAAAGTCAAAATCGAGACACTCACGCTCTTTGAAATTAGAAGGCGACGGCCAAAAGCTAATTGCGACGCCGTCCCAAAATTATTGTGACGGTCCGTAACCCAAAACTCAGATTTTCAAGCGACGACGCCCAGTTGTAAAAGAGTAGGCCGTCGCTACTCGACGGCCTAGATGCGATCCGCACAACGCCGAAGTCAAGAGACGGCACACGGTCATAAGGTGACGCCGTCGCAAGGTTAACGTGGCCAAGACGAAACCCTAATGACGGCGACACGACGAAGCGCCACGAAAACATAAGGTGACGCCACGCATATGTAATCTTATAAATATAATCCTAATTTTTCGCCTTTTGTGGAGAGTCTTTTGGAGTGAAAACCTAAAACCGAACCTAAGGTGTCTTGTACAAGATTTTAGGGTTTTAAACCCTATCTTACATCAAGATAAGTCTTTACTTCATTAATTCAATTATGTCTTTGATTATTTGTGTGTATGCTTGCATGTTTTCCATGTCCCGCTAATTTATTTGTGTGTTTGCTTAGGAAGTATGAAACTTAACTATTGAATATTGATTGGTTGTTTCTTATCTTAGTTGATTAATGATCTAGTAATGCGATAGGTCATTCGTTGTGTACTTAATGCTTGATTCATCTTTGTGAACCTTAGAATATAATTACCCGAGTAGTTGTAGGCTAAACCATCCAAAGAGCGCCTTAGAGTAGGAGTTTATCATCCCTAGTGGGTTTGTAGACGAGACCCTTTGGTAAGTTCAAAGAGTTGGGAGAAACGACACCCTACAACTTTAGACACACAACGCAACTAAGAATAAGACGACGACAACTCAACCATCAATAGGAGATAATTAAGGAGTAGTACAACTTAAGTAAACACATCTTTAAACTATCATACGAGCACACATTAATTAGACATAGACCCCACAACCTTAGTTTAGATAATTAGATAATAGTAGAGTAATCGGTAGAAATACCAATCCCCAAATCCAATACCCGAGATTCGTACCTTTCCATTTCATAAAACATAAAAGATAAAAATAATCTTCCTCAACCTTAACCTTAGCGTAGTAACTCCTTACTAGCATTCCTATTCCCTAGAGAACGATATCAATACCCGTGGCTTACCCTAATTACTACACTACAACGATTAGGTTCATCGCTTAGGGTGTTATAAAACTTGCTCAAGAAAAGGAAGTTTCCTTGACCCCGAACGACGCAGAAGCGTTATCAAGCATACACAAAGGATGATGTTGAAAAGTATGGTTATGAATTCTTCAAAGAAACAGAGGAACTCTTAAGGGTGCAACTATTGAAGCCCGCAGAAGTTTGATGTCATTGATAATGTATCTGTTCTCGCTAGTAATGTGTCCGATCCTCACCGTCCGAAAGTGCGATGTCAATTTTGCCGGTAATGGGTCGGTTGTCAGCGATAGTAATTACCGGTAGTGTTCTGCTCCTACGCTAGTGATGTTGTTCTGCGGTTCCTCCATTACTCCATCTATTGATACTCGGGTTTAGATGATTCTCCACCGATTTTCAATTCCATCGACTTAGCCAATTCACAATATACAAGCTCGAATTGGATGGCATTCATCGATGTCAAGAATGGCATTTTTGATTCTTCCTCTATGATGATGATTTTGGTCCTTCTATCACTAATCCGCCACATCGCTTGATGTTAGTCCTAATGTCACAAAGAGGATTAACACAGTACATCCACAATCTCTAATAATTGGTGATCCTACTTCATCTGTACAAACTAGAAGCAGGGTGAAGAAGACATGTTTTGGTGAATCTGCATTTCTCAGTTACATTCAAGATCAACATAGGAACAATCACATAGACTATCATCATTGTCTATTTGCTTGCTTCCTCTCTCAAGTTGAACCTACCAGTGTTGCACAAGCTTTGGCAGATGATGATTGGGTAGCTGCTATGCAAGAAGAAATGCAACAATTTTTGAATCAAAATGTGTGGGAGCTTGTTTAGTTGCCTCCTGGCAAGTATGCTATTGGCACAAAGTGGATTCTGAAATGTAAGAGGGATGCAAGGGGGATTGTGGTGAGGAACAAGGCTAGGTTGGTTGCCTAAGGTCACAGACAAGAAGAAGGGATTGATTTTGATGAAGTTTTTGCTTATGTTGCTAGAGTAGAAGCTATCAGACTCTTCTTGGCTTTTGCTTCCTACATGGGCTTCATGGTATATCAGATGGATGTAAAAAGTGCCTTCCTATATGGTGAAATTGAGAAGAAGTGTATGTCACTCAGCCCAAGGGATTTGTAGACCATCATAATCCAGATATGGTCTACAAAGTATTTAAAGCACTCTATGGATTTCATCAGGAACCTAGAGCTTGGTATGCTAGGCTCTTCGCTCCTCACCAAACATGGTTCTGAGAGAGGTGCTATTGATAAAACTCTCTTTATCAAGAAGAACCTGTGGATATCATTCTTGTTCAAGTGTATGTGGATGACATTATATTTGGTTCTACCAAAGAAGCTTGGTGCAGGAATTTGAGGAGTTGATGAAAAGTGAGTTTGAGATGAGTGCAATGGGTGAACTTACATTCTTTTTGGGCCTTCAAGTGCGGAGAAATCGATGGTATTTTCATTCATCAAGAGAAGTATGTACATGACATCCTCAAGAAGTTTGATATGGAACTAGTTAGGACCGCAACTACTCCCTATGAAGCCCCAAAGGCTAAGTCAAATAATGAACCCGATCCTTGTCAATGTTCACCTCATGCATCTATGATTGGTTCACTCATGTATTTGACCGCTTCTAGGCCCGATATTATGTTTGCGATTAGTGCTTGTTCGAGCATCGTGTCACTCCTTTGACTTCCCATTTGATGCAATCAAGAAGATTTTAAGTATCTCAAAGGTCAACCTACACTAGAACAAAAAGTGGATTTGGCTACACCGATATATGTGTGATATACATATAGTCACACATGATTTTTTGACCGTGTGTGACTAAAGGTCGCGCGACCAAGTACTCTATGGTCACGTGTTTGACTTTTTTAGTCTCTATTGCAAAAGAGTAACCAAAACCTTAACATGCGTGACTAATTAGGTACAAATTTTGTTGGATTAATCCAGTATTAGTGACCATAAACACCGTATAGTCACACAAAGCATGTTTCTTTTGGGTATTTAGTCACATACAGTTAAGCATAAAGTGGCCAAAAGTGTTAATAAGTGTGACCATATTGTGTTTAAGGTGAAGAAATATGTCTTTTGTGTGACTATTGGTCATCCAATGGCCACTTGAATTTTATGTTTGTGTGGCATTTTGTAACATTTAGTCATACAAAGCATGTTTGTTTTGTGTATTTAGTCACATACAATTAATCATAAAGTGGCCAAAAGTGCTAATAAGTGTGACCATATGGTGTTTCAGTGAAGAAATGTGTATTTTGTGTGACTATTGATCATCCAATGGCCACTTGAATTTTATGTTTGTGTGGCCTTTTCTAACATTTAGTCACACAAAGCATGTTTCTTTTGGGTATTTAGTCACATAAAATTAATCATAAAGTGGCTAAAAGTGTTAATAAGTGTGATCATATGGTGTTTAAAGTGAAGAAACGTGTATTTTGAGTGACTATTGATCATCCAATGACCACATGAATTTTATGTTTGTGTGGCCTTTTCTAACATTTAGTCACACAAAGCATGTTTGGTTTGGGTATTTAGTCATATACAATTAACCATAAAGTGGCTAAAAGTGTTAATAAGTGTGACCATTTAGTATTTTAAGTGAAGAAATGCGTGTTTTGTGTGACTATTGATCATCCAATGGCCACTTGAATTTTATGTTTGTGTGGCCTTTTCTAACATTTAGTCACACAAAGCATGTTTCTTTTGGGTATTTAGTCACATACAATTAATCATAAAGTGGCCAAAAGTGTTAATAAGTGTGACCATATGGTGTTTACAGTGAAGAAATGTGTGTTTTGTGTGACTATTGATCATCCAATGGCCACTTGAATTTTATGTTTCTGTGGCCTTTTCTACATTTAGTCACACAAAGCATGTTTCTTTTGGGTATTTAGTCACATACAATTAAGCATAAAGTGGCCAAAAGTGTTAATAAGTGTGACCATATGGTGTTTAAGGTGAAGAAATATGTCTTTTGTGTGACTATTGATCATCCAATGGCCACATGAATTTTATGTTTGTTTGGCCTTTTCTAACATTTAGTCACACAAAGCATGTTTATTTTGTGTATTTAGTCACATATAATTAAGCATAAAGTGGCCAAAAGTGTTAATAAGTGTGACCATATGGTGTTTTAAGTGAAGAAATGTGTGTTTTGTGTGACTATTGCTCATCCAATGGCCACATTAATTTTATGTTTGTGTGGCCTTATCTAACATTTAGTCACACAAAGCATGTTTCTTTTGGGTATTTAGTCACATACAATTAAGCATAAAGTGGCCAAAAGTGTTAATAAGTGTGACCACATGGTGTGTAAAGTGAAGAAATGTGTGTTTTGTGTGACTATTGATCATCCAATGGCCACTTGAATTTTATGTTTGTGTGGCTTTTTCTAACATTTAGTCATACATCGAATTAAGCAAAGCAAACTGTGACCAAAAAGTGTTAATAATTGTGACTATATGAATCTTTTAGTCACATATAAGAAATCAATATATATCAAAACAAATTCAAATATATATATATATATATATATATATATATATATATATATATATATATATATATATATATATATATTCAAAATATATTCAAATACAATAAAATTGGAATGTATATAAAATTGTAATGTCGTACATAATAAAATTCTCAATAATTTAACGACTTGTGACTCTTGATCTTCTTAGCTTCCTTTTGCATGGCATGACTAGAGACCTAGCGCTCGCTTGTAATTTAGGTGCGATTCTTTCTCACCAATCGCTTTATGGTACTTGGTGGTGTTACCAGAGGAAACCAAAGCGGGTGTATCAAACACTGAATTAAATATGAAGAATGATATATGTAGGTTTATAAAACACATGCATGTATGTACCTTCTCATCGAAAACCACTTGATCCTTTGGTCATGCATAAAAACACCTATTGCATCCTTAACTGTTTTGAGACCGTTACATTTCTACATCCGGTATGCATGCCGCATCCACTAAATATTTTTCAATAGACCTCTGTAGCAATCCTTTGGGAGTGGTTTGTTATGAAGCATTTGTTTTCCATCGGTTTTGTACACGGCACCCTCCGCAATAATAGTTGATTTCTTTAAATGCCACGCCGCACTTAATTACCTACAAAGATAATTTGTTGCATGTATATATGTATCGATAATTAATTAAACTAAAGAACATATGAAAATGTTTAAATACATACTTGTGGTAGTACCGTTAATGGAGACTCATGTTCTTGTGATTCGTAGTTGACGTGAAGAATCCTTTCGTTTTGATCTAGTCGCTTTCTTAGATGCACAAATTTAACAGCTTCCTATATATATAATACACGTAAATAATACATGTATGTGGAATTCAAAATCCTGGGGGTGATTTATTACTTACACTTATTTCCATTTCCTTTTCCAAAGTTGCAAGTCCATTAGACTTCTCAATGCTCGCAATTTTCTCACGTCCAAAGAACACGTGTTCCGCATCCTCATCAAGACTGCTATTTATAAGATTAATGTTCACGGAGACACACGAAATATAAATTGTTTAAGAAGACCGCAAGCAGATTTTAAAGGGTAAAAAAGATGGAATGTTACTTTCTTATGTCTTACTTCCATTTCAAGTGATGGTAGAGTTGAAGTTGACCGCAATCGCCCCTTTGTGCATGACCAATTGTTTCATCAAATCAGACACGCCTCTTTTCTTGACGTTACGCCTCTCATTATCAAGTTCACTTTGAAGTGACACCACTCTTTCATCGGATGCTTGTCTCGATTCGAGGCGCATCAAAATACCTCTTGTAGGTTACTCCACCTCCCACTCCTCTCGCATATCCTCCCTTTTCCTTACCTAATACAAATGTTGTAGGACCACTACGATATCAACCTTATCACTTTACCAAGCAAACCCAACACACGTAACCCAAGTTACGCGTATAAATCGTGAAACACAAACACAAACATATGCGTAGAAGTAAGAAGAGAAAGATGGTGACTTGATGTTATATTCGTGTATGTGAGAGGATAAGATAAACACAATAAAGTTGGATATTCCTTGAGAGAGAAAATACACACACACACACACACACACTTTCAAGCACATCCCTCAAATGACCATTTGAGGGGTATTTATAGTACAAGTAACTTAAAACCCTAAAAGGCTTTGCTTGGGCTTTTCGTGGGTTGGACATGGATTGGGCTTTGGATACTTAAGCTTCAAACGGCTAGCATAATCATAACGCCTAGCCATTTGGCTTAGTCCAATCCACGAGCCCGTCGACTATTCTATCACGATATCTAACACACGTTACAAAGTTCCTAATCGTGAATGACCATCACTTCTAATAAAACAATTATACAATAATCTCCCCTAAGAGTGGTCATTCAAATGATGCTCCACTTGATTGGTTCGTAGGATATTGGATTTCACATACACATCATAACACAATCATACATAGGCGATAGGAGATGAGTTTTAGAGAGAGAAAGTTAGAGGTTTAGGGAACTTTAGTGAGAGAAAGAAAAATCTTATTATGAGCTCCAACTCTACCTTGGAAGGTAGAGAGTATTTATAGTCTTACAATAAATCGCCACACAACGGGTCGTGGATCGGGCATACGGTGGGTAAAGACTCGTCTCGTCCTCCACGGTGTTACTTAACTAAATACTACTTAACTTAAATGAACTACGACTACGAGCTTTCTAACGATTACATATACTTGTGGTGACCGACTTTAATATTGTGGAATTTCTAATTCCTAACAATCTCCCCAAGGAGGTCACCTCAATCATGTACAAAAGTTACATTGAATACAAATAGATATTTCATTAAAATAGTTCTTGCATTCTTGATGTAGTACTTTGCTCAAGCTCGTAGACATTAATTCTTCTCATTACATGTTTGGATAGTCCAAGTGGAGGTCTTTACCGATCCACGTGATAATAATTTTGAGCCATCTTTTGAGATCATTACCTATGAAAAATCTCCGAGACATCCATTGTGGTGTTGGAATTTTGTGATGTTGTGACATTCGGACCGACATGCTCACATTCTTGATCATGATATCTTCTCATCGAGTAACTAAGCTTTGTTGATTCATGATATTGGCGCAGCAGCAGCGAAGCATGGAGTGAAAATATCGAGTCATTGATGCACTTATCATGATTTCTTTTGAGATGAATGTGTAGTGTGAGCATGCGGCTATGGATTGACCGCTTCATTCGATCACCGCAAACGAGGATGTACCGCATACAACAATTAGCAATAAAGCGCACGAAAGTGTCTTTGATCACTTCGTTGAATTGAGGTACACGCCCACGGTCCCCGCTGATCAAGACAAGTACCGCCTGTGATCGTGTAGGATTCAAGAATCTCCTTGACAGGTTTCGCAATGTTCTAGTTGTTCTCAAACCGAACATCTCAAAGAAGACAACACGGAGTGAGTGAACCAAATTTAAGTCCACCGATTGATAAAAGAGATTTGAAAACAATCGTGTATTGCTCAATAGAAATTGTTTTGCAATACAACGAAGGTTTTAATGAAAATCAATTATCAATCATAAAACACCTTTTGATTTGAAATATCCGTACACGGTCGATGTGCTAAAGAAAAGAGTTTTAAGCACAAAGACCGGTTTTTCAAAGGTATCCGTCAATCCATAACTCGAACCACGATTGATTCAAGAGATTGAATCGCCCATTGTTTCGCTCGCTTGTCACATGGTTGATCTATATAATAGATCTCACATGCCACCTACCAGAGCTTATTTGATGTTGGCTCCGTAAGGCTTTCCATCTTCATTGTGAATATGTTCACATATCACTCGGATGTTCCGCAATACCACAAGGATAATGCGAGGACTCAAGATATAATCTCTTTCCACATTGTGTGAAACAGAGTCTTCATTGAAAGTGTCCTAATGAGATTTATTGATGATCTCGTGGCTCTAGACTCAATTTGTGCATATTTGGATCCCGTGACGAGACTAGGAGAGGGTCTCCTTCTTCAATATCAACAATCTCTAAGAGAAAGTCGATAGATAATGTCGGTTCCCGTGAGAATGAAACAAGTCCTTTAAGAGGAACTTGAGTGGTTTGGAAAGTTGAAGTGCAAGCGCCACCGGGTCCATGACGCCTTGTCTTCAATACCGATGTTACCATCAAGAGCATATGAATTGAACCCTGTTTCGCCCTAAGGTTGAATAAATGGAGGCTATTTGTTTTCACCCTTTTCTCATTCAATTCTTTTTAATTCTTCAACCCTTCTGCTTACCGAGACCTCATAGCTAGAACCTTGTTGGGTTTATTCCAAGACTAGCTCGGCCTCAGTCCGCACTCTTCCCATATCTCATTTTTCTCCTTTTATCATTATACCTAAGGACTTCTACACTAACTAGTGGATAGTCCCTGGGTAGATCCCTCCGGTTCTGGCGGATCATGGGAACAAATACCTAACCTTATCATCCTTATATCACCATACATAAAGTAAAGTTGGTCGGTCTTTTTGGTATTGTTCATCTGCCATATGGAACCAATTGAAAACCATTTGAAAATCAATCCAGATACTTATGATATATTATCAAAGCATTTTGTACCTGAATTGTTTTTGATATTTTTAGAACGAGAACTCCCCCTCAACATGTGCATCAAGTATTTGAAATTGTTTTGCACACGGAGGCAAGAGAAAGAATTAACTTCTTTGATTACCATTTTCTAAAAGATATCAACATCACTTCCCAAATCAAATCAAGTAGATAGAGCATTTTGGGGAAGGATGAGGTTTTCATAATTTTGCTCCCCCTCAATATGTGCTTCTAGGTTTGAAAAGAGTTTTGCACATACTAGAGGGAACCTGCACATTGAGAAAAATGATCACGTTTCAACTCATTTTGGTTTACTATAGATGCTCCCCTCAACATGTGCATGAAAATTAAAATCGTTTGGCACATGGGAAGGAAGGCTTGTACATCCTTATAAAACCATTTACCGATTTATCGATAGATCCAATTTAAATCACAAATTCTCCCCGATCACAAATATCAAATCATTTGAGATTTGTGATCTCTGAGATTTAAATTGATTTTGAAAGCTTTAAGGAGAATTGTGACTTGATTAAAAAAATTTAACCGATATGGATCGGATATTAAGACTTTAAACTCCATTGTTTGAACATGCATGATTATCTTTTGAAAACAATTGAATGACAAATAACATTTTAATTTAATTGAAATCATTCTCCCTCAATCAATGACATAGGTTGTTGATCGAGAGATAGATATTTTGACAAATAAGTTCGGATGATTATCAAAATAGAGTCCAAGTTATTTATCAAAACATTTAGTTTTCACCAGATAAATGTTTATAGAATCGAGCATGAAATTTTGAAAACATGATAAAGCATGGCTCGTTCTTTCTTTGAAAAGCGGGTTATCGTCTCGAAATGACAATAAACCATTTTTTTCTTTCTCCCAAATTTATTTTTTTTTTTTTTTTTTTTTTTTTTTTTATAAAATTGAACAACATCTAAAGTCCCGTGTCATTCTTTGAATGACAAGACAAAGACCGTAGATATTATCGAATCGAGAGAAACATGACAAAATGACAATATTTTTGAAGATTTTTCAATTTTTCAAATTTTTATGGATTTTGAAAGTTTTATATTTTTCTATTTGATTTTGAAGGTTTTATAATTTTGTATTTTGTTTTTAGATATATATACAAGAGATAGATGAAGATAGACCTTTACTCCTCTTCTTCCTCCTCGAAGACGTTTGAGTGTTTCGTTGAAGGCTTTTCATGCCAAGTCGTGGAAGAATAAACTCAAAACGTTCTCTTGGAAGAGCTTTGGTGAAGATGTCTCGCTAACCGATATTCGCACCTCACAAAATAGAGTTCCACCACACCCTTTTCCACTTGTTCCTCGATGAAATGATGTCGAATGTCGATATGCTTTGCTCTTGAGTGTTGAACGTTGTTGCATGAGAGAGCAATAGCACTTTTATTATCACAAGATGAGGGATTTTGTTGAATTCAAAGCCATAGTCGATAATGAGATCTCATCCATAAGATTTGAGCACAACAAGATGACATGGCTATGTATTCACCTCAGAGAAATAGAAGTACTCATTTGCTTCTTTGAAGACCACTCACAAGCTTATCACCCAAAACGAGCACCTCCCGACGTACTTGACGAGTATCTTGACATCCCGCATGATCAAGATCCGATAGGTCGTTAGTGACATACCGGTGTCCTTCGGTACCAAAGACCCATATTGATGGTTCCTTGAGATACCGAAGACCCGCTTAACCGCTTCAAGGTGCTTTTTAGTAGGCTTAGCTCGGTATCTAGCACACATGCAAACAAATGAACAAGATGTCCGGTCTACTAGATGTGAGGTACATCGTGATCCAATCATACTACGATATTTCGTTTGGTCAATCATGATCCCCGAGTGGTCCTCATCTAGTTTGGTTCGATCAATCATGGGGTGTCAACAGGTCACTTGAATCAAATCCAAATTTCTTTAAGATCTCTCGTTGCATATTTAGATTGATTTATGAAAATGCCTCCGGACTTTGTGAAATTTGTAATCCCAAGAAAATGACATTTGTCCCATCATTGACATTTGAAATTTTGAACTCATTTCATTTGAAAACGATCACATTCCATTGGGTCGCCGAGGCAAAAATAATATCATCAACATAAATTTGAACATGAATTAAATGTTTGCCTCGACTTCCCGGTGAACAATGTTGGATCAATCGCTCCTTTGCTAAATCCGTTGATAGAAGAAACTTTGATGATGTATCATACCATGCCCTCGAGCTTGCTTTAAACCGTAAAGGGCCTTCTTCAAACGATAAACGTGAGTAGGATGCTCTTGATTTACAAATCCTTCAGTTGGTCGACGAGACGACTTCTTTAAGATCTCCGCTAGAAATGCCATCTTTACATCCATCCGATAGACTACCATGTTCTTACTAGCAAAGATTAGCTAGAAAGATTCGATTGCCTCGATTCGAGCAATCGAGCAAAAGATTCTTCAAAGTCAATACCTCCTCTTGACGGTATCCTTTAGCAACTAATCGAGCCTTGTTCTTCAACACATCACCATGCTCATCAAGTTTCACTTTGAAGATCCATTTTAGAGCAATAATCATAGCACATTCTCGAGCGGTACTAACTCCCATACATCAAGTCGATCAAACTCATGAATTTCATCTTGCATGGCATTGAACCAACCTATCTTCATTCATGGCGGTTTTAACATCCTTTGGTTCGATCTTAGAGAGTACGGAGTTGAAGAAGCACCATAAGGCATCGGTTGCAAGTTGTTTCCGTGTTGATACAGACGAGAGGGATTTCCAATGATGTTGTCTAATGGATGATCGTGAGTCCATTTTCCGAGGTGTTCATGTGGTAGTTGTTGAGGGACCGAGGTAGCAGAGTCGATGTCTCTCAAGAAGATGGTTCGATGATGATTCAGAGCAAATATGTTTTCAAATGGAGCATCTTCGTGAGTAGCAAAGGGATTAACTTCATCATTGATGCCGTAAACATTTCCATGATGTACATTTGAAGAATGATGATTTGTTGATGAGATCAAGGATCGCAGCAGCGCTTCTTGACTTAAAGATATTGAGACCGAGGATTGACTTCATTCATGTGAATATGAGCCTCTGTTGTGGGAATTGACACCTCATTAGTACTTGGATCATAAAGTTCATCAAACATAGGATCAAACAATTTCTTTAAATCATCTTCGATGGAGGTACATATGGAGTTTCTTGAGAAGAGTTTGGAACAAGGGATGAACCAATGGGACTGTTTTGAAGTGTGGGTCCCGAACTGGATTGTCCAGAGCCATTTGACCGTCACCATCAAACGTAACGTGAATTGTTTCCATGATATTTCGGGTTCTTTTGTTGTAGATTCGTATCCCTTTTGTTTGGAGCATATCCTACAAATACTCCAATGTCTCGCTTTAGCTCTAAGTTTGCCTAAGTCTTGTCCTCATTAGTTGGATAACACAATGCACCAAACACACGAAGGAAAGAGAGATTAGGTTTTCGTTGTGGACAAGTTCATATGGAGTTTTTCCATGAACAGTGTGAATCGTGGAACGATTTTGTGTGTAGCATGCAATGGCAATAGCTTCACCCCGAGAAACATTGGAACCTTTGAGTAAATCAAGATTGTTCTAGCGGCTTCTACAAGAGTTCGATTTGTCTTTCAACTACACCGCTCGCTGAGGAGTTCGTGGAACACTTCTTTGATGGTCGATTCCAACACTTTCATAAAATTCACTAAGTTGTTTGTTGACAAACTCGCCCATTGTCTGCTCGATTATTCGATCGCTTTGTTAAGTCGAACTCAGCAATGCTTGATGAGTTTGATGATGATATCGTGAGTTTCATCCTTTGTCCTTAAGAACTTGACCCTGTGAATCTAGAGTAATCATCAACCACAACTAACACATATTTCTTCCCAAATATATTCGCACCCTCATTGGTCCACATAAATCCATATGAATCATATGAAGAACTTCGTGATGAGTTAGTAGGTTTGGGTTTATGGGCATACTTCTTGCTTTTTCCCAATTGACATGCTGAACAAAGATGATCCTTTTCATACTTGAGTCTAGGTAAACCTACAACTAAGTCCTTTCTGGTGAGATCATTGATGGTGCCGAAGTTCAGGTGATTGAGACGACGATGCCATAACCATGACTTTGTTTTAGAAGCCTTTGACAACAAGCAAATTGGAGAAGACTTCATCATATCTTCGATAGAGATGGTGTATAGATTTGAACCACGTGAACCTCTTAAAAGTTCCTTACCATCAAGTTCTCTAACGAAGCAGGTATGTTTTCTGAAGGCTACTTCTAGATCTGAATCGCAGAATTGACCAACAGAGAACAAGTTGTGACCAAGACCTTCTACATAGTAAACCCCGAGATAACACTTTTGCCAACAACATAGTCTCCATAACCCATAATTGCACCGAAATGATCATTACCGAATCTAATCGTCTCCGATGAATTTGCTCACGGTTCATGAGCCGTGACCGTCGCCAAATATATGCTTGGAACAACTGAGTCCGTGTACCACGTAACGATTTGAACGATCCGCAGCTGAACATGCATAAGAATGGATAATCGATAATTGGGATCCCCATGCAAGAATGGGTTCCATTTGGTTAGTAACAATGGTTGGAACACCCACATCGTAAATAGAAGCATTCATATCGTAAATTAAGGCAATGGAATCATTGTGAATAGATGCAAGACTAGTGTCTCAGATTAGCCCTGCTCACAAGTGTGCTCACTTCTTAAGGGAATAGTTCTACCAAGAGGCATCCATTTTCTAGTGGGCATTGTCTCGATTATTCTTATGACCATGTGTATCCAATAATAGCCTATCTTACTAAATGTTCTTCCCGTGGGTTTCCACTGTTTTCTAACTTTCTTCGCTTTTGCCTTTTAGCCTTTTTAGCATGAATTTTAGCATTAACAATATTAATCGGACAATTAACATCATTAGGCAAAACATTAACACCACATTCATGATTAGAAATGTAATTCAAGCGGACATCAATACAAGGTTTGCAAATAGTATCGAATTCAATTAATTACAAGACGCCTATGGCTAATACTAGAATCAACACGATTCGCTTTATTCGATTCAAGCTTAAAGTTCCTAGATTGTTCTTCTACTCTTTTCCAAAGGCACATTCTTAGCTCATGAGGTCCTATCATTCCTTGTATTGTCTTGAGACTTTGACCGCTCCCTTTAATGTCACCGATTACTCTGTAGAGGAATGGGAACATTAGTTGGTTTTACTATTCTTTGCATCACTGCTTAGATGTGCCGATCCGAACTACATGCAGCACACTAAGGTTCACTTTCTTAAAACTAGAAGTGCTTGGGATTTGTACTCCTAGAAGGCACACTTGAGTTCTCTTTCTTAGCATTGATGATCCGAATCAACTACTTAAAGGCACACTAAGGTTCACATTCAAAACATTGGGCATTGAATGAATATCATACTTGGCATTAGGCATCGAACATGGAATCAAAGGATTAACTCTCTCACCTAAGGACTTTGGGCATATTGTGATCAAGCATTCTAGGATTTCTTGAGATCGTTTGGCATATAAGCATGCATGTCCAATTGCATTATCATGAGGTTTCTCTAACTTATCCTCTTCAACAATCTCACGCAGACATTCTAGGCAATCCTTAAGGGATGAGAAGTATGTTTGAACAAACAAGTTTGTTGTTCCTAAGATGAGGAGGACATATTTCACGCATAAAGCATATTTATTACAAGAGTGAACCTTTGATACACCATTCTCCCATTGGTCATTGGCATTTTCCCTTTTACCCGACTCTTCGATTCTCAATTTCCTTTGCAATGAAGCTATTTGTTCGTTATTTTTGTTACGAGTGACCTTTATTGATTCAAATAACTCATTGAAATGACATTTAACCTTTTCATTTTCTTCTAGAAAACTTTTGTTTTCCTTTGTAATGCATTTACTAGGTTTTGAAGATGAAACGCTTGAGAATTCGAGAATCTAAAGGAGGAGGCATTTGGGAGCCCGTCATATTGTTCGTTTGACCCTTTAATTGAGAGATTTGGGCTTTCAACTTTCGATCGTGTTGCAATGAGCTTGAATCTGCTCATCACGCTTGTTAATTTGAAAACTCATCATCAAACTCGAGCATCCGAGGATGTCTTGATATTTGAAGTTTTGACATTTTCTTTAAGATGTTGATATTTTAGTTGTAAATTAAAATGCTCAACTTCTAGTTTAGAAAAATGTTTAACCAAATTGTCGTGATCATCCGGTTCAATTTTCTCATTTAGTTCGAATTAGTTTTTCAAGCTCAATGACACGATCATGGGAGACTTTCGTGGCAACAGATAATTCATGAAATTGAGAAGCATTAATAGAACAATTTGTAGCGTTGAAAACACATCTTGAGCAATACATTCGTAAATAAGATTCTCATTTAGTGTATGCAAGTTCTTCCTCTCAATCTCATTATATTTTAGTGCTCGCTCATAGTCACTAACTTCAACTATCATTGCATCAAATTCCTTTTCCATTCCCTTAATATCGCTTTCTATCCCCTTTTAAGACTCTCAAAGTGATCTTTTAGAAGTTTAAAGAAAGGCATGACCTCGTTAAATAACATTCTTTCATTTGCTCAAAACCCTTTCTCCTTGATTATACCAATGGGTGTGATCCTTTTCTTGCAAGTTTTCTCAAAATCAACAAATAGTTGAAATATAACATATTGGCTAATTAAGGTCTTGCTTTTAGTGGCAATTGTTCTAGGAACAAGATGCATTGGTGTATTAGGAGGATACACAACGCTTCTAGGCATTTTCCCAAGGGAGGGTTTGTTTCAACAATATTTTTAGCTTTCGCTTATCTAAATCCATTTTCCGTAAAACTTGTTCGGAGTCAACAATGTCTCGAGGCTTAAACATGTTCAAGGAAATCCAATTTTCCTTCTTGTAATCATGGGGTGTGATCTTTATTTTCTTCTCTTTACATTTAGGATCATCTAATTTCTTGTTCATCTTTTCCTAGTGACTTCATCTCGATTTCTTATCTTCCTCGGCACTCAACGCAACTAGGTTTTTGTCTAGGTTTAAGGATTTCATTGCCATCATAAAGAACCTTATGAGCATTTCTAGCCTTTTAATGACCTCTGGATTTGGTTCCTCAACAAGGGGAATGCTATGCTTATCGCTTAAGACTCTATGCTTAGTGATCATGTGAGCAATCAATGGTGTTTCCTTGTATGTACAACTTGTTTTCAAGTTTGTTTTTCAAAGTTTTAGATTAGAAAAATCTTTCAAGAGTTTTGATTCCTTTGCATTAAATTCTTGCTTAAGCATTTTCACATTTTCTTGAAGTTCTTGTTTTGCTTAGCGCTTTAGAAAGCTTTTCTTGCAAGGAATTTAACTCTTGTTTTAATACTTTTCTAAAATTACTTTTTCTAATGATTGTACGCACTTGGTCATCCATTTCCGCTCACGAGTGGTCAACTCAAATTTTGCACGTTGTTCATAAATAGCAACACGCTCTTTATAGGCATTTAGTTCGTAAATTACGGAATCATCAAAGCACATGCGTGTATTCATCAAAACATAGTCATTGTTGACGCAGAAGATGCATCACTTGGTACAACTTCACTTTCACTTTGTTTCACATATTGATCATATGGGACAACATTGATATTACCCATATTTTCAATATTTGATTCAATAGTTTCAGTTGATTGTACTTTGTCATGCATCTTTGCACATCAAGATCATCGTATAGTTTTAATACCTCCGAGATGAGTTTGTCTTTGGATGGGCCAGCTTGTGGTGAAGAAGAGACCTTGGGAGAAACCATTGGAGAAATGCTAGCCATAAAAATTGTGTGTGCAGAGGTCCATCATCCACATCGAGTCGTATGCATCACAATCGCCGACTTGAAAGGCATTCGATGATTGTGACCTATCTCCGAATAGGTCGCTCATCCACATCTCGCATCATAGGTCTTGGCATTGCCTCAAGAAGAAACAACAATTCCTCTTCATCCAAAGCAAAGACCATTATCCCGAGCTTGTACAAGCAACATCTTATCTCTCAAGTAATCAAGATTCTCGTGGACGCTTTGAGATGTGCGCCTTGCAATGTGTCCTCACCACCACGCTTATAACATTTGATTGGCTTAGCTTGACCTTGATTACCATTCCTTCCTCGATTCTCGATTACCAACATAACCTCTACCACTCCACCTCTTCCTTGATCAAACCGCTTTCTTGAACCGGGTCGCCCATAATTTTCCCATCTCGATCAAAGCATGGTTGTGAAGATTGGAGGCGGTTCGGATCTCATTGCAGTGTGAAGTTTGTTGGTGTGAGGTGAAAGTGTCATGTTCTCTTTAACCATGAGTGCTAGTTGAGTGATGAAATGTTCCATGACAAGCATTTGCATCAGTTGCTTGAACCTTGGATCGAAATGGGTTTGTGATTATCATACCCATGGGTACAACTTGAGAAGCATTGGTGGTAATCCCATCATTTGTGAAAAAGGCGCTTGAATCATTTGTAGAGCTTGTTTCTCCCGACCTTTGAACCGATCAAGAATCCTCTTTTCAAACATGGCATGTCTCTCATTTCAAGGAGGAAGGCATAGAGTTGCTCATAGTTTGTATTCTTCAATCCTTTAGTGAGCTTCACAGAGGTGACAAACTTGTGCCATTCGGGATTCATGTTGTTCACAAATTTAGAGTTCAATGAATGTTAGGCATAGTCATTTCGATGTTCCTCATATCATTCACCAACTTATGAAATCTCACATAGTACTCATAGACACTCTCATCCGGTTTCATCTTGAAGTGTTCAAATTCATCATAGAGTTGTGATTCTCTGCCTTCCATAGTTAATTTCGTAACCGAGAGAAGCATCTTGACATTATCCCATACCGCCTTTGCTTCGTGTTGTGATTGATCGCCTTGTAGATGTCTTTAGGAAGACCTTGAAGAACAATGTTAGAAGCCCCGATATCAAGATCGAATCTCTTTTCTCCTTATCATCAAGCTCATCATACATCTTTGGTCCGTCCATTCCATAAATCGTAGTTCCATCTTCAAGAGTATCAAGTACATCTCTAGTCGTCTCAACTCGATACGGTCCTTCATCAATGGATTTGAGAATGTTGACACCATTTTCCTTTCCAAGACAAGACAACTGATTCGTTGAGCCCAAGAGTCATAGTCGGCTATGTCAAGCATGGGTGGACGAGTATCCGATCCACCGCTTGAACATCCTCGCAAAAGTGGAGATGATAGTAGGAACGTTGGTAGACATGTTAATCGATTATACGGATTTTATAACTCTATGATTAAACCGGAAATAGATTCTTTCACGGATTTTACTAAATCAAGAGAAACCGTAAAAAATCACCCAAGTCGCTAGAAGATAATGCACCAAGTCGCTAACACCTAATTCGCTATACCACCAAGTCGCTAAAGTCCCAAGTCGCTAAACAAATGCAAGTCGCTAAGTAGTAACTCGCTAAGCCTCAAGTCGCTAGCAAAATTTTGGCAAAGAATTGCTAAGACAAGTCGCTAAAGATTCAAGTCGCTAAAGAGCAACTCGCATGCACCAAGTCGCTAACACCAAGTCGCTACCCGTAGTGGAGAGTCCACTACTTGTACTTTAAGTCGCTAGGCCTAAGTCGCTAGCTCCAAAACCGTAACTCGCTACAAAATTGCAAAGCAAGTCGCTACTAAGAAACAACTCCGAGAGGTCAAGTCGCTAGCATGAAAACAACATAAACATCACTTTTCAATCCAAAACAACCCAACCAAGATGATTCAAGCTACCAAATGAAAACCTAAACACTTGTGATGATTCTAAACATAAAAGTACTAACAAAATCCAAGCTTTAACACAAGAAATCAACCAAATGATGCACAAACCACTAAACTTTTTCAAACTCAAAACCACCTAAAACCACTAGAAATCCAAAGATGTGCAAGATATGATCTAACCATGGCTCTTGATACCAATTGTAAGATATTAGTTTTCACATACACATCAAAACATAACACACAGTTGGCATAGGAGATGGAATTCTAGAGAGAGAAAGTTAGAGGTTTAGGAACTTTAGTGAGAGAAAGAAAATATTATTATGAGCTCCAACTCTACCTTGGAAGGTAGAGAGTATTTATAGTCTTACAATAAATCGCCACACAACGGGTCTTTGTGGATCGTGCATACAGCTGGTAAAGACCCGTCATCCTCCACGGTGTTACTTAACTAAATACTACTTAACTTAAATGAACTACGACTACGAGCTTTCTAACGATTACATATACTTGAGGTGACCGACTCTTTAATACCGGAATTTCTAATTCCTAGGCTAACAATCTCCCTAAGGGGTGGTCATTCAAAAGATGCTCCACTTGATTAGGTCTTTACTTTCCTTGAGCTTGAACTTTGTGTGTAGATATAGAATAGTCTTGATTCTTTGTTCCTTCATGCTTTGTGATCGATAATGTGGTTGTTCGCCGTTGTCAACTTCGCTGGTTAGGTGTCTCCACGCCTTTCTCCACCATGCTCACACTTCTATTTGACTTTGAGTTACCAATGATGAAGTTCTCGAGTCTTTAAACTTTGTAGATTCTTTGACATTGACGAAGAATCATCTTTAACTTTGTGTTGCCTTTGATTTTGATGAGAACTTTCATGTGTTGTTGGTATGAGCATGTGGCGAGAATCGCACGATCAATCCGCTCCCGAGCTTCCATAAGAAGAAAACATAAAAAAAGTTAGTAATAAGCGGATTCCGCACTTACAAGTTTGAATTTCGAGGGTGTTAACAAGATAGTGTGAAAACACATCTCTAATTCTCACAAAGGCCATTCTCGAACCTGAGTCCCACAAGTGAGATAACGCGATGTACCAAGTACATCTACAGCTCAGATGAGTCGCCGAGGTACACCAAGCATCACCCCACGATCAGACCGTTTGAGACACACTAAGCGTAATCCACGGGAGTTACCGGTGACCGCCGCCGTGGTCGCTTGATGTTGACCCCGGCAGAGTTTCCATTCAATCATCAAGATCATGATGTGAAACTTCTCATAAATGTTCGGCAGATTGCTAAGATCTCGTGAGGACTCTATAATATATCACTTGTGTCCTTATTGATGAACAACAAGCGATGTCATGTCATGTGTTCCTATGAGATCTTTTGATGAATCTCGTGGCTCTAGACTCAATTAGTGCATTTTGGTTTTCCGAGCGGAGACTAGGAGAGGGTCTCCTTCTTCAATACCAACGATCTCTAAGAGAAAGTCAATAGATTATGTAGGGTTCCCAGTGAGAATGAAACAAATCCTTTTAAGAGGAATTGAGTGGCTAGAAGGTTTAGTGCAAGCGTCACCGGGTCCATGACGCCTTTGTCTTCAATACCAAAGTGTCATCTAGTGACAACTAAGAGCATATGTATTGAACCCGGTTTTACTCTAAGGTTGAATATGGAGGGCTATTTCTTTTCACCCTTTCATTACTTTTCTTTTAATTCTTCAACCCTTCTTTCTCCTTTCTCACATTACTCCTTTTTTCAATCATTCCTAAGGACTTCTAATACTAACTATTTGTGATGTCCTTGGTAGATCCTCCGCTCTGGCGGATCATAGGACGGATTTCCTATCCTTAGTCACCTTATAACTCCATGACTGTCCTATTGTTGCCATAAAACCATTTTTCTTGAAAATCTCTCAAAGTGTTTATGATAGAAAACATGTTTGGAACACCGAGAGTTTTATATTTTCGTAAACACTCCCCTTCACATGTGCTTATAAGTTTTGATGTAAATCGCACATAGAGGGTAGAGTTCGCACTTTTGAATTGATCGACTTTAAATGAACTAGACCGATTCGAGACACGCTTACATCACTAGAGAACTAGCTTGAAATTATTACCCGTCCCGGTCAAGTCCATAGAAAGTTTCTCGAGATGGTACATGATTCCTCGTCAATTCATTGGTTTCGACTCGAGTCGAGCTCATTTTGAGATTCAAACAACGATCATTAAACTTTTTGATCACATTTTAATCACGCCTCCTCCCTCAAAAATAGCATATTCGTGATATTTTGATATCAACGGATTAAACAACATTTTAGAATCTTTGGGAGACAAACGGATTTGATTTAAGCATGAATTTGGAACATTTTGTTTTATACTCCCCTTTAATAAAGCATAATCAATTAAAGGGTTTTAGAGGAGTTATCTTGAGCACAAAATATTTTGAAAGATTTTGAAAATCTTTTGAACAATCTTGAAAAGGTGCTCAAGATGATGATGATTTCTCACCATTTTTAAATGTAGTGCATCAAGCGCACACTAGTGATTTTCTTTAAAAGCACGAGTTTTGATTTGAAAATAATCAAAAGTCATCATTTTGGTCCGGTTTCGCATCGAAGTATACGAAAGCCATTTTATGAAGAAATTTTGAGAAACGACATGTTTTAGAAAACAATTAAAGAACTCTCGCCAAGCATCCGTACATGCCCGTATCATTGTTGAATGACATTTCTAGAAACGCATGTAATATCGATTATACAAGAGACATGTCGTGAGAAGAATATTTTGGATTTTTGATTTTCTATTGTTTTTGTATTTTGAAAGTTTTATATTTTTATATTTTGCTTTTGTTGGTTTTTCAAATTTTGTATTTTGTTTTTCAAAAATATTTACAATAAGCTTTTTGGAAAATCATTTTCAAGAAGATTCGAGAAGACGCTCTAACTCCTCGTGGGTTAGGCTTCAGATTCCAATTCGTCGAACTAAATAGTCAAACCTTTCTTTTGGAAGGGCTTTAGTTAATAGATCGGCGAGTTGGTAATCGCCTTCACGAAGAATAATTCAACAAGACCATTTTCGACGTACTCTTTGATGAAGTGATAGCGGACACGGATATGCTTAGTCTTTGAGTGATGAACAGATTGCATGATATGGCTATGGCACTTTTCGAGTCACAATACATAGGTATTTTATCGAAAGTAAAGCCATAATCTGTGAGTTGTGTTCTCATCCATAGAACTTGAGCACAACACGCAGATAGAGACACATACTCGCCTTCACGGTTGAAAGTGCAAGGCAATCTTGTTTCTTTGAAGACCGGTGACTAACTTTTCACCCAAAATTGTGCTCCTCCGGATGTACTTTTGTCAGAACTTGATCACCGCGTGGTCCGTGATCCGAAAAGGCAATTAGATCAAAACCGATTCCTTCGGATACCAAAGTCCCATGTGAATGGATGTCTTCGTGTACCGAAGATCCTTTTAACCTCTTTGAGGTGCAGCTCGGTAGGCTTTGCTCGAAACCGTGCTAATAAGCAAACAAAGAAATGAATATCCGGTCGACTAGCGTGAGGTACATGAGAGAACCAATCATGTCCGATATTTCTTCGGATCAATAGGTTTCCCAAACAAATCGGCTCCAATTTTGGTGAAGTTACCATTGGTGTTCGACCGAGTCACAATTATCCATACCATGATTTTTCAAAATCTCGCTTGTGTATTTAGCTTGATTTATAAAAATTCCACGAGGGACTGATGTATTTGTAAACCAAGAAAGAATTTTAGTTCCCCATCATGGACATTTCAAATTTGCTTTTCATGAGATTTTCAAAATGTTTTGAAAGATTCGGATTAGTGGACCCAAAGATGATGTCGCCCACATAAATCGAACAATCAAAATGTCGCTTTTGCATTTTGTGTAAACAAGGTAGGATCAACTGTTCCTTTGGTGAAATTGTTTTGGATAAGGAAAGAGGACAGTCGTCATACCACGCCCTGAGCTTGTTTCAAACCATAGATTGCCTTTTTGAGTTTGTAGACGTAGTCCGGATGTTCCAAGTCGATGAAGCCTTCCGCCGACTCACGACACTTCTTCTTTCGTAGTTCCATTCAAGAACGCGGTCTTAATGTCCATCCGATAAACCGTGATGTTTTTGTGAGTCGATAGGCTAAGAATATCCCGATCGCTTCAAGTCTAGCTACCCGCGAATGACTCTTCAAAGTCTATCCTTCCTCTTTTCTGTATCCTTTGGCCACAAGACGAGCTTTGTTGTGTAATTACGCTCATCTCTTCATCCCTTTTGTTCTTCCATAACCATTTGAGATCAATGACGCGAATGTCAATTGGTCTTGGAACCATTTCCCAAGAGTCATGAAGACGGTATTGGAGAAGTTCCTCCCGCATCGCTTCTATCCATGCGGTTCTCGCCATTGCCTCGCGAATGTTCTTTGGCTCTATATTGCTAATTGAGCAAAGGTAAATGCATAAGTCGCAATCGGTGGCAAGTTGACGCCTCGTCCGAATTGGCCTTGAAGGTTCACCAATAACTTGTTCAATTGGGTGGTCTTTTGTCCACTTCGAGTAGAAGGATACCGCTGGTTAAACGTATGCGAGTTAGATGGTTCTCGTAAGCTTGAAGAAGATTCACCGATTCCGTAGCAAACGGGTTTTCAAATAAGTCTTCATCTAACGTTGCATCATTCTGAGTAGGTTTTGGTTTTGCTCATCAACCGCCGGTAGAACGGGTGCAATAACCGTAGTAGATGTAGATGATGTTGATGGAGTTGGTGCATTGGTTTCACCGTTGTAGATGCATCTTTGTTGGTGGTGGAGGATGATTTTGAGCGGGTGTAGTGGAATGATGGTTTGATGCATTTGTCAAGTTCCACCATAGTATTCATCGAACATTAACTCAAGAAATTCTCCCATTCTTGTTCTTTAGGATTGTCAAACGAAGTTGATTGAGCTCTTTGAGGTACGAGTCCCGAATCGATGTGTCCGTAAGTCCGCCGGTTTAGTGCGGGTTCTAGAGCGAGTCTCTCGAAGCCATATGTGAAAGTTCATCAAATTTCACATTCATCGCTCCATGATCCTCCTAGTTCTTCCGTTATACACCCCGAATGCCCTCGAGTTATCTCGAATATCCAATGAAGATTCCAATATCACCTTTAGCTTTCAATTTACCTAGATCTTCTCTCGTCGTTTGTCGGATAGCACAAAGCGCCAAACACGTGAAAGTAAGAGATATCGTGTTTTTCGTTGTTCACAAGCTCATACGGGTTTTATTGAATCTAGGATGGATTAGGGATCGGTTCGAGTGAAACAAGCAAAGGGCAACAACATCACCCATAGAAATAACGGTGCACTAGAATAGATTAGCATTGTGCGAGCAACTTCCACAAGAGTTCTATTTCTTCTTTCAACTACCCCATTCTCACTGTGGAGTTCTAACAACCGATGTCCGATGAGTAATTCCAACATCTTCAAAATAAGTTCTTAACTCCCGATTAGTGAATTCGTGTCGTTGTCTGTTCTTACAACCTTATCGGAGCTTGAAGAAGTACTTGAATACGCTTCGTAAAGGTGATGATGATGCTCGGTGCTTCGCCTTTGATCTCGTAAACTTAACCCATGTATATCTTGAATAATCATCGACGATAACAAGAATATACTTTTTCCCATTAATGCTTTCAACTCTCATTGGGCCACATAAGTCCATGTGCAACATATGCAACCTTGCTTCCGAACTAGGTACGTTTTGGGTTTATATGATGCTCTTTGCTTTTTCCTTGTTCGCATGATGGACATAAGTGATCCTTGGTGTATTTGAACTTTGGAAGTCCATTGACGATGTTGTCTTTGGCAAGATTGTTGATGGTGTCAAAATTGAGATGGGATAACCTTCTATGCCACAACCAGACCGTGTTCCGATGCTCGTGTCATAAGACATATTGGTGATGAAGAGGCCATTTGATTGATGTCGATAGCATACAAGTTTGTATCACGATTCCCGCTAAGAGATCGCCATCCAAGTTTCTAACGGCAAGCATTTTTCCTAAAAGCAACCTCTAAATCGCATCACGTAACCGCCTGATCGAAACAAATTGTGTCCCAACCCTTCGACATAGTAAACCCGAGTGATCAAATAATTTCCAAAAGGTAGATCTCCATAACCCATGATAGTCGCTACATGATCATTTCCAAACGCACGGTTCCCATGAATTTCCGCATTTAAATTGATCGCCAGCCTTCAGATTCCTGGTCATGTGCTTGGAGCAACCCGAGTCGACGATCCAAAGACATATTTCGATAACCCGCCAATAACGTAAGAAGAAGATTTTGGAAACCGCTTTGATTTTGGTTCCTTTGGGTTAGAGGTAAAACTCGATCACACTCATAGAAGTCATCTATTGGTAAGACAGTGCATCACTCATTCTACCATTCTCGAGTGTGAAAGTTCTACCCGTGGGTTTCAAATGTCATCCCTAAAGTAAACATTATGCTCCCTATCGTAGTGTAAAGCCTAAGTCTCGCAACTAGTCTTCCTATTCGCTTAGCATAAGTTCTTTGGGAACATTCTTCTTAACAGCTTAACAATCTCATTCTTAGAAACACAATCATCATGAACATTAGTTAAAGATTTCTTGCAAGTTAAACAAACAGATTCAACAGATTCATTAAACTTAGCAGATTTCATAGGTTCATTACATTCGGATGAAATGTCTTTCTTATTACAAAGCGGTAAATTCCTAGGGTGTTCTTCTACTTTCTTCTCTTTATTCAAGCGACTACTCTTAGAGGCAAGCGAGACTCTATTGTTCCTTGTATTGCTCTTAGGCTTTAGTCTCGCTGCTCCTAGAGGTGCTTTCTAGTCCTGTAGAAGGTAAGGCACACGCATTAGATTCACATTTTATGAAGAGAGGTGGTTTCAGCTTTCCTAGTCTCTTTAGAGTGCTTTTCTAAACTTATGTCGTTTGTTCCATATGTTTTAGATGTGGAGCGCACGCATTAGTGGTACTCATCTTAAAAAGGCCAGAGCTAAAACTTTTGGTTTCTCGATAACCGCTTTCCTTTATCAACATTTTGTTTAGGCAAGGGGTGGAGTGACCGGTTTTGATGAAACATTTTTCTCATTGACTTTTGGAGGAGGCATAGAAATGTACATTTTGGTTTGGAAACCGGTTTGGGAACATTTGCTTTCTCCGCAGTCAATGGTTTTGTAATCTTAGTATCCACCGCCTTTCCTTTTGACTTTCCAATGAGCCCTCAAAAGATCATTTTTCGCTTTCATGTCATTGTAGGCACGCCATACGACGCTTTGTCATACTTGCATTCCTCGCTTTTTCGATCAAGTTGTTTAAAATATGAGATATTTTCTTTTCAAGTTTTTCAAGAGCTTTTTCATATTTTGAAACAATTTTGGAGGTCTCAGATCGAGTCTTTCATGATCTTCAATGTAATATGTTTGCAAAATGATGGACATAATATCAAGAGTCGTAACATCTTCAAGAGAGAATCATTTAAATGTTTCCAAAACTTTGATTTGTTCAACACTTTCATTAGCTTGCTTTACTGTGGATTTATGGTCCTTGACAAAGTCACTTGTTTTTTCAAGAATGCTTGTTCAAAATGAATTACCCTTGAGTTGATGTTATTCATTGAGGGCAATTTGAGTTTCAAAAACTTTTTATTTTCATTATCAAAACTATTAAACCGTATATTTGTTGTAATGTTGGTTTTAGTTTTAACAAAGGTCTTGAAGATCCACAATTTAGTTTTCACATTTTCTAAAATACTTTCGCATCACTTGTGTTAAAAGGATTGTTTGAAGACATTTGTTCAATGTTCGAAAGAGATTTTGAGACTTCTACTGGTTTTGAAACAGATTTTGAAACTGGTGTTGACTGTTTGTATGAAACACTTTGTGTGGTGGAAAACTTTGATAGTCCTTTTTGAGAAACAAAAGGAAGAACATTAATTTGGTTCCATTTGTTATAATCAATCGGTTTGATTTCCGGATGTTTTTGTTTCATTTTAGATCTACTCTCCTCAGATAGTTCTAACGTTTCAAGAGAATCATGCACAATTATAGGTTCATGCAAAGGTTTTCCATTGTTCAACACATTCCGCTCTTTTCGAGCTTTCTTGAGGAAACAAGGAGGTGAGTTACCAAGAGCCATTTTTTGTAGTATGAAAAATCGGATTTACTTGATTAGAAAGCATCTTGATTGTCTTAGCGGAATGACCCGTTGTAAGAAGTAAATTGTCCAATTTTTGATTTTTCAGCTTTTATCAAGAATCTCATCAAGAAGAGAATCTTCTCGTTTTGTAAAATCATTATCAACTTCTTCTTCTCTTTTCAAGATCGAATATGTTTCTTTTGTTTTGAAAGTTGGTCATTTAGTTCGTAAATTTCCTTGTTTAAAGATTTGATTTTCAAATTGATTCACATCAAGTGTGTCATACTTGAGTTGCAAATCTTTTCTCTTAAAACAGTAATCTCGATAACCAATTTCTAATTCGACATTTTGTTTGTATGAAATTCATAGGCTCGCGTTCTCTTTGTAACTCTCAAGCTCAACGGTCAATTTAGCATTCGCGCCTTAACATCGCGATTGACCGCTCTAACTTTCTCAACTTCAATGCCACATTGATTGATTAATGATTCAACATAAGCACGTGTTTCCTCATCGCCTCAAGATTTTGTGCCACACGGCCTCCACTAGGATCCACATCCGGAGTTTCGAGTTAGTATTGCTACAACTCGGATTGTCCATGTATGTATCATAAGTAGGTGTCGAGCGTCACGTAATGTTGTTCGTCATGAGTAAACACATCAAATATGACATTGTTATAACATGGATCAATGATTGGTACCTCGATATCGCATTGGCCATAGACAGGAGGTGAGTCCGACCGTGTCATACTTAGCTTCCTCAAGATTTGCCATGAAGATGCATTGCATTTAGTTCCTCGAGGTCTTCCAATTCATCCACAATAGCGAAAAGTCATTTTCCTCAAGACTCAATCAGAACCCCGCTTCTTGCTTCCTTCGCTAACAACATAATAGCTTTTCAAGAAAATCACCATTCTTCTTTGCGGCTTAGTGGGACAATTCCGTGCCATGTGACCCAATCCTTGACAGCTTGTAGCACTTAACTGATTACCACGATTCACATTTCCATAATTCCCAACGATCGAGCCGCAACATACCCATTCGACACCCATCGCTTATTCCCAACATTCTCGTCTAACTGATTTCCAACATTCGACCCAACTGACACCCGACACGGAACCGCTCGATTACCCATGCGAAATCCAAGCATATCCTCGCCGATTCCCAATAACTCCAACCATTTGTCCTTGATTACCCATATTCACACCCTACCGAGCAATTTGCCTGCTATGTAGTGTTTGATGATATCCTTTGGTTGTTGTTAGTAGGTGTGGAATAGCGACCTTTGATTACTTTACCCAAGAGAGAAAGTATTTGGGACATAGGGTCTTCTTGATCGATTCGAGATCGTGATTCCTTGTTCCCGGTATTGTGGATACCGTTGTTGAATGACTTGTTGTTCGTGGATAGAATTGTTGTTGTGGTTGATGAATGTATTGTCGCAAGTTGTTGTTGTTGGAAGATGATGAAGCTTGTTGTTGTGTATTCACTAAAGTTGAGTCTTTGCAATGAGTGCCAATGGATCATGATTCTTTGCTAATCTTTCTTGCCCGACTTCATTCACTTCACTTGGTTTTGTTTCGTAAAATCATTGAGTTGATCAAAGTTCACCGATGTAAGTCTTTTGTTTGGTTGACAATAGTGACATATCGTCCCCATTCTTCCGGAAGATTGTTCAGAACTTGATGTTTTGAACGATAGTTCGGGTGTCAACTTGTTTCGATTAGCTCATTCATCAAAGTGCAAAACCTTCCATAGTAGGATTCAATGGATTCTCCTAGTGTAGAAGTAAACTTTTCCCATTCGCTAGCAACTTGTTCTCCATGTCTTGTTGACCAATTTCTGCTCCATGACAAAGTCGTCTAACACGCTCCCACATATCGAAAGCGGTTTCACAACCGCTCACCGCAAAGAAAGATGTCTATTGGTAAACCCGCTTGGACAATATGAATTGCCATGTCATCCGCTTCGACTTGTTTCGATCCTCTCGCAGTATTCTGATTCGTATTGAAGACGAGAAGATGGTGGGATGGGAGGTGTTGCATCAAGATTTCCGGGACATGGACTTGTCGAGGCTTGAAGGGTCCATCCCGAATGGATTTAATCATGAGTTTTCCATTAGGTTTGGTCTTGATGTAACGGAGCATTCGACTTGTCCATTGAAGATAACCACCTTTTGCCAACATAGGAGGTCGGTTTTCGACCGCCGCATGAATGTCTTGTTGAGTTGCCATTGATGAAGGTATGATCCGATAAAGTTGATGTAGGATCGATTCAACGATAAAGGAGTTGTGGTTGATGAAGATTAAGCTCGGTTGAGGTGATTTGAAAGTCGAAAACCTTGGTTCTTAAAAATTAAAACCAAAATTTGAAATTCACTATAAAAATCAATTCTAAGATCGTATGAAAATTTGAGTTATGACAATTTTGACGCCAAATTTGACCCGAAAAATTTGAATTTAGGCCCAAAATTTGAATTTTGACCAAAATATTCAAGTTAAACCAAAATTTGAATCTCGTAAAAATTGAACGCTTAGTCTCCTCAAAATTTAAATTTTACTCAAGTTTTCCCGCCAAAACCTTTATGCGTAGAAAGAGCTTATGAGTAGAGATGAGAAGTTATGAGTAGGAGGCTTAGGCGAGGATCTTATGCGTAGGAAGCTTATGCGTAGGATCTTAAGCGTAGGATCTTAGGCGAGGATCTTAGGCGAGATTCCTTAGGCGAGGAAAATTTTAGGTTAAACGTAGTCTTATGCGAGACAAAAGTTACTCGTAAACCTTACGCGTAATTGTGAAGTTATGCGTAGAGTTACTCGTAAGCTTTTAGCTTATGCGTAAACTATGGTTAAGAACCAAAATCCTTTACACCGTCACAGCGTAAGGGATATCCAAAGTCGAAGTGTTCCACACACTTATCCAAGTGAGGAAGCATCGAGTCACCTTATAGCTCAAGATTCTTCACCAAAAGTTATAAGTAGAAAACTAGGGTTTTGACTTTTTGAGGGTTCTGACGTAAGAAATTTCCAACGATTCAAATGATTTCTTTTGCACGATAGCCTTAAAACACTCGAATAACCCAAAATGTTGACCTTTTTCACCCAAAGTGCTTAGAAAAGTTAGGAGTAGAAATGACCAACGAAATCAAAACGAGTTTAAAACTTAACCAAAACGCGTAAAGCTTCGAACTTTTGCCAAAACTAGAATCTTTAACACTATATAAACCTTAGACCATAAGAATCTTGAAGATTTAAGTGCAAAATAAAAGTTTTATGCGTGAATCTTTGAGAACGAAAACTACGCAGAACTACTAAAAAACTTCAACCAAAACACTCCTAAACCATTGTTAGGCGATTGATACCAATTGTAGGACCACTACGATATCAACCTTATCACTTTACCAAGCAAACCCAACACACGTAACCCAAGTTACCCGATAAAACGTGAAACACAAACACAAACAAAGCGTAGAAATAAGATGAGAAAGATGGTGACTTGATGTTATAAAACCGTGTATGTGAGAGGATAAGATGAACACAATAAGTTGTATATTCTAAAGAAACACACACACACACACACACACACTTTACACACCCTCAAATGACCATTTGAGGGTATTTATAGTACAAGTAACTTAAAACCCTAAAAGGCTTTGCTTGGGCTTTTCTGGGTTGGACATGGATTGGGCTTTGATACTTAAGCTTCAAACGGCTAGCATAATCATAACGCCTAGCCATTTAGCTTAGTCCAATCCACGAGCCCGCTGACTATTCTATCACGATATCTAACACACGTTACAAAGTTCCTAATCGTGAATGACCATCACTTCTAATAAAACTATTACAGGCTAATACAAATGTCATGGCATCGCTGCCATGATCAACCTTCAAGGTTCCTTGTTTGATCTTGTCCTCCGCCTCTTTCTCGCACACACAATATGGGAAATAGGTTATTTAATTCTACCAAGATTAACTTATAAGTAACAATATTAACTTATAACTAACAAAATTAACTTATAACTAATACACTATCAAGATTAACTTATAACTAACAATAAACATAATAATAAAATTAGTCAAACTTACAATTTTTGTCCAACCGCTCGATATCATTATCGTGAAATTCTCCGCCTTTATTCACCCTTCCTTTCAACCACAACGTACCACGCGGTGGTTCTTCATCCGTTCAATTTATTTATTCTCGATCTTATAAACATCAAATACATACACTTGTAAGATAAACCAATATAAACGATAGTATGATGCTATTAAATGCAAATGTTTAATGTTTAATGTTACCATTTTATCTATCACACGGGCGTATCCACCTCGTCCTATTCTATGTCGATAAATGACTTGAACGCGCCACTTTAGATGCAGTGATTTCACCTTGCAACACAAAATAAAAAGGTGTTTAGATGTAGTAATGCCGATAGTATACAACTAATATATATGGAAACATCAAATGTGATGATATTTGAACTTGAATAAAATGAATAATTAACACCTTGTATTCCTCGGTGGCCATGTAGTTTACAAAATTTACCCAATCTTTGGCTTTTATAATTGCACTATATCACGGACTTCATTAAGTTTTGAAAGGGTATTTTGGTTGGGCAATATGTAGTTTTCGGTCAATTTCCTTCCGAAATTCCTTAGAAGTTGACCAAGACGATTCATTATCGCTTCGATCGTCAAGTCAACATCAAAATATCGCCGCAAAGATTAACACAATGTTGTTAATTAGTTGCACATAATGTAAATGCAGAGATAAACTTATTAACACCTTGTACCCACGACAACCAAGCCACTACTAGTTAAAAAAAGTATATGTGTACCGTGATTTCATCCCACATTTTATCTCTTGCTTCGAATCAACCTTCCTCCGTGATAGAATCTCGACACCTATATGCTCACGAACCAAATCACCCAAAAACTCGAAAACAATGCCCTGCTTTTTTTCCCGATAACCTATTCAAGCATCAAGGTTACACCGACCTTTATTCCGCCGGTTTTCCATAATCCCGCGAAACTTAGCTAACCTAGTTATGCCCTCTTAACAACATTCGCATTTGAATGGTTGTTTTCAAGATCCTCACCCTCATCCGAATACGCCCCGATTCATATCCAAATGAGTTATCATTTTCACGATCGAATAAACCAAATCATCCCGACAATTGGTTTGAGTTGCCATGATTCGTCAAGTAATGTGTTAAAGAAAATTAGTAAACTTAATTTGTAAATAATGGTGTAAAATTGAAGTTCGTTGTTTTGCTTGAATCCCGATTTATTGGAGTAAAATTAGGCTCATTATGGGCGCTTTTCAATTAAGGAAACCATAATTTCCTAAGTACTTTTAAAATTTTAATGAAATTTGGCTCCAAATTTGATAATTTTAAAATGTGGCTCCAAATTGATAATATAGAATTTAAATATTTCATTTTTGGTTGCATTTTGAAACCAACACACCCAATGATGAAATGGTTCTTACTCGTAGTCCCAAACACCCATATAACTTCAAACCAGTTGTATCAAAGACACATATAACTACAAGCTACACTAAAATCTCACCACATGGCGCATACAAATGAAGAAACAAAAGCAAAAATGGAATTAAAGCAACTAATTAACAACTATAACTAATAAGTCCCGGATAAACAAGTAAGCACAAAATAATCAAATCCAACCAAGGATCACGACACAACAAACATCCCCGAGACCTTACTTTAAGCCTATAAATAAGCTATTTATAAGCACTTAAATAAGCTCTAACATCCTCCAACAAGAAAAAATCAAGAAATCATGTAAATGCTAGTAACTTAAGCAAAACAACAACAAAAACACCCTAAATCTAGTGGTTCAATCCAAAATAATTGTCATGCACAAACGGTCCACTTCTAAACTTCATAATCAGTCATTAAAATTGACAACAACCTAAAAATGAACAACCTAAGCAAAGCACTTGAATGATATCCATGGCTCAACATTGAACACGACACATGGGATGCACCACCGTGATTGGATCAACCTCAAACCTACAATAATACATTCTACCAGATATGAACTTAAACACCACAACCAATTCCTAAATGCAAAACAACATTAAAAAGATGAAACAAACTAGCGAGCATCCCATTCCATTCCATTGGATCAACATACATATTTTAGAGTGTCATATGGATAAACCATCAAAAGATCCATACATGTTTCATTGTTAATATATCTACAAACCATAATATTAAACCAAGACATTAGACATTATAAACAGATGACACTAGAGCAAAAGAAACCATCCCTTTACATAGCGAGCAACCCTTCAACCATTCATCGACTTAATTTGTTCTTCCTTGGTCTCGATATCCTCCTCGCCTGAGTAATGAGATCATTCAACCCCGCAGACTTAGTCCTCGCAGCCTCCGTGTCATGCCTAAGATCCATCAATGTGTCAAAATGTTCATCCCCATCTCCAAGAGCTACCATCTCAAAGAATTAAAGCATTAAACCGCGCAATCTCATTCTTTATTGTGGTGGCCTCTTCGCAGATCCGGTTTATAAAGCCACGGAGACCGGAAATTTGATGAGCCTTGAAGAAACTCATGTAACCATCAACAGATGTCTCCCGCTAAACTCAATTAGGTCATCAATAACACGCTTAGCCAATTGGTTTTGTGGTGATGGTGTCGCCATTGATAATGAAATTGGGTAAAATATGATATTATTGAAAGATTGATAAGAAAGGTTGAAGAAGAGTGGGGATAGGGATAGTGTGATAGAGAAGATACTTGTAACTCCTTATGAATTCAAACTATAAAGACCTAAACTTTAAAACCGCAAAATAAGTCCTCCTTTTAAACTATCACTATAAATTAGGGTGTTTATCCGCTCGGTTATCGGGTTGTTTGGTTTCGTTAAATCGATTATTTTTTATTCGGTTCAACACGAAAACCGAACCGAACCGAACTAGAATTAAACCAAGCGAGCGAAAACCGAATATGAATTCACTTCGCTTCTGGGTTGACCCAAAAGTCTTAAAACGGATAAAACGGAAAAACGGACTAACGCAGATTTAAAACGTAAGAACGTAAGAAAACGTATGGAACGTAAGAAAATGTACATTAATATGTAAAACATATGAAAGCGTATGAAAACGGACGAAGACATCTAAAATATATAAAAACGGCTAGAAACGGACGAAAACGGTCAAAAACTTATACAAACGGACTAAAACATGAAAACCCAATGACAAAGTGTAAACACGGACGAAAACGTAAACAAAACGAAACGATAAAGTTGATTAAAAAGGACAAAGTCGATTTAAAACGGTGGAAAACGTATGAAAACAAACGCAAACGTGTAAAAACGTATGAAAATGTGTAAAAGTGTAAGAAAGCGTATGAAAACGGCGAAAAAGTCTTCAAATCATATGAAAATGGCTAAAACGGATTAAAACGGACAAAAAACGAACTAAAGCGATGAAAACATATAAGAACGTAATAAAATGTACGTTAATATGTAAAACAGATGAAAACGGACGAAAACGTCTAATATAGATGAAAACGGCTAGAAACGGACGAAAACGGTCAAAAACTTATACAAACGGACTAAAACATGAAAAACCAATGACAAAGTGTAAACACGACGAAAACGTAAACAAAACGAAACGATAAAAACTTATTAAAAGGACAAAGTCGATTTAAAACGGTGGAAAACGATGAAAACAGACGCAAACGTAAAAGCGTATGAAAATGTGTAAAAGTGTAAAACGCATAAAAACGGACGAAAACATATGAAAAGAGACGAAACGTAAAACATACAAAAACGGAAGAAAACATGTACAAAACTAAGAAAACGTATGAACACGGACGAAAACGTATAGGACCGACTAAAACGGACGAAAACGCACAAGGGTTGTGTTACCGTGCCCAACGTATCTAACGCAACCCTAAACACAGTTTCACACAGTGTTTTGAGTAAGACACGTGAGTTAATGATTTTATGTCATCCTGAAATGTCAAAATTAACGTGCCCACCCTTAATAACTTTAATACAGTTCATATAACCTTCACACTATAACTATACACCTACCAAGCCGGTGCAACCCATTCATGACCGGTGATAATGGCTAGTTCACATGGTGGGTAGGGTATTACGTTATCACTGGTCACATTCATTAATGGGTATTTGACATAATATGGGTCAAAAGCATTGGGTTATAGTTGCTTAGAGTGTCATGTTACGACATGATTCAATCAATAGTATATATAATATTATATTATGAAAAACCCGACCAAATGGTCAATTTGCTGGCTACCCGAGAATGAAAATCCCAATTTGGTAAAAGAAAGTCAAAACACAATATTTTCTAGAAATATGAGATATTCCCAGGTCGTTTTAAGTCCCAACGGAGTGTGAATGGAAATTCGCTCGTTCGTGATCGGGTGATAAAGAATAATGAAAGATATTTGATTTTGTGAATAAATTTATGAAACATAAACTAAAAAAAAAAAAGAGCAAGGTTAGATCAAGTGGTTAACACTCTTGCCTCCGGAGAAAGAGGTCAAGGGTTCGATCCTTACCCCTTGCAAGGGCGGAGGTCCTTTTCACCTTTGGTAGAACCGAAGCGACCTCTCAAGGGTTCGATCCTCACCCTTGCAAGGCCGGAGGTCCTTTTCAACCTTTGGTAGAACCGAAGCAGCCTCTCTACCTTAGGTAGGGGTAAGGTCGCTCACGCCTCAACCTCCCCATACACCGTGGAAGACGGTATTGGGACCCATAACCCGTGGAAGACGGTATTGGGAGTTACTTTACTTTTTTTAAACTAAAACAACTAAATAAGCAAATAAATCAACTAACAAAAGTCTAAATAACCTAAAATGCACTTAATCCTAAAATACCAAATATTGGAAATTTAAGCATAAAATTTAAAATTATTTTTAAAAGTCCTAAATACTTAAACATTAAAAATTGTATTTTTCTCAATTTTATTTTATTTATTATGAATAAAAACCTTTTAAACTAATTAAATGAAAAAAATCATTAAATCAAAAGAGAAAAACACATTTTTAAACTAATATGAAAACTTTTCAAAAATTTAAGCAAATTTAAAATTCCCCCCACAAATTAAATTTATTCCCCCCAAAGTTTGCATCAAGGCCATTCCAAACTAATTGCAAAAATTAACTCCTCCTCCTCCTGTACCGCCACACCTCCCTCTCATCTCACCACAAATCCCGTCACCACCACAACTCTCCCGTCATAGACCCACCAGGTCCGCCACCACCGGTAAGTATTGTTATCTTCCTTTGTACACATCGTTCTAACACATAAAATAACCCCTAAGTTAACTATTAGCTAATTGAACATTTGTTTCGAGATATCCTATTGTAAATTATGTCATTTTCTTGTTAAATTTAGATAGTTAATTGGTTAAAAATTTAAGAAACCTTGTTAAGCTGTTACTACATGAACATGGAACCATAATTTAGCTAGTTAATTTCTTATTTTCCTTGACCCAAACATCCCTTTAGGAACTGTTTCATTAGACTTTATTCAATTCTTAGCATAATTCAATACCACATTCAATCTTTGAGCTATCCTCATTACTTGGAATGTCTTTTTAACTTTTAAGATCATCAATTGAAGTTTGATGTTGTCTTGTATAATCTTCAATAACTTGACTGCCTTTTTAACATGCTCGCAGGACTACATTTATAAACATTGTCGCTCGGATAAGTGGGACACATTTATAAACATGGACAAGTCTTGGATAGGAACTAATAGGACCAACAAATCTTATGTTGATGGAGTAGCGTTTATTGATTATGACACAACTTTGGAAGATGGGGAACATCGACCCACGAGTTAAGAAAATGATCTTTCAATGCCATGTCCGTGGTACATATTGTTTAAACCACATAGAGCATAAAGTGGAGAAAGTGCGCCCATTTATTCAAAGAATGGGTTTGATCTAAGCTACCTAAACCGGACTAAACATGGAGAGAAGGATGAGTCATCAATAAGTACCGAAACACCGTTAACGCTACAACAGAGTTTGTTGACGACACGGATTTTGCTTCATATATTCCAACAGATGCCCCAAAGAATAAAGAGAAATGGTTAATGCTACAAAAGATAATTTTGATGAGGATGATCTTGTCAAGTTTCAACAATTATTATTAGACGCAGAGAAGCCTCTTTACGCAGGATGTCCCGACTTCACAAAGTCGTCCGCAATAGTTAAACTACTCAACTTGAAGGGTAAGTACGGATGTTCGATAAGTTCTTTATCGAATTACTAGGATTGTTAAAGAAGATGCACCGCGGTAACGAAATGGTGGAAAAACTTATCAAGCCAATTTTTTTGAAATTGATGGGATCAGATACAAAAGATACATGTATGTATCAACAACCGCTTTCTTTCTTTGGAAGGATGACAAGGATTTGATCGCGTGTCGAACTTGTGGGATATCAAGATGGAAGGTGGATAATAAGACACATAAAGTGTACGAAAACATTCCAAAGAAAGGTAATGTGGTACTTTCCAATTATACCAAGACCGCAACGACTATTTAAGCTAGAAAGTATTTCAAGATTTAAGATGGCACGCGACACGGAGGATAACCGATGGTGTGTTACGTCACCCGCAGATTCAAAGGCATGGCGTACTATAGATGAAAAATTCCCAAATTGTCAAGATCCAAGAAATCTACGGCTAGGAATATCGGCCGATGGGGTTGACGCCAACTCGTGAAATAGGCATCACAGTTGTATGGCCGCTTTAATCATCATATACAACCTTCCTCCATGGTTGTGTATGAAAAGAAAGTTTATCATGCTTTCGGTATTAATATCGGATACCCGGAAATGATATCGATGTTTTTTAGAACCGTTTGTTGATGATCCGCAAACCTTATTCGACATGGGTTGATACATATGATGCATCCACAAAAGATAACTTTAATCTACGTGTCGTTGTGTTATGGACAATAAATGATTACCCCGCACTTGGTACATTATGTGGCTGCCCGCATAAGTGGATTCAAAGGTTGTGTAGTATGTGGGAAAGATACAAACCGTGTTAGACTTTTCGCCTCATCCAAGCAAAGTTATGTTGGTCATGACGATATCTACCATATGACCATCCGCTCGTAAGGCAAAGGAAGGCATTTAATGGACAACAAGAATTTCTCCGGCTCCAAATCCAATGACCGGGAACAAATATACAACGAGGTACAACATATTGAAAATAAGTGGGAAAAGGAAAACGAACAAACAATAATGCATCGAAAACCAAGAAGATACGAGAGGCAAGAGGTGGGAAGATTCAAAAGCGTAAAAGAAACATAATGTATAGTAGGGTAGTTCAAGCCAAGTAAACGGACAAAACGTGTGTATTGGAAGAAATTCAACATTTGGTATCGAAAACTTAGGTATTGAGGCATAATTTGTTCCACATTGTATTGATTTTATGCATGTAGAAAAGAATGTTGTCGAGAGTCTCGTCGAACTTTGCTACATGTTCCGTGAAAGACGAAAGATGGATTGAATGCTCGATTGATCTGGCCGAGTTGGGGTAAAACAAGAGTTGTTTGCTATGCAAGAACAAGACAAAACAACACTACCTCCAAAGAAAGTTACACATTAACGAATGCCGAAAAAGATATTTTTGTGAAACTTTACACAACATCGTGGTACCACAAGGCTATTGTTCAAATTTCTCTTGTTTGGTCACCTAAAGGATAGGAAGCTCATTGGCCTAAAATCGCATGACTATCACATGCTAATGCAAGAGTTTCGCCCATTGCAATACGCTCAATCATGCACCCACCCACACGATATGCTATTATCGTGTTTTGCTTTTCTTTAAATCAATATGTTGCAAAGAAATAATATTGCAAGAACTAGATAATATGCAAGCGTAATCGGTAGTGACACTATTCCTACTCGAGAAGTTCTTTCCTCCATCATTCTTTGATATTATGATACATTTGACTGCACCTAACTAGGGAGGTAAAATTATGCGGTCCCATATGCTTTCGGTGGATGTATCCATTCGAAAGATGTATGAAGGTTATTAAAGGACATGTGCGGAATGTAAATAGACCGTAAGGATGCATTGTCGAGGAGACTATTATGAAGAAACAATAGAGTTTTTAGAGAATATCATAAATCCATGAAAACTGCTGGTATCCCACCGATAAACATGAAACAGATGAAAATGAGGAAGGAAAGCCATTGTCGGCCGGCAAATCAAGTGAAGTTTCATGAACTCTTTCGTAAAGCACATTTGTATGTAATAAATAATACAGATGAAATTGTACCGATATCGAGTAAGTCTTACTAACACATGTCTATTTCGTTATTGAAAATGATGTATCAAATATAATAATCAAACACATTGTTTCAAAGCGACACAAGCAAGTTTTGAAAGCGTAAAACCCGGTAAACGAATAGCATTTCGGAGAATGAGCACAACAAATCTTTTGCCAAGTGGTTACGCAAAGAAGTAATTAATCTTATGTTACTCAACATACCCTTTCTAAACCTTATTTCTCACTCATTTTGATCCGAAAATTGGTGTACTTATTCTTTGAGCTAATATATACTTGTAATGAAATTCAAAGTTGAGAGAGAGTTAGAAATCGACAAAGAAAGTGTATTAGAAACCGTAAGGTGGATATCCTATGGACCACGCGCCACCGTAGTGAAATACGATGCATATCACATCAATGGGTATACTTTTCGCACGAAAGATCATGAAGGCAAAGTTTACCGTAACATGGGGTTAGTGTTGAGGCATTAGATATGCACATATCTAAAGAAGTTGCAACCACAAGAAAAGCATATTATTATGGGTTTTACAAGAGATATGGGAACTAGATTACCGTTACATGCAAATTCCTCTTTCAAATGTGACCGGGTTAATCACAAAGTCGGTGGTGTGAAACGCGATACTACTCTTGGGTATACATTGGTTGACCCGAATAGTTTAGGCCACAAGGTTGATCCGTTCATATTAGCCGCACAAGCACGACAAGTGTTTTATGTGAAAGACCGTAGATAAAAATTGTCTATTGTGTTTAAGACACCTCCCAAGAATTACAAAGATAAGTATGACGAAGCCGATGAGGAATTTAGTACCGCCATTCACCAAAGACAATGATAACATATTGCCACGTGTGGATCGACGTGACTTGGGTAACGAATCACGAACCGACTACTATCGAACCGACTATGGAGGTGTTGTTATACTTAAAATCCAAGTGAACCATGTTATGGTCAAGTTGTCACACTCTACCTTTATCATATTTCTCTTTAAAGCATATAGACATTGATTTTTGTACTTTTTAAGGATTTATGTTTATAATACAAGACTTAATATTAGTTAAATCTGTTAGGTATATTATTTTGTTTAAGGATATGTTGAAAAGCAAGAATTCTCATGATTGAGATGTATGGAAGTCGTGCTAGTTGATGTGCTATAGTACGAGTTAATTTCGTGATGTCATTGTTAAGTCTGTTTGACCATTCTTTAGTCCGTAGTGCAAAAATTAAAAATGATTTTTACTGCTTAAATAGTACCGCTACCTAATTTTAGGTGGTCAAGTATTTATATGGATAATTTTTATTTTTAGAATTCATATTTATCCTTTAATTACTTTATCCTAATCTTTAAAAGTTTAAATCTTTTCTTTCGATTAAGTCTCCTTACCAAAGACTAAACCCTAATTGCCCCGCACTACCAAGATTTCAATTAACATAAAAGATGGCACAATTAAAGTTTGTAGACAAGCACAATCAAGTGGGATTTCTCAAAAGCTCACCGAAAGCATAGGCTTCGAAAGCAGATAGTGGACTTTCTAAAGGGTAGTCATATCGTATGCCCTTACTCATAATCCAACTATCTATGATTCCCTAGTCAAACAGCTCGCGCATCGCCATCGCTAGAACTATTGTTGATGGGACACTAGAGTTAAATGCAACTATTGATACGTTAGAGTATTCAATCATCGAGGAATCACCGAAGCAAGCTTCAATTGGCTCGATGCCTCGTGGATTTCAATGTTGCCAAATAATGACCTCTTTCGTGGATTGGAAAATATTGGATATCTAACCGATGGAACATTCACTTTTTGAAGAGTCATTTTACGCCACAATGGCGCTTCCTTGTGCATCATATTTTACATTGTATGAGCTCTAAAAGTGGTGGATGGGATCAATTTGGAAGCAATATTGCTTCGCATTGGTCTGCTCTCCACCGCGCACTCTTCAATTTTTCAAAATGATTTTTGATGCCATGGTTGCTAATTCCAAGAATAAGAAAAGTTTTGATGTACCCAAGATTTTTGCAAATGATCTTAAATGTTGAAACAAAGAAGCAAACATCCTTACATTGCTCTCCCTTTCACTAAAAAGATATTTGGTAATATGAAAAGGGGTTTGAAGGGTACACAAGCCACTTTTGTTTGCTATGTTGCTCGTTGTTGCTACTCGACCCGAAGGTACATCTACATCTGCTCCATCTCCCATCGCTACATCAAGCTCGTGCTCAACCTACATCTCGAACCGTAAAAACAGAGTTTGAACAGAGGACACCAACAACACCCCACCACCTTCACCTTTAGTCCATGAGGAAGAACCACCCGTGATTCCTCAACCACAACCTCCAACACCCACTACTACAGCAGAACCCGCCTTATCTATGGAAGATCTACTTCAACCGGTTCCACAACCGATTTCAAGGGTTGATGAGTTGGAGAAAAATTGAAGAAGACCAAGAAGTCACGGGGACTACTCGCAAAAGAGTTAAGAAATTGAGGGAAATTCAAACAGACGGGATAGACATTACAGACTCGAAGGTGAGGAATCCTCCGAGGAAACTCAAATTAGTCCTCAAGGATTGGAAGCAACCAAATCTTGGTTAAGATTTCACCACAAGAAATCCTTTAAGAAGAGACCGGATAAAGAAGTCGCAAGTTCTAGTGGAGTGGATAAGTCTAGTGACTTTACTAAAGATAAGTCCGTGGTGCTTTGAAATTAAATCGCTTTTGATGAAGATTTTAATACTCGCTTTGATGTCAAGTTAATACTAGTATCGAACATATTAATCCGGTAGTGATCCGTAGTACCGTGAGGAGTTTGTGCATAGGAAGGCAAAGGAATAGTGCAAGAATCTTCCGAGCCGTTGAAGACCAAAAGCAACTCACACAAGAGGAAGCTAGCTTAATGAGATTGCTAGGATTCAAGCAGAGGATGAGGTCAAGAAGCTAAACGTGTAGAACAAACATTGAATGATGAGTCGATTGCCAAAAGTCCGCAGGAGGAACCGTAATTAATCAAGAACAAATGAAAAGGAAAGTCGAAATTGAGGAATCGCCAAATTCTACATCGATGAAGAATGGGATACTATAAAGGCCGATTATTAGTAAAATGAGATATCCTTCCCGATATTGGCGGAGAAGACTATGCAAGTAAAATGGTTGAGATAATTAATGAGAAGAAGAGGCTTCTCGAGAGCGTAGACAAAGAGAAAGGATGCATGCACCCTTGACCAAAGTCGAGCAAAGGGATTATATGATCCACTACATCAAAGTCAAGGAATCCTACCGGAAGTTGAGCCGCTTAAGGAAATTGAAGGTCGATGTTCTAAAAGCGTAATTTGAAAAAGTAGTGTACCAAAATAAAAATTTTATTCCAATGGATTCAGAGTTGGAAGCTTCAACGCTTAAAGGAAGGGTTTCAATCTTCAACCAAAGGATGCTAAGAAGCGTAAGATTGCAAAGATCTAAAAGGTTGCGTAAGTAAAAACTTGGTGATAAGCCAAAACCAGAAAGAAAGAGGAGGAAGTCGAGGTTAAGCAACCGCTTTGAATATGACAAGGAAGAAACCATTGGAAAGAAAGGAGTGAAAAGGATAAGACAAATGTTAAGAAGGAAGTGGAAGAGTACATGAAGGATAAGGTTGATGAACCATCATCGTAAGAGTTTACCATGGGCTCCATTCCTGTGTTCAACACTTCCCGCTAAGATTGCAAAGGTTCGATCATCAAAATGGGAAAAAGGTAGTTTACTCGATAGTAAGGGAAAATCACACGACACTATATATGTGAACTTTCCGGTTTATTGAGTGATTTGTCCGTGGATGATTTGAAGACCATGTACCACCGATGATGGAGAAGCATGGTGACAAGAGACCAAGAGGAATATGAAAGAGTCCTCCTGGGTGACTTGAAGACCATGTTTGAGACACCGATGTCGATGATGAAATGTGGAAGTCGACTGTCAAGAACAAGTGATCGATGGAGATATTTCCACACTTGTCGTGCACTGCTTGGAATTAGAAACCGCAATTTTTATATGCTTACGTATGGAGTATCCACTTCCAAACAATATTTGCGGTGGCTATGCTTGAGAAGAAGTCGTTAGGTGAAAGAAAGGATGATGCATGCTATCGCTTTTGAGGTTAATCAATCAAAAGCTCAACAACAATAATACGGCAATATAACATTTAAGTCCGGTAGTATTCGTAGTTAGTTCTGCTTATGAAAACATAATAGTTTATTAGAGTTTAGGAAGGCATATGTACGCCGTAGAGATATCTTAGGAAGAGATATCTATATCCTTCTAGACGCTTTGTATACTAGGTTTTCCTAAGTGTATAAAGGAACCCTAAAGTATAGTGAAATGAACTTGTACATAGACGAATAGAACTATTAATAAAAGAAGTTTATTAGTGAAATAGTATTTGTGTTCTTCTTGCTTGTTGTTAAGATTCCGCATTAACAATCAAGTACTCGTTGTTAAAGAGTTATTCATATATATAATTAGTTTGGATTTATCCAAGTTTAGTAGATTGTGGTGTTGCACAAGTGTTAATGTGTGTGTTTGTGTATGCATATCAATGTGACTATAAAGCCATCACCTACAAACCCACATTTTCATTAACAAAGACAATAAATGCAACAAACTTGACCATATGGTGTTTAAAGTGAAGAAACGTGTATTTTGTGTGACTATTGATCATCCAGTGGCCACATCAAATTTATGTTTGTGTGGCCTTTTCTAACATTTAGCCACACAAAGAATGTTTGTTTTGGGTATTTAGTCACATACAATTAATCATAAAGTGGCTAAAAGTGTTAATAAGTGTGACCATATGGTGTTTCAAGTGAATAAATGTGTGTTTTGTGTGACTATTGATCATCCAATGGCCACATGAATTTTATGTTTGTGTGGCCTTTTCTAACATTTAGTCACACAAAGCATGTTTGTTTTGGGTATTTAGTCACATACAATTAACCATAAAGTGGCTAAAAGTGTTTATAAGTGTGACCATATGGTGTTTAAAGTGAAGAAACGTGTATTTTGAGTGACTATTGATCATCCAATGGCCACATATTAAGTTACGTGACCATATGTACTGGATTTTGGCTACACTTAAATAATATGTGTGACAAAATGTTTAGTGTGACTATATATGGCATTTGGTCACGGTGTTAGTAGCAAATGTGACTTTATAGATTAGCTTTTGGCAAGCTAACACAAACTAAACTTTAAACACACATATTAACTTACGTGAACATATGTACTGGATTTTGGCTACACTTAACGAATGTGTGACAAAACATTTAGTGTGACCATATATGGCTTTTGGTCACAGTGTTCAAGTGTGTGACATATATTTGTCATTGTTTATATGTATATCGTGACTAATGCTTCAACCTTACTTTTCATTTGTCACTTGTTCCAATTTCGATGTGGCTAAAGAGTTGGCAAAACAAATCACCACCCTTAAATAATGTGTGACAAAACTTGACTCTATGATTTAGACACACAAAAATTACTTCATGTGACTAACGATCAAGGTTACTTGTATTTGTCAATGCTCCAAATTCATATGTGGCTAAATGATCCGAAACAAAATCACCAGATACCTTTAGCCACACAATGTTCAATTGTGTGGCGACATAGTTCTAATGGTCACACACTCAAAATTTTCATGTGTGACTAATTAGTAAATGTTATCAATTTTCATACCTTCAGCCACACAAATATGCGAATGTGTGGCTGTAACATTTCGACCATGCGTGACCAAATCCCGTTTTTGTACTAGTGCTAAGTTGGGTCTTTGGTATCCTAGAGAGTCTCCATTTGAGCTGGAAGCATATAGTGATAGTGATTATGCTGGTGGCAACTTTGATCGAAAATCTACCACCGGGGTTGTCGGTTTCGGAAGGAGATTAATCTCTCGGCAATGCAAGAAAGACCATATTGGCTACATCTTCATCGAGGCTAAATATGTTGTCAGCCGCTAGTTGTTGTGGTCAGTACTTTGGATTCAAAATCGCTTATTGGACTATGGGTTTAATTTTATGAACACTAAGATCCATATAGACAACCAAAGTACAATTTGCATTGTTAAAATCCTTTTTCATCAAAGAACTAAGCACATAGAAATTCGCACCACTTTATTAGAGAAGCTAATGAAAACACCTTATTCAACTCGGTTAAAATTCATACGATGAAAATGTAGCTGATTTGTTGACTAAATCTTTTGATGGTCCAAGGTTTCAATTTTTGATTGTCCATATAGGCATGATCAATCCCTGATTGTTGTGTTTGAGGGGAGGATTATGCCTAAGGGGAGGTTTCTGGTTTAAGGGGAGGATTTATGTTGTATATTTTTGTGTATATGTATATATTTGTGTATATCTTTGTTTTGTTCTGTGTTCTACTAACCATCTTGCAGATCTAGTTTCAAACACACAATCAATGGCAAAAGATTAAACTACAAAAGTCTTTTATTCATAAAAACAAACTGCATTCTTAGATGCAGTTTAATATTACAAGAATTTCTAAACATTGCTGCTGATCACATCAAGACTCCACCCTAACAAGCTTCACACAAGATTACTTCAGACTCCAGCTTCCAACTTCCAGGCACCTACTCAGGCCTCCTCTTTCCCTACTCTGGCATCCTCTGATGCTCCTTTCCCCACCTGTCAATAAACGACCACACTGGCTTTGCAACTATACCAAGCACTGTAGCTCTCTTCTCAGGGTTTGAGGTGGAGGGTTCGGTCTTGAGTCAAGGACCGCAATCGCATCGAAGGTGGTGGCACAGCAGCAAGAGGAGCAACATTGATTGGCCTGGAAGATGCACCGTTCTCCTCATCAGTATTTGTATTCATGACATTAAGCTCAGAGTTGTTTACTTCAAACTCCACATGGGGAGGAGGATTGCGCAGATCCTCCTCTGAAGAAGTGTAAGCAAATGGTGATTTAAGAGGAGGGTCTCTAGACATGTATGTCACACTGGAGTAACCACGAGGAAAATAGTTTAACCATCCATCGCGGATGGCTCACTCGTAAGAGTCTAAAGATATTTCGATGGGATGATTGGGTGAGTTATTCATGGTGTTTTGGTAGGAAATCGACTTTGGTTATTTGGTTTGTATGTGTGTTTGATGAGGCAAGGGGTTGGTTATATAGACATTAAATATGGGATTTTTGGTTGGTAGAATTTATGGCTGTAATTTGTTGGGAATTATACGTTTGAGTTGATAAAGACAAAAAGGATGAAACAAGAGGGACTTAATATGACAAGAAGGAAACCTACTAAAAGATGGAAGGGCTTGCTTGCAATGGAAGTTTTATTATTTAGTCCTTATCCTCTAGTATATAAAGAGGACATAGGTGTAGGTTTTTAATTAAGTCTTCCAATAATGTAGTCGACTAAAAGGTGTGTGTTTAGCCTAGACGTTAGGGGAGAACGTCTAGGGTTTTAGATTAGAGTGTGTCCTAGGCGTATGTTCATGTAAACGCCTAGGTTATTATTATTAGTTAGTAGACGTGTTCCTATAAACATCTAATATTAGTTAGTGTTAGTGAATGAAAAACCTTGTTCAATAACAAAGTATTGTTTTGATTATTCCGCTGCGTACCATGTTTATTATCTTTGTTATTGATCCTTAGCTGAGCTTATAAACGATCTTATCAATTGGTATCAGAGCCTGGAGCTCGTGATATCTAGGATTACAAGGTTTTATGTGTCGAAGAATGATGAAAAAGACGAAAATTCGGATCTTAAAATTTTCGTATGTTTATACAAAGACCTGCTTTGAAACGACGATAACTTTTTCGTAACTGCTGGATCGGGACGAAATTTTAGGTGGACGTTTCTATATGACAATCTAACTTTCCACCGTAGGATCTTTAATTGGAGGTCCGAGTCGAAGTTATAAAGCGTCGATGTTGGTCACGAGAATGGTTTTTCGATTTAATTTTTAAGGTTGTCAAGTATGTTGCGAAAAGGTGCATTAATGTGGTCCTATGTTGTCGCCGCTATCTCGCACTATTATTTGTGTGGGGCTTCTTAATTTACAATTGTCTAATATATGCAATTAATAGAGATTTGTTCATGATGATGTCGAAGATTTAATTGTGGGTCGGTGAGTGCACATATCCAATATCATGGCTTATGATTGGGTGATCGTGCATTTGTTTATTATTGAATCTTCATTGAATTAAGCCGCTGCTATTCATATTCAAGATTCGGTTGCATCACGTGGATCACAGAAGTACGTATTATTATTTGTCGATCAGTTTCCAATCTCGTACTTGTTAATGAATGATATGCTAGGTCTCTACTCTTTAGTTATTTATTAGCTCACGTGGGTTTGAATGTGGCCAAGGGATGATATTTGGATAAAGTAGATCTATTCATATATTGTATGCTCACAAGGTACCGCTTCTTCAAAGCATCGCTTTCGAACATTAAGGTACCGCCGACGCTTTTATTGAAAGTACCGTTTGGTTTGAAAGTCTCGCTTGCGCAAAGCATGCGTTTAGTTTTCATGACAAAGACAATGACAGAAAAAGTATCACTAATTGCAATAGTGATGGATTGGTGACGAATTTGTGGCAGATTATGTGTCGTTAACAGCAACTTTGTGACGGCTTTGGGACATAAAAAGTGTTGCTAATAAGGACTGTTTTGGAATTGAGGGGAAGTCAAGCGTGCTAATGGTTATGGATTTTTAGATGACACACACACAGAATGGTTATTTGGTTCACACACACAGGAAGAAGTTTTTGTTCTTAAAAGGATTTAAAAAGGCTCGTATTTGATTTATTGAAGAATTGATTACGAAGAGGATTATTTATCACTTATTTGAAGGTGAAGTGGAATTGTTTGGTTTGTGTTCTTATCATCTAGCTTGTTGAATCTAGCAATGTGTGATTTTTCTTATGATGCTCTATGCACACATTGTCTATCACTTAAAGGAGTTACATTGTAGTGCTCAGCGTCTCATACTAGTTGAGGATTCTTTTCAAGGGATTGCGGTCTACTTATATTTGTTGGTTCGTATAAGTATGGAGTTCCGTGGATAGTACTGATTTAAGACACAAGTTTGGGAAATTCTACTTCTTCATCAAGTTCGTTATATTTGCTTTTCTTCACAAGTGATCATTACAAGGAGCTTACTGATTTTGAAGAATCAAGAAGATGGTTAACATATGGTTTTGGGGAAGCTTATTGTTAAAAGTTTAACCATCTACATGCATTACTCAAGGGAAGTGTTTGATTTTACTATTGTTGATCATTATTACTACCGCTAGTTGAAGTTTTCTCTTGTTTTGGATCCATTTTTCTTATGATGTGTAATGGTGGGCGATGTGAAGCATTGGAAGTCTTAGATTGGAAGTATGATATTGATTCGTGGTGGTCAAGATCATTATTAGCATACGTTCCCTATTTGGATAATAACAAAAGGGAAGAGATGTTTGAGTGACATGGCATGGATTAAGGGAAGACAAAGGAAGACATACTTGTTTCATTCATGGTGAGATCCCCGATCTCAATTTCTCTACTGCCTAGGAAGTTCGTTCAAGAATGGTTTTGTCATTATCAACTAGGGAAGATTGTTGGGAATTATACGCTTGAGTTGATAAAGACAAAAGGATGAAACAAGAGGGACTTAATATGACAAGAAGGAAACCTACTAAAAGATGGAAGGGCTTGCTTGCAATGGAAGTTTTATTATTTAGTCCTTATCCTCTAGTATATAAAGAGGACATAGGTGTAGGTTTTTAATTAAGTCTTCCAATAATGTAGTCGACTAAAAGGTGTGTGTTTAGCCTAGACGTTAGGGGAGAACGTCTAGGGTTTTAGATTAGAGTGTGTCCTAGGCGTATGTTCATGTAAACGCCTAGGTTATTATTATTAGTTAGTAGACGTGTTCCTATAAACGTCTAATATTAGTTAGTGTTAGTGAATGAAAAACCTTGTTCAATAACAAAGTATCGTTTTGATTATTCCGCTGCGTATCATGTTATTTATCTTTGTTATTGATCCCTAGCTGAGCTTATAAACGATCTTATCATAATTAATTGGTTGGTAGTTGGATAAATAAAGGTTTAGTGTGGAGACTATTGAGACACTGTTATGTTCAGAAGGGGTTATCTTTTCTCCATTCCTGCTGGTAACGTGATTATTTCTGCTGAGGGGCAATGGTTTCTGCTGGTAGCTTTGATATGGAAACAGTGGTCATACATTCAGTCATTCCTACTGGTTGACTAAATGGTTTCTGCTGAGTGACTTTTTATTGCTGCTGGTATTGATATTTTGGGAATTTATCTTGGGATTTAATTAAAGTCAAAATTGGTCAAATATGGTCCGAGTTTGTTGCCAATTTAAACGACTATTTTTGGTAACAACTTTAAATAGTCAATCAGTATAATCCCACGACCTAATTTTTCAATTCCCTCTCAATTTGAATCAAAATCATCTTCATTCTCTTCAACCTTCATCAATGGCTTCTTGGAGCGGGACAAAGGAGGTGATATGTATGAATCAATGATTGATTTTCTCTTGCGCTCCAAAATCAGGTATGCTCTTATTTTCTCTCCATCTATTGTTTATGACTCTTTAATCAAGCAATTCTGGGCTACTGCTCATGAGCGCACTCCTGATGGTCATTCCAAAGAGATTGTGGCCACCATTGATGGAGTAGAGTATGTCATAAATGAGTCTCTGATAAGGACTCAGTTGCAGTTAAATGATGAAGGTGGTTTCTTTGGGAACAATAGAGATGATATAATCACTGGTTTAACCAGCATAGGATATCCCACGGATGGGAAGTTTATATGGTATAAAATAAATTTTGTCCTAAATGGCGTTTTCTTGTCCATACCCTTCTTCAAAGGTCTTAGCCCTAAGTTCGGGGTTGGGATCGGGTTCTCTAGCTCTATTACTCCGCTATCATTTGTTTGGCTGGGAGAACTTATAACTTTTCAAAATATATCTTTGAGGAAATGCTCAGAAATATCAAGGATACCAAACATACATTCTTAATGTATCCTAGATTTCTTCAGATGATATTAAACTTTGAAACCTCTGATAAAACTCCAAAAGCAATAAGTAAATTAACTGCCAAACTGTTTGCAACCATGAAAACTAATTTTGCTAGAGAACACAGACCCCTGTTACCTTCTATGTTGCCAAGTGGCAATGTAGCTGCTGGTGCAGGTACTCCTGTTGGTGGCTTAGTGCCTAATATTGGTGCCTCCAATGCTCCTGATGTCTCTGCATCAGTTGCCACTGAAGACCAGAAACCCCCATCTCCTCCACCAGTTGTCCCACCAACACCAAGGGTTGTTGCTCTTGAGGAGCCTGTCATTGCCTCTGATCCACAGGGTCAAGCTCCTGTTGAGACTGAGGACAATGTTGACCAACCATTTGTCCAACCTTCTAGTCCTCCTAGGCATAATTTTGAGGATGACACCTTCTTTGGGGATGATTTTTATGTGTCTCCTCCCAGGACCAATGAAGCTCCCTATACCTTAGGAAAACCTGTTGGTGGAGCTGAGGATCCTGATGTACTAATGAACATGTCTAGCTTTCTTAACAGATATTCTAAGAAGGTTGATGATTTGGAGGCTCAGCTCACAAAAACAAGAAATAAGCTTAAGTACACAAAGCTGACTCTCGGTGGTGCTATTGTAAAGCTGCTAAAAAGGGTTACTGACTTAGAGATTCGGCTGAACAAAAGGAGAAGCAATGTTGTTTTCTCTGATTCAGAAGGGGATCAAGATACTGAGAGGACTCAAATTGATCGGGAAGCACTTCATATCTTGGCTTCTATTTCCTTGGGCACTACTACACCACAGAAGGATCCATAGGTCCAGGTTTTTAAAAGAAAAAGGACTACCAGAAAGGTCAATATGGATACTAAAGTATCAGCATCTGAGTTTGTTGCTGCTGATAGTACTGTGGTTCCTCCGGATCGTTCTGTTGCTACTGACATCAATGTTTCTTCTGAACAAGTGAAGCTTCCTACTGAACCCACTTCTGCTGATAAGATCTCTACGCCTAAGCCTTTTTCTGATGCTGATGACACTCATGTTTCTACTGATCCTAAGGTTTCTTCTATTGAGGTTGAACCCATGTCTGCTTCTTAGGTAGATAAGGGAAAGGTTAAAATAATAGATGAGGATATGGATTCAGATGCTTATAAGGCTGAACAGGCTAGGCTACTGAGACTTCATGAGAATTCCCAACTTGATACGAAAGTGGTTGCACAGACTCAGGCTGCTTATGATGCGGAGTTTCGAAGTCAGGCTCACAAAGTTCCTGATGTCACACCTCAGAGAATGAAAGAGCTTGATGATCTTGCTCTACAATTTACAGATGACACTTGGAATCAACTGGCGGGTGATGTCACTACCAATCCATCTCTTGCCCAATCTATATTGGGTGGCGCATTTGATTCTGAGAACTATGTTGATGATATACTCGCTTTGGTTAGACAGAGAAAGAAAGCAGATGCAGAGCGCAAGGCTAAAGCTAAACGGGATAGACCTCTTTCTCAAGCTGAACAGAGGAAACATATGAGGGAATTTGTGAAAAATACGAGTTATGCTGTCTACAACACTGGTTGGTCTATGGATTTTGTGAAATCTCTGTCCGATGATTAGTTGGTCATAGAGTATAACACAATTCTCACAAGGTTGGAGAAGGATGGTCTCAATCCTTATGCCCGGGTGAAACGTTCTTAATCTCTTCTGGAAGGCTCTGGCCCTAAGAGATTAAAAACTGTTGATGCTTCTGATAATGCTCTAGTTTATGCTGAAGAGACACTAGTAGATACAGTTCAAGATATTCTTACGAGCATTCTCAAGAGTCTTCTTTGAGAATCCTTTATCTGTTTCTCTTTGGAGGAGCAACATCATTTCTCGATGATGTGCCACCTACTTCTACTGATGGAGGAAAGATTCCTTCTACTGATGCACCAGAGCATGTGTCCACTCCTGCTTCTACCCAAAATCCACCAGTTATTTCATCTAACAAGGAGGAGGTTGTCACCCCTGTTACACCAGTGGTCCCAACTGTTGATGTATCTGCTGCTTCTTCTCATTCTTTCATTTCTGGAAGAAGACAGAAGAGTATAGCTAGAAAGAAAGGTGGTTTTCTTGATCTTCAGGCTCCTGCCAGTTCATTTATAGAGGATTTTGTGGAGGATGATTCTTATAAGGAACAAGTAGTATGGTCTATGTTTGTGAGATGGGAACTCACACCTACTGGCCTTGGCGGTTTGGGTTCATGTAACTCTTTCTATCGCAAAGATGGGTCTGTCCGACATTTTACTTTTCTTACTGAGATACTGAATTTTCTGGACAGACAAGATCTTATTGCACTTTATGGAATGGTGTCAAAACACTTTGAATCTCATCATGTAACAGGTGCTGGTCTAATGTTGCTGGGTGATCTTCAAGTTTTGTTTGATTCCAAATATCAGGATGGTACAGGGTTTAGGATTTGGGAAGGTCAGAATCAGTGGAGGGTTTATGGTTGGACATTTTATCCATTGTCTAGTGTACATGTTGTGCAGACATGGTATGGGGTTTATGTTTATATGTTTTCGGATCAAAATTATCCTTTGTCTGTACCTCTGATGGAGCAAATGCTGAAAAAGAAGTTGGGTTTCTTTATTGCTCCTGTTGGAAATGATATGGTTAATGTAGAGCAATTAGTCCAATGTATTAAGGATAAACTCATTGTTGCTTCTGTTGATTCTTCTTCTTGAAGTCTGGTATGTTGATATATTTCTTCTTTCTTTCTTAGTTTTATTTGGTGTTTTAAAAAAAATAAATAAATAAAAAATTTCTTTTCTATATATATTGGTTGTTTGCTAACTTTCATCTTTGAGGATCATGTTGTACAGTTGTGTCTCTTATATGGTTTTTAACTCACCATGTCTTAAGTGACAAAGGGTTAACTTGCTATGGGGGTACGACTCTAGTAAGTATTCTCAAATCCGTTGATAGTTGTTGATTTACTAAAAATCAGAGGGTCTATCAATGTACCCTGGTCTCACACACCAAACATTGGATACTCCATGAGTAAACGACTCTGGTAAAGAGACATCAAATCCGTTGGAAGGTTGACAACTTGCCAATAAGTTGTATGGTGCTCAACTCACCATGTCCTAATAGATGAAGAGTTGGCTAGCCCACAAGTTCATGGCTTGTGGTAAAGGTAGTGGAATACCATGACTCATCCTGAGTTAACGGCTTCAGGTAAAGACAAATCAAATCCGTTGATGGCTGTGATGGTTTTTCAAAAACCATTAGGGTTTTCCAACACACCATTGATTCACGTTCTAAGTGTTGGACTGGTTATTGGTTCACCAGGGTGATGTCATGATTCCACTCAAGCACCAGCTAGCCCAAGAGTGAGTAGATACTTGGTAAAGGCTTATCAAATCTACTCTGGTTACAGTTGTTGCTGGTTCCTGATGCTGCTGATCTAGGAGTTGCTGATGGAATCCTGGTCTTCATTGATGTTTCTGGTGGTTCTAGGTGTTCTGCTGGTTACTTATCTTGTTTCAGTTGTTGTTTATGTTCAATCCTCTTGCACGTTCAAGATCTATCTGGAAACTTGAAGTTAACTTAGTCAAATTCAAGTTTAGGGGAGGATTGTTAGGAATTTTGTAATAGTGGGTTCCTGCTGATAAAGGTTCCTGCTGATAGTGTTAGTATTTCTACTGATAGTGCAGTTACTGCTGATAGTTATTTCTATTTCTGTGGATATGTAGTTTCCGTATTATTAGTATTTAGTTAGGATATGCATGAGTTAATTTAGGAATAGACAATGCATATCTTTTATGTGATTTGTAAGCTGCAGAATTAGGGTTTCTTAATAGTATAAAAGAAACCAGCGGCTAGGGTTTTATGTACCTTTTCAAGAACATTATTAGTAAATTAATATAGATCCATAGAGGATCAAGTGTTTGGTGTTTACTGTCTTCTTAATTCTTGTGTTTATATTCCGCGTGAACATAAGTCTAATAAAGATTCTCCATAGTTTGCTTGTGATTACATAGGTTTACTATACTTTCATTAAGGCTTTTAAGATCTATATGAGACTGATCCAACATCATCACTTTCTAATTCAGTCAAAACTACTAATGAATACAATTGTCCACTACACTTATGTCCTTGAACATATTTTTTTATCACAATAAAAGCATAAGTTTTGAACCATCTTTTCTGCATACTCTTTTGGAGACAGTCTCCTATCTTGACCTCCAACAGGGGTATTTGACTTTTGGTTTACTGTTCCACTAGTAGTGTTTGGTAATGTTAACAAGGGCTTTTAAAAATTATTACTAGAGTAAAATACACCTTTCATTCCTAAACTTGTACCAAAACATTACGCTGAGTCTGGCAGAGAATTTTTAGTCACCCAAGGTCCCTACTTCCATTTTTCTATAATCCATGGTCTATTTGACCGTTATCCCTCAGTCAACTACCGTTAACTTCCTAACGTCTCTTTTTAGCTAAGGGCATAATGGTCTTTTTACTGTGAAAAAAATTTCTCTTTCTCATTTAATGTCCTCTATTTCACGTCCCATCCATTTTCCCCCTATGATGCATAATATAACAAATCCGTGTACTCAATACTAGGGCTGAGCATCAAAGGTCCAAAACCGAACCGGACGGACAAAACCGACCGAACCGACAAAAACCGAGCCAACCCGACAGCCCGTCGGTTCGGTTTCAGTTTCATGTTTTATATGTTTTCGGTTTCGGGTCGGTTCGGTTCGGCCCAAAACTGGCAAAAACATACCTAAATACACCTAAACCGGATCGAACCGATGGCCCGACACAAGACCGAACCGACCCGACAGCCCGTCGGTTCGGTTTAGGTTTTTCATGAATTTCGGTTTTCGGTTTTGTCGGTTCGGGTCGGTTTTGGACCGACGCTCAGCCCTACTCAATACTCATACCAAAACTTGTCTTGGAAGGTTACCCAAAAACCCTTAATGCAATGTCAGACCAAAAATTAAATTTTCTTAGTGACAAATTAGCAAGCCCCACGGTTTAATATTATGGCAATTTAGATAACACTCTTTTATGGATGATTCTATGGAAGAACAAAACTTTGTATTGAGGAGATATGGTAAGTTCTTTTTGCTTATAATCATTTTCAAGGATATGTTCGTACGATTGTTTAAGGAATTTGTCATTTAAGTTACATAATCTTAACATTGTTTTGTTCTTGATTTCAACAGCTGGTAGATTTGGTATGTTTAGCATGAGGGTTCATCACAATGGTATTTTCAGAAATTGGCCAGGTAGAATATACGAAGGAGGTAAGGAAACTATTGTTTATTTAGTTGACATTAATGAGGTGTTTGTTGATGAGATGGACGCTCTTATGGTCCAAATTGGTTATGAGGCTGGAAAACCCAATTATTGCTACTTTGTCAAGCCTGGTAGTACATTAGATGATGGTTTTGTATAACTTCTGTAAGACTGTGAATCTTGAATTTTTGAAAGACATTGTCAGTAACCATAAGATGATAGATGTTTATGTTAAAATTGATAAGACAATATTAGAGTTGTATGAAATGTCTCCACAATCAATTAAGACAGTTTTTAGGGAGATGGATGAAGAAAGTAAAAAGGTAGCTAGTGCTGCTATTCAATCATGTTGTAGACGATTGGTTTTAGATGACATTGATAATGAGCATGTAGTAGAGCCTTTTCTGCAACTAACACAACTCTATTTGTACATCGATAGTATTGGAGAATCTAGTAAGTTGTCAGATATTGAACCTGTGTTTTCAACTCTTGACATGTTGTTTGCTAGCTAACCTGTTGACAATATGCGAAAAGATAAACTTGTTGAGGTCTGTCAAAATGCTAAATAGTTTAATATTGGATATGATAGTGAAGCTAATGTTAGTGACAACACTGATCCTGGAAATGTACTGATTGATGAGGATAATACTTTTGAGGAGCCTGATGTTGAGGTTAATCTGTTCCAAGTGAGTTAGAGTAGGCGGTTAGTGAAAATAGGAAGATCACTGATTGATGAGGATAACACTTTTGAGGAGCCTGATGTAGATGTTACCTTGTTCCAAGTGAGTCAGAGTAGTCAGTTAGGCAATATAAGAACATCTTGCCAGATAGCTGATGACTCAATAGTGGTAATTGAAGAGAATACTTGTGAGGATAGTGATATACAACTTACTTTGTTCCAAGTGAGTAAGAGTACATAGTTAGGAAATGTAGGAACATCTAACCATATACATGATGACATAAATTTGGAAAATGAGTAAGATGTCATAGATACTAATGTCTTTGAAGTTAATTGTGGTTCTAAATCAGATGTAAGTTATTCTAGGATAAAACAAGTTAGAACAGATGAGGATGGTGCTATTTATAAAAGAAGCATATTGTTGTCTGTATACAATGATGTTGGATTAATTGAGATGACATTCAATACTAGTGATGGCAGAATTTTATCCTTGATAATAATCATGTGGACTAGTTATGCTCAAATAAGAACATAGTTGCATTATACATTAAAGAATAAGAATACTATAAACTTTAGAAGTGTGAAAGATGATTGTCATAAATAGGTGGTTGAGGTTGTCACGCACTTTATGAAATATTACTCCCTCCGTCTCAATATAATTGTCCATATTTCCATTTTGGGATGTCTCAAAAAGATTGTCCACTTATCATTTTTAGCAAAAACTAGAGAATATATTAAGGGAATATTCTATTTGAGTGATTGAGATTTATAGTGGCCTCATTTTTATTAAACTTGGTGATTTCTTTCTCATGACAATAATTTTGAGACGGAGGAAGTATGTGGCAATATCAAGATGCATACATGTACATAAACAAGAACTTCACTAATTGAATTCTTGAAATAAGTATTCTCAATATTCCGATAGATTAAAGTTTGTTGAATATATGTCTTGTCAACAAGTATGATTTTCATAACTTGAAGAATAATTCATTAACTAGAATTATCATGCATTGATCTATTTAGTATTTGGATAAGGGATGTATTAAACAGTTATTTTGTTAATGAATTAAAGTACTTGGTGCATTCATTTTATTTATAATAGATTGTATCCTATATTTGCATGTTTAAATCCATGAATAACTTATGTTATTCTAAATGTCTATTGTTGATCAATCATATGGGAATATGGTTGAATTAAGACAAATCTGAGGTGTTGGATGAAAATATGATTTGAAAGTCATGCCAAACTCACATGATATTCAAAGATTGTATATTGGACTGATCCAACCGACATGATTGTATTTTATGGATCTCTGTCATCAAGTAAATCATGTAATTTTATCCTTAGCCTTGAGATGCAAGGCTGACCGATCGTGGGTGGAGCCCATTGATGTAAAGCAGTCTAACGCTATCTGTAACTGGTAGCAATAAGGGTTGTTTTCAGAAGTGTTGTGAAATTCATGAGTTGCGTTTGTAGTCAAAATAGAATTTGTTCCTTGAATTTGTTCTTGGACCTCTCATGGGTTGATCGATGTATGTCGCGTCACATCCAAGATCGATCTGGAACACGTTCAGATGATTTGGTAATCTTGATCAATTATAATATAACGAGAAACAAAATAGTTTAATTATGGAATGACTAAGATCCACATCCATAGTTAACATGGTATTAGAAACAAAAGGATAAGATAATGATGAATCATTATAGTGCTTCGATGAAACCACACTCGGGTTGTTCTGGGGGCATTGGCGTGTTGCTAGACACTAACCAATTTCATTACATTTATTAAAACATGTCCAAGTGGGAATTATTGTTTTGTGGACATATTTTATAAATGTATGTCCAGTTTCAAACTTGAGATTATGAAATTGCACGCATTGCGTATGAGATTCAATGAATAATAATTAATATATAATAGTTATGATTTAATTATTATTTCAGAATAATACTTAACGGATGTTAGTACTTAACGGTAATTAAATCTAACGGTTGTTAAAAGGAAAAAAGGAAAGTCGGAATAATTAAATCTAACCTTCTCTTAGAGCTAGGATCGGCCGAACAGCCTTCCAAAGGGTTTAGGGTTTGTTTCTTGAGCTCCAAATTTCTACAACTATAAATACATCCTTTGTATTCATTAGTTGGTTAATCCTTGGTCTGCTTAGCTTGTCAAACTTCTCCTCTTTCTCCCCTCTTGCTTAAAACCGATCGACACCATTTCCTTTAGGGTTTTTTGGATTGGCTTTTGATCATACAAAGTGTTTGGTATAGTTATTGTAATCAAGAAACTAGCATTCTCATTGAATCGCTAACAATACGCGTATACAAAACCGTGGTTTAAATCCCTCTTAGATTTATTTGGTGGTGGATCGAATTAACCCTAATTCAATTATCATAAATCCTAATTAGGGTTTGTGATTTGGGGAAATTAGTATCTGAATTTTTGTATGTTTGATTTGCGTAAGAAACTAACAAGTTACATGTTTATTTATGTTTTAAGTTAATAATTACACGTATTTGATCATGTCTTTTGCACTGCGTGCTTTGTAATTCTAATTTTATTATATGCTTGTCATGATATAAAAATTACAGACATAACATTCTCCTTTTATATCCGGTGAGAAAACATATCCATTTTTAACGTTATATTTCAAATAGAAGCGGGGCCCGCATCTTCCAGACTTTTGCTGAAGTATCCGTTGTGAAGTACAACGTTATTTCGATTAACCGTTGGAGACTAGCTGCCAGTTGGGCAATTTTAACTTTTTTGGACATGGTACTGATATTTACACATACAGCCCTAATTTTTTATATAATTCTAGTTTCCACCTACATGTTTAGTTCCTTTTGTTAGTACCACCATTTCATTCTTTTCTTTTTCTTACCAAAAAGATAGATAAGAGTATATTATTAACTAATCCATGTGGAAATCACCTTTGAGTTATGGTTTCATACTTTCATATAAGTTAGAATCACTAGAAATTATTTTTGTCATCAAGAAAATTTGGTTAAATTAAATATTATTAGTTCAAACCAAAATGATACTTATTTGATCATTGATTACAATACAAGTTTTAACTATCCTTCACTCTATGATATGAAACATGAACAATTCACAAAAACTGACTTTGAATAAAAAATTTCTTTTGAACGAGAGAAAACTCATACGAGCCAATTGTGATGACGAGACATGTAAAGTGTAAAACTCGGACTTCACTTATATCATTCTACAAGACCTATTGAGTATGGTATATAACTAGTATTCCACGATTTTTGATTATATGGCTAAAGTTGATGGTTATAAAAGATTGTAGCTTACGTATAATTTTGATAGCAAATAGTTGATACTAAAAAATTTAAGTAAACAAAACTCTTCTAATGCATGGTGTGATATTGCTAAAAGTCCAAAGCTAGAAAACCTAAAGGGAAACCACCCAAAAGTACAAGGACAATATATGTAAATATCATTTTTCCTCCCCTTCTATTTAAACATGCCAGAACCAACATTTGTGTATACATATTTTGTTTCAGTGTTTCTATACCATATAACCATTTGCTCTGCCATTATATTCTTGATCATTTGAAGCACAAATAACAAAAAGATGGCAATGGTGTTTGTCATATCACTTCCACTAATTTTGTTCTCACTGATGCTTGGAATTGGATGTTATTTGATTGGAAGAGCAAGAGGAAGACAAGATATTAGAACTCATGCACAAGCATTTGGGGTACCAATTGTACCACCTAATGCAAATGCTAATCACAAAGATCATGCCTCTTTATCACATGATGAATCCTGTTCTAAGCCTAATGTCTCAGATATGGTGTAATATTTTTTTGTTGGATTTATTGTATGTAAAGGTTGAAGATGTGATTTGTTGGTTAATAAGTGTGTATCGTTGTTTGATGTGTAGTATTGGAATAAATAGTGAATAATTATCTATTGTTCTTGCATAAATTCCTATTGTTTTCTTGATATGGGTTATGGAACTCAATCTGCACCATTTTAATACCATTATAGATTGAATTGGGCTTAATTGTTACATGATTGATGTCTTGGGTCATTTTTGTGTACTAGTATATCTTAGTGATTTGTTGGTGATTGCAAGTGGGCAAAATGTGAGAGATTAGAAGTCAATTGTTAGTTGTTACATACCTTGGTTGGTGACTGGTTTTGACCCGAAACCTCATCCAACCCACTCACTTTGAGACAACTGCAAAACGTTCGAGGGAATCGAGGGTTGGTTTCATGACATCTGACTAGTGATTGTAATTCAATGAATCGTTTCTTTCACTAAAATCTGCCGGTCAAAACACAAATTTCCTTCTTTTATCTATAACCAAAGTTTAACTATTTTAGCTAGTCAAGGATTACAACAAGCTACCCTAAGGCCTCGTTTGGTTCACCGTAATCTGACGTATCTGATTTAATTGTAATCTGATTACATTACGTGTGTTGTTTGGTTTGCAGAATGTAAGGAATTGTAACAACCGTGGATCGTCATTCACAAATAATGGGCCTGAAATTACTTATTTAGAAATTTATTGTCATATCATGGGCCTAAATTCTAGTGATAACTCATGGGCTTTAAGTAACTCTTATGTTGTTCATGCCATGATTCAAGCTCAGACTAGCTCATTTACTTTGATAAACAATTTTCAGTGAAGGTTCCCTATGTCACAGTCGTCCTTATGTCGTTAGCACATGAGAAATGTTATCTTCTTTTTTTTTTTTTTTTACCAAGATTACAGACTTACAGTGCATATTATCAAAGTGAAGTAACTATGCATGAACACCCAATCACTTGAATGGTTATATTAGTAATTAGTGGTACCCTTAAAAGGGGGCATAAAGCCGAAACTCTGGGATGATTGAGAGGGGCCAATTCTTTAAGCTGCCATATCTGAACAAGCGTGTAGGTTAAAACTAACTCTCAACAAAAAAATATAGAGTAAAATACATCTTTCGTTCCCGAACTTGTACAAAACCATCATACTGAGTCTGGCAAACTTTTTCTTTTTATCAAGCAAGGTCCCAACTTGCATGTTTTCCATCACCCAAGGTCCTTTTAACCGTTATCCGTCAGTCAACCTCTGTTTTCTACTATCACATTTGTTTTTAGTATGAGGGCATAATGGTCATTTCATATATCAATTAACTTTGAGTAAATATAAACCGCACCTACCCCCTGGCAAGCTAACATCCCCTATAAATAGTCACCTCTTCTTATCACCATTCATCCTTAAACTTTTCTTTCTCCAAAAATATTATATCTTTACCATTACTATCATCAAATCTGAATATGGTTCGTTGCAGTTGCTTGAGACCAACTGTAGTAAAAATGTGCTGAAAGAAGGTGAACGTTGGACGAAGGATCTATACGTGTCCACGACAGGTTATGGCATTAATTTCTTTTTTATGTTTAACTTGTAAGTTTCATGTTCTTTAATGGCTTTATGTAAACAGTAACAATATTAATTTAAGTTTCTGTGTAAATTTTAAATGATAAGTTTAATGTACAGTAACAATGGTGGTTATCCTTAGATGCTAACTGTTCATTTTTACGTTTAGGGTTCAACATGTTCGTTCATTGGGTACGATCCACCCATGTGTCTAAGAGCCAGTGTTGTGATGCCCTTTTTGCAAAGGAACATTCACCGGCTAGAGGCGGCATTACAACAATGCAAAGCCGACTTTATTTTCGAGAGTAACTCGGCTAATAAGCACGAGGCTGCTCGCTAAGCCTGCCAAGCTGACCTCCTTCTTAAGAAAGAGAACGTTTGTTGGCTAAAGAACTTGTGTATTTTCTCTTATTGTTTTTGTATGGTTTATCTAGTGGGCTTAAAAACTCATTTTTTTTAGTTATAGGTTGTAGATGGTAAGTATAGATGGTAAGACTTGTGTAGGAAGATGTAAGTGTTGCTTTTAGATTGACTAGTAAAACCTTTTTCGTTGACTATTATCTATAGAATTCCTTTTCTGGTTTGGTCCTTGTATTTTTTATTTTTTATTATTTTTTTTGGTAATACTAATACGCGTATAATGCGCATTTGGGTCGAAAAAACTTCTTTCTTGACGAAGATTTTAACCATCTGGCAGCAATGAACCTAATCGTTGTAGTGTAGTATTAGGTAAGCATCGAGGATTGATATCGTTTACAAGGAATAGGAATCGCTTAGAGAAATTACTACTGCCAAGGTTGGGGTTGAGAAAGATTATTTTTGTCTTTTTATATTTTTTAGAAAATTGAAAGATACGATCTAGGGTATTGGATTTGAGGGTGGTACTTCACCGATTACTCTACTATCTAATTATCTAAATAACTAAGCTGGGGTAGTCTATGTCTAATTGATGTGCTCGTATGATGATTAAAAATGTGTTTACCTAGATACTATTACTCCCTAGTTATCTTTTATTGATGGTTGAATTGCCGTTCTTATTCTTAACGCTGTGTCTTCTAAGGTCGCAGGGTATGCTTTTCTCCCTAACTCTTTGAGAATACCTTAAGGTTATTGCCTACAAAATCTCTAGGATTCATAAACTAACTCTAAGTTTATCTTTGGATTTTAGCCTACAATTACTCTAGGCGATTATAAACTAATGTGCACAAAGATTACTCAAGCATTAAAAACACAACAATGGCCTATTGCAATCCTAAGCCAATTACAATTAAGATAAGAGACAACCAATCAATATTCAATAACTAGGTTTCATAGATCTAAGCAAACACACAAGTAAATTAATGGACATGGTGAACATGAAAGCATACACATACAATCGAAGACATAATGAAATCAATGAAGTAAATAACTTATCTTGTTGTAAAATAGGATATGAGAACCCTAAGATCTTGCTTCAAGACAAACCAAAATCGTTTTAGGTTTTTACTCCACAAATCTACCACTCTAAAAGTCGAAAATCGAATTCTATATATAGAGTTACAACTATGACGTCGACGTCACTCTTTAAATGTGACGTTGTCGGATCGCCGCATTGTGGTTTTGTCTTGGCAAGTCAACTTTGGGACGGCGCCACGTTGTGGTTGTGACTCTAGCTTCAACCGACGCCGATCGAATGGATCTAGCCGCCCGAGTCGTGACGCCTACTCTTCAAAGCGTGACGTCAGTGCAAATAGCAATTTCATACGAGACTTCAGAATAGAGGACGACGCGCCTTTGTTTGTGACGCGTCGGTGCACTTCCAAAGAATTTGAGTGTCTTGATCTTGAATTTAGCCATTTTCTTCACATATTCACGCTTTTTCGTCCAAATAAGCATCATTCCAGCATTTTGCCTTCAAGAGACCTAAAAAGTGAAAAGGACCGAAATTAAGCAGTAACGGATATAAAAGTGGTCGATTAAGGGCTTAAATGACCCCTCAAAAGTGTACCTTTTAAATCCTTATCATATACCTGGGTTTCCGACTCGACATGGCGAGCCGACTAATCTCAGAGCGACTACCCTTTTGGATAGCCAAGATTCGGCGCAGGTGAACCTCCGTGGCCAATGAGGGATTAATTTTCTCCCCAGGGTTCGAACCCAAGACCTCTAGGCTCTTTTGTCAGAAGAGGCTAAGCCCTTACCACTGGGTCAACCCCATTAGTTAGTTTGGTCCTTGTACAATTGTTCTAATATTTATTCATTTTTTTAGTTTGGTCCTTGTACAGTTGTAATATTATCTATTCCTTTATAAGTTTTCTGCTTGTACATAAAGTGTGTTAAATATATCCGTAAATAGTCTAACATGATCCAAGTCAAAACACAAATCCAAATAATATACATATAAAATGCAAGTGGATGCGTAAATATACTGACATGAGATGATTTCATAGATAATGTAAATGTATATATTTTCAAATGCATAAAATTTGTTAGGTACAAAGTACACAAACACACATTATTTAAGAGTGCAAATATTGTCTAGGAAATACATATTAGATTAAAAAAAACATTCTCTTAAAAATACCCCACACATATGACCTATGGTGAGGCCATTCTTTCTGCTAAAATCTTCTTCTTAGTCCACATAGGTTTTGAAGTCATACCTAAACCAGAACCAACATGCACTTGACTTTCATATTGAGACAACCCACATTTGCTTGAACTTGACTATACCGTTGAGAATTAGATGGAACCAGATTTGCTTGAACATGGCTTTCAGATTGGCCACCGATTTCTTGAACATGACTTTCAGATTGACCACCAATTGGTTGCACATGACTTTAACATTGAACATCAGTTTTACCTTGAGCTTCTTTATTTTCTTCAACCTTCTTACTTTTAACCCATTTCTTCTTCTTTGATGCAACAGTTGGTTGGAAACATGAACTTGTTTCTGGAGACTGACATCTACTACCTTGACTTCCAGTTACACCTCCTTGCCCAAGACATGTTTTCTTTCTATGTCAAACATTGCCACAAATACCACAAACTACACTCCTACTAGACTGTGACAACTTACTATATGTATCATTATCATCATTTTCATTAGCTGCCCTAGTTCTTTTCTTTCTTTGCCTACCCTTTGATTTATGATGTTTAGGTGGAAGAATTCTAGTGGGCACATTTGACTTTTCTCAATTTCGATGACCACTTATGGGTTGGATAGTGAATTTATAAGTTTCATAGTAAGTCTTAAACAAGTAACATGGATGAACCCATGATTCTACAGATCCTACTTGCTTTTCATTCAATGCCATATACAGATTGGTAACAACAATATGTTTTCATGGCAAACCCATAATCTCCCATCTTCTGCAAGTACAATACCTAGCTACAACATTCACAACACACTTATCTCCCCATCCATGCCTAACACACTATACTTATGATAATATCACATAACAACATATTATTAGCATCATTTATCCTATAAATATTGCTTGTTTTACTTTTGTATTTGTCAGTTGAAAACAAGCATTTGGTGAAAGTTAGCTATTTTGGACGTAAAATGGAGCAAAATGGATCAAGTTAGAAAAGTCTACTGAACTAAAGGTAGATACACCGTATCATTCTAGATAGATACGCCGTACATCAAGACTTAAATGAACATGAAGACCATTTCCTGACTTTGAAGCATACGCCGTATGGGTTTTCCCTATACTCCGTATATGAAACCTTGGTCAACATAGAAGATCTGACTTATTCTACTCAAGATACGCCGCATGACATCCAATAGATGCAACATATTAACTTGAAGACTTCACCAAGACATTCCAAGATTACGAAGAGGTGATGCACTCTATGAGCATTGAAGATCCGTCGTATCCTATGACTTTGTGTGAATATTCCAGAATATAATAATCTTGGACCCCATGCAAAGCTACCTAGATACGGCGTATCGAGTAAACTGATACGCCGTATCGTTTATCAAATAACAGCATATTATTAGCATCATTTATCCTATGAATATTGCTTGTTTTATATTACTTTGTATAAGAATTGGTACTTAATCATTTACTTTTGTACTTGTCAGTTGAAAACAAGCATTTGGTGAAAGTTAGCTATTTTAGACGTAAAATGGAGCAAAATGGATCAAGTTGGAAAAGTCTACTGAACTGAAGGTAGATACGTCGTATCATTCTAGACAGATACGCCGTACATCAAGACTTAGACGAATATGAAGACCATTGCCTGACTTTGAAGCATACGCCGTATGGGTTTTCCCCATACACCGTATATGAAACCTTGGTCAACATAGAAGATTTGACTTATTCTACTCTAGATACGCCGCATGACATCCAAGAGATGTGACGTATTAACTTGAAGACTTCACAAATGCATTCCAAGATTACGAAGAGGTGACGCGCTGTATGAGCATTGAAGATCACTCGTATCCTATGACAGTGTGTGAATATTCCATAATATAATAATCTTGGACCCCATGCGAAGCTACCTAGATACCGCGTATTGAGTAAATTGATACGCCATATCGTTTATCAAATAACAGTATATTATTAACATCATTTATCCTATGAATATTGCTTGTTTTATATTACTTTGTATAAGAAATGGTACTTAATCGTTTACGTTTGTACTTGTCAGTTGAAAACAATCATTTGGTGAAAGTTAGCTATTTTGGACGTAAAATGCAGCAAAATAGATCAAGTTGAAAAAGTCTACTAAACTAAAGGTAGATACGCCGTATCATTCTAGACAAATACGTTGTACATCAAGACTTAGAAGAATATGAAGACCATTGCCTGACTTTGAAGCATACGACGTATGGGTTTTCCCCATACACCGTATATGAAACCTTGGTCAACATAGAAGATTTGACTTATTCTACTCCAGATACGCCGCATGACATCCAAGAGATGCGACGTATTAACTTGAAGACTTCACAAACACTCTAAGATTACGAAGAGGTGATGCGCCGTATGAGCATTGAAGATCCGTCGTTTCCTATAACGGTGGGTGAATATTTCAGAATATAATAATCTTGGACCCCATGCGCAGTTACCTAGATATGGCGTATCGAGTAAACTGATATGTCGTATCGATGTCGTTTCCAGAAACTATGAATAGAGGTCGACTGTTTTCAAAACACACACAATATACCATACGAATACAGAAGACCAAGCACCACAAGTCTCATCCAGAAGAACGAATTCAGAAGCGTAAGAAGGCCTTGCAAGTGTGTAATTACATTGGGAGATTCACTTAATTGTAGTAGTACTCTTTAATCGATTGGTTAGCGTGCTGTTTCTTTCATTAGATTCACATTAAACATACTACCTGCATTATTGATTATATGATGTTTTATTTGGCTTTAATGTTTGGTGTGTAAGTATTGATACCTCTTGATTATCGTACATTATCGTAACGGCTCGCAAATTACTTCATTAACATCTTTGCATAGTTGATGTAAGCCCTAACGGGATAAATAGTTTAACAAAGTATCATTAAGGAAATATTAATACGGATTTTTAGTTAGTTGCGACAGGACTTTTACAAGAGATCTAGGTGATTCAGTACACTACATAACAAGCAGCCATAGAGAAAGTACCTATTTAGTACTCATCATATATAACTAAACGATTAGTGAGCATATCTTCCTTACTATCGACTTGACCTCTTATTGCTATCTGTTTTCTATCTATATATGTGCATGTCTTGTTGGCTTCACTTTTACTTTTATTAGTTTTACTTAATCTACACATCGTGCCAGTCTCACAGGCTGAAAACCCCTTGAGTTAGATTAAGTTTAATTAGACTAACTTTAGGATTAAAATACTGATAGATATTTAAGTGTTAATGATCCACTCTTAGTGATGGACACTCTACTTACCAACTAGGCTACATTGATCGGGTATACTGCTCCTTAGTGTTTGTTATAGGTTAAGTCGGCTAAATATAAATATTAAAACTTATTCACAAATAGACCTATACTAAACGACACATAAACTTATAAGCCTCTTTCTTAATTAATTCTAACATGTGTGTTGCCTTTGATGTTAAGAGCCCATCACTCTTGTCAATTACATTCACTGAATTGACTATTCAATTCATACAAGATTCTCCAATGTATTCTAAAGCAGTAATGATGGGTTGGTGCCTATCTCCCACTAGTTTCCCATTAAATACTTCATAAATGTTATTAAGTAACACATCCGATTGAGCTCTCCCTGTACAACTGTTAGGATTTGGTAAATCCAACTATTAAACTGTCGGTCACCTCAAGTATATGTAATCGTTAGAAAGCTCGTAGTCGTAGTTATTTAAAGTTATGTTGTATTTAGTTAAGTAACACCGTGGAGGACGGACGGTCTTTACCCATTTGTATGCCCGATCCATGACCGTAGGTGGCAATTTGTGTAAGACTATAAATACTCTCTACCTCCCAAGGTAGAGTTGAGCTCATAATAATACTTTCATTTTCTCTCACTAAGTTCCCAAACCTCTATCTCTTCTCTCTCTAAAACCATAAGTTATACGCCTACTTGTGATCATGTATTGATGTGTTTGTGAAATCCAATATGTTACAAATGGTATCAAGAGCCATGGTTTGATCATCTCTTACTTATCCTTGGATTTCTAGTAGTTTTATATGGTTTTGAGTTTGAAAAGTTTAGTGGTTTTGCATCATTGGATCAATTCTTGTGTTAAAGTTTGAATTTTGAGTGTACTTTTGTGTTTAGAATCATTGTAAGTGCTTGGGTTTGGATTTGGAAAGCTTGAATCAACGTGGTTGAGCTTGTTTTGGATTGAAAAGTGTGTTTTGAAGTTTTCAAGGTAGCGACTTGAGTCTCGTTGTGAATTTCTTCGTAGCGACTTGCTTGATGAATTTCTAGCGAGTTGTAATGTTAGTCGTGGCGACTTGAGCTTAGCGACTTGTCATTGAGACAAGCCGACAAACAAGACAAGTTAGTGGATTCTCCACTACTAGCTAGCGACTTGGCGGGGTTAGCGACTTGCTTTCATTATTTCTAGCGACTTGTACTTATTGTTCTCAGCGACTTGATCTTAGCGACTTGGATACTTAGCGAGTTGCTCTTTAGCGACTTGTATGCTTAGCGATTTGGTTAGTTAGCGACTTGTGTTCAGCGACTTGGGTTTTAGCGACTTGATTTATAGCGACTTGAGGTTTAGCGAGTTGCTACTTAGCGACTTGGTGCTTAGCAACTTGGTTCAAGGATTATAGCGACTTGGTTAATAATTGTTTCTAATACGATCTTCTCTTGATTTAGTAAAATCCCGTGAAAGAATCTATTTCCCGGTTTAATCATAGAGTTATAAAATCACGTGAAATCTGTAAACATGTCTACCAACGTGCCTACAATCATCTCTCGTAGCCGAGGACGCGTTCACCGGTTTGGTTCGGGACACCGTCCACCCATGCTTGATGAATCGACTATGACTCATGGGCTCAATGAATTAGGTTGTCTTGTCTAGGAAATGAAAATGGAGTCAACATTCTCAAGTCAATCGATGAAGGACCTTATCGATTGAGACTACAAGAGACATAATTGATCTGCTGCAGATGGAACCATGATCTTTGGATTGGATGGACAAAGACGATGATGAGCTCGATGATAAGGAGAAAAGAGATTCGATGTTGATATCGTGGCTTCAAACATTATACTTCAAGGTCTTCCAAAAGATATCTACAAGGTTATCAATCACAACACCGAAGCCAAGGTCGTTTGGGATAATGTCAAGATGCTTCTCTGGGTTCGAATTTACTAAGGAAGAGAGAATCACACCAGATGATGAATTTGAGCACTTCAAGATGAAACCGTAAGAGAGTATCTATGAATATTACTTGAGATTTCACAAACTTGTGAATGATATGAGGAATATCAAATGACTATGCCAAATATTAATTTGAACTCAAAGTTTGTGAACAACATGAATCCCGAATGGCACAAGTTTGTCACCTCTGTGAAGCTAACCAAAGGATTGAAGAAAACCAACTATGAGCAAATCAGATGCCTTTCTTCTTCGTAATGAGAGACATGCTATGTTTGAATGAAGGATTCTTGAACAGCTCAAATCTAAGTGGTGAAACTAGTTCGTCAAATGACTCTACGACTTTTTACACCAATGTTGGAATTACCACCAAAGCTTCTCAAGTCATACCCATGGGTAATGGTAATTACAAGCTCATCCACGATCCAAGATATAAGCCTCCCGACTCAAACACACTCATGGAAAACCTCATCAATCAAATGTCTCTCATGGTTAGTCAAAACATGAACTCTCTCCCACACACCAACAATAACCTCGAGCAGCATCCAATCCACACAATCAAGCTACCGTCGGAGATGGGAAGGTTATGGTGCAACCGGTTCAAGAAAGGCGGTATGAACAGGAAGAGGTGGAGTTGGTAGAGGATATGTGGCAAATCGTAATCGTGGAAGGAATCCAAATCAAGGACAAGCAAAGGCAATCAAATGCTACAAATGTGGTGGTGAGGACATATCTGCGAGAAATAGCACATCTCCAAAACATCCACGAACGCGAATACTTGAGATAAGATGTTGCTTGTGCAAGCTCGAGGATAATGGAGCGACTTTGGATGAAGAGGGTTGTTGTTTCTTGTTGATGGAAATGCCAAAACCTATGATGTCGATGTTGATGAATAGCCAATTCGTGAAATAGGTCACAATCATCAAAATGCCTTTCAAGTAGCCGATCGTGATGCATTTGACTTTGATGTCGATGATGAACCTCTTGCTCAAACTATCTTCATGGCTAGCATCTCACCCGTGGTCTCTCCAAAGGTCTCTTCACCACAACAGTTGGTCCATCCAAAGATTCAATCATTTCGCAGGTATTAAAACTATATGATGAAGTTGATGAGCAAAAGATGCATAATAAAGTACAATCTCTTGAAACTTATGAATCGATATTGATGATGAGGGTAATAGTAATATTGTCCCATATGATCAATATGTGAAGAAAAGTGAAAGTGAGATTGTACTAAGTAATGCATCTTCTGCGATCAATGATGACTATGTTTTTATGAATACAACTGGATGCGCCTCGATGATTATGTTACCTCTTCGACCGAATACCTATAAAGAACAAGTTGCTATTTATGAACAACGTGCTAAGTTTGAGTTAACTACCCGTGAGCAGGAAATGGATGACCAAATGCGTTATAATTATTAGAAAAAGTAATTTTAGAGAAGAAGTGTTAAAACAAGAGTTAAACTCCTTACAAGAAAAGCTTTCTAAAATCATAAGCAAAAGCAAGAGCTTCAAGAAAATGTTAAAGTGCTTAAACAAGAATTTAACGCTAAGGAATCAAAACTTTTGAATGACTTTTCTAATCTAAATACTTTGAAGAACAAGCTTGAAAATAAGTTGTACGTACAAGGGAACACCATTCAGAATGCTCACATGGTCACTAAGCATAGAGTTTTAAGCGATAAGCATAGTATTCCCATTATTAAGGAACCCAACCCTGAGTATGGTAAGAAAGCAAAAGAAGCTCAGAAGGTAATCTATGATGGCTATGAAATCCTTAAACCTATGCGAAACCTAGTTCTACCTGAGTGCCCGAGGAAGATAAGCGGTTAGAAGAGGTTACTAGGAAGAAATTGGATGAAAACTTAAGAGCCCTCATGCATAGAAAACAACATCGGTTTAAAACACCAAACTATGCTAAGGATAGTTGGATTGCATTTAACAAGTTTAGACCTCAAACACAGCTGACTCCTGAACAAGTGTTTTGGAAAAAGGATATGGACATTAAAAAAGCTGATGAATTTGTTGCACATAATCCCCCATGTAGGAGAATGGTTCCTGCCACTATATATCCCCCTAATACACCAATGCATCTAGTTCCTAGATCTATTCCCACTAAGAGCAAAACCTTAATTAGTCAATATGTTATCTATCAGTTATTTGTTGATTTTGAGAAAACATGTAAGAAAATGATCACACCCACTGGGATAACTGAAGGGGAAAGGGGTTTTGAGCAAACTAAAGAATGCTTTTTAATTGAGGTCATGCCTTTCTTTAAACAATTAAAAGATCAATTTGAGAGTCTAAAAGGGACGGATTCGGATATTAAAGAAATGGAAAAGGAATTTGATGCGATGATAGTTGAGGTCAATGACTATGAGCGAGAATTAAAATACAATGAGATTGAGAGGAAAACTTGCATACCTTAAATGAGAATCGATTTCGAATGTATCACTCAAGATGTGTTTTAATCGCCACCTAATTGTTCAATTAATGCATCCCAATTTCATGAATTATCTATTGCTCGAAAGTCTCCCTTGATCATGTCATTGAGCTTGAGAAACCAACTCTCAATTGCATGAGAAAGTTGAACAGGATGATCATGATAACTGGTGAAACAGTTTTCTAAATTAGAAGTTGAGCATCTTGCTTTGCAATTAAAATACCAACATCTAAAGAAAATGTTAAACCTCAAATGTCAAGACATCCTTGGATGCTCCCGAATTTGATGCGCTTTTGAAATTAGCAAACGTGATGAATGATTCGAGCTCATTGTAACACGATCAAAAAATGAGAACCCAAATTGCACAATTAAAGGGTGAAAAGAACAAAGTGACCGGCTCCCAAATGCTTCCTCTTTAGATTCTCAGATTCTCAAACTTTTCATCTTCAAAACTTAGTTAATGTTTTACAAAAGGAAATGAGAGTTTTCTAGAAGAAAATGAAAAGTTAAACTACCCTTTAAAGAGTTATATGATTGAATGAAAGTCACCGTGACAAGAAAAACGAAAAATAACGTCTTTACAAAAGGAAATTGAGAATCGAGGAGTCGTGAAAAAGGAAGCGCCACTTGTCTTTAATGAGAATGTTGCATCAAAGTCATCCTCGCATCGCAAATATATCGTGATCAAGTAAATATATTCCTCCTCATCTTAGGAATAATGAACTTGTGTTTCATAACTATTTTGCTCACCTTAAGGATACTCTAGAATGTCTCCGTGAGATTGTGGAAGAGGATTTCATAAATAAGCCGCTTGATAGAAATTAGGTTTGCTTGCATTGTGCCAAACGATCTCGTGAACCGCTAGAATGTTTAATAGCAACATGTCCTAAATCCTTAGGTGCGAAAGGTAAAGTTGTGATGCCTTGTTCTATGCCTTGTGCCAAGTATACAAACCATTCTATGCCCAGTATTAAGAAAGTGAACTCTAATGTGCCTTCAAGTAGATCAACCAACTAATGTTCCCATAATTAACTGTACATGAGTAATCAGTGACATAACAGCAAGCGTGTCAAAGCCTCCAGGCAATACCAAGCAAGATAGGACCTCGCAAGCTAAGAATGTGCATTGGAAGAGAGTAGAAGACCACCCTAGGAATATTAAGTTTGATTTGAATAAAACGAATCGTGTTGATTCTAGTATTAGCCATAAGCATACTGTAATTAATTCGAATTCTGCTACTATCTACAAACCATGTAATGATGACCGCTTGATTTACTACTAATCATGAATGTGGTGTGAATGATCCGTCTAATGTGTTAAATGCCCGCTAAAATTGTTAATGTTAAAAATCAAGCTAAGAAGGCAAAAAGGCAAAGGCGAAAGAAAGTTAGAAAATAGTGGAAACCCCGGGAAGAAAATTCAAGAATATAGGTTATCAATGGATACCCTCGCTGTAAGGTTAATGAGTTTTGCCCTCAATTTGCTAAGACAATTCCCGCTAGAAAATGGATGCCCACTTGGTAGAACTATTCCCAAGAAGTGAACATACTTTGAATAGGTCAAATACGGACACTAGTAATCGCATCTATTTTCGATGATTCCATTGTTTCTACTTTTGATGTGGGTGTTCCAATCCTGTTACTAACCAAGTGGAACCCATTCTTGCATGGGGATCCCAATTATCCGATTATCCATTCTGTATCAGATTCAACCGCGGATCGCTCAAATCGATTACGTGGTACCGGACTCAGTCGCTCCAAGCATATGATGGAGATCGCTCATGACTCATGAACTTCAGTGAGTAAATTCATCGGGACTCTTAGATTCGGGAGCGACCATTTTGGTGCAATTATGGGTTATGGAGATTATGTTGTTGGTAAAAGTGTATTCTCCAGGGTATATTATGTGGAAGGTCTTGGACATAACTTGTTCTCTGTTGGTCAATTCTGTTATTAAGATCTAGAAGTGTCTTTTAGAAAATACACTTGTTTCGTTAGAGAGTGTGGAATTGTTAAGAGGAACTCGTGGTTCAAATCTATACACCATCTCTAGCGAAGACATGATAAAGTCTGTTGGGATATGAAAATGTCAAGAATGTTAAAGCATCAAGATTGACAAAGTAATGGAAAAGTCAAAGCATCGCTAAAGATAAAGTCAAATCTTGTTGTCAAGTCAAAGTACCGCAGTTAAAGAACTATTATATTCGTTTATGGAAAGCTTTGTTTATTCTATGTTTAGATTACTTGTCATACAAGGATACAAATTGTAAACCGACTAGGATTATCCTTAAGCCTATAAAAGGACCCCTAGATTGGCATTAGAATTACGAGTTTTAGAGAAGAGTTTTAGAATCATAAAGTACGATTATTATTAGAGTTTTAGAGTTGTAAAAGAATCTGCATAACAAGCAGATTTAGAGTTATTAATAAGAGTTAAAGTTATATTCTTCTTAGATTTATTAAGTAAATTCCGCGTACTTAATAAAGATTACTCAGTGTTTCATTGTTAATAACTTAGGATTTATCCGAGGTTATTAAACCTTAACAAGCTATTTAAGTTAGTTTGGTTAGAGTACATCGATCCAACAAGTGGTATCGAGCTTGTGTGGAAACTCGACTAAGAAAACCGATTTCACAAAGAAACCCTAAAGATGTCGATCGGGTGCATTAACTCCTATCTCCGAGGTATGTTCTAAGTGTCATGACTTTTATCAAAAAGTACTTAATAGTTATGTGATTGAAAGAGATAATTGTGTAAGGGCTAGAGTCCGAGTAGTGGTTATCAAATTACTTTAGAGTCTATGGAAGCCAAAATCATAACACATGAAAATAATGAAATGGCTTGGGCGAAAAGTATGAACAAGGATTATCGAGTTAAAACTAAGTGAATGGAAGTTAAATTGTAAGATTTACGAAATTGAGAAACCGACTAAGGAGAGAGATGAATTGTTAGCAAAGTTTGCCGCTTGGAAAGAATCGTCTGCCTCATGTCACTTATGTTGAAAAGCAGAGAAGAGCTTACATTAAAACGGCCTAGGTTTTGGTATGGACTTTAATAGTATAGAAAACCCACCTAGTGATCGGGATGAATGTGATTTTGAGGATATCACTACTAGTGATGATGAGCTCATTAATTATGTAGACACATCTAGTAATGAGGACTCAATTAGTGCAACACCTCCTGAATATAAGAAAGACAAGGGTTATCATGTTGTCCCACATCCCACTGGTAGTCATCAACCCCTTAGGCTCGATGTTTCGTTTTGGTGTAGACAATTTTAGAGTTTAGAAAGAAGCTTATTGGTCAATCTAGGTTTGAACCCCAAAAGCAGTTGAGACACCTAAGGTAGATGATGCTACAAGCAAGCGATACTTTCACCTCAAAGTATTGCACCTCAATCTTGCTACACCTTGAAGAAGATTTTAAGAAAACCTTTTCACAATAATGCTAAACCTTTTGGGATAATTTTGGTCAAAATAGTTTTCATCATTCACCTAGAAGAGGCAGGATAGGTTTGGTCATACACATAGCGTAAGAAATTTTGAATTACGGATCAAAACTATGTTTTGTTTGTTTTAGTCCCGATCATTTGATTAAGGACTGTGACTTACATTCAGTACCTAAGTAAGTTCCCAAGAATGAATCATAACCAAAACCAAGGAGACTAGACCGACTTGGAATCATTCACATAGGGTTAACCATAGAAACTTCTCACCGGACTATAAGCACCCTCACCGAGAAGACCTTTTCAAAACCACGGTACCTTCAAACACTTTCCAAGGCATTAAGCAAAATATAGTACTTTCTCAAAGTCTTGCTCAAGATTCACCAAACACCTCTTGGAATAGAGCCTTAGGAGATCTAATTACTATCAATCTAGAAGGCGCTATAACCCAAGAAAGTAGCTAGATCAAGGGACTCTACACCGAAGTTAAAACCAAATGGGTTAAGAAGGAGAAAATCGATAGAGAATAAACAAGACTTTCAAGAAATGAAAGTGAAGCAGATTTTGTTGGATAATAATAAAGACAAATTGAATAAAAAGAGAGTTTTGTTGAAAATCCACAAGTTTTGAATCAAAAGATAATCTTGGATCATGCTTTAAAAAGCGATTGGAGACTACATACTTACAGAATGTAAGTATGTCACTTCAAGGGAACACAAGTCAAGAATGGCTTGGGTTCCTCAGCAACTAACTTTTTCATCCTATTAGACAGGCAACCCGTAAGAGGAGCCTAAAGATTATTTTATTGTTGATAGTGGTTGTTTCGTGAGCATGACAAGAGACAAAAAGATTACATCCGATGGGTATTATTAGTTAGTAAGCTACATTTGAGGGAGGACTATTTTGTGTAAGTATAGTCCTATGCATTGTTTGAGGGAGGATATTCATGCTTATATGTTGTATTTGCTATTGAAAAGAGGAGAATGGGAAAGCACGCTTTTGGTTTTATGAAATCTTGCTTGAAAAATCGCTTTTGGAAATCGCACACGTGTCGTATCAAAGCAATCTGCTCCAACGGTAATATTGAGGGTAACTACTACTAACGGTAACTTTGTTATTAAAGTGTGATTTTTTTTAAATCTCACCTATAAATAACTACTCTCAATTTCCTCTCATATTGATCACTTATAATCTTTTCCATATCTCTCTCTTTCACCCATATTATTCGTTATATCACTTACGTGAACACATATCATAAATGGCAAATCGTAATACGCTTCAAAACACAATATGGTGGCGAATTTAGAAAGACTGAAGCTAATGTGATCTTTCATGATATCATTGATTTTCTAACTGGGTCGCCGATTAGTTATGCGCTTTTAGTGGAACCAGATATCATTGAGCCCTGGATTCAACAATTTTGGGCAACTGCTAGGGTTCATATGGAGAATGATGATTCATATATTTAAGCAACAGTTGTTGGGAGAACTGTGAAAATTACTGAAGTCTCTATTCGTGAAGACTTATTATTTGATGATGAAAAAGGGGCTGTTCGTTTTGATAAGCAACTGATTTGGGATACATTTAGCAACATTGGTTATGAAGGGTCCTTAACTGAACAAACATTCAGGAAACCCTTATTTTGTCCTCAATGGAAATATTTAGTTCATGTACTACTTCATTGTATTAGTGCTAAAAGTACATCATGGGAGCAATTTGGGTCTAACATAGCATCCGCTATAGCGGATTAGCTATGAGATCAAATTTTCAATTTTTCAAGGTCGATTCTAGATGGAATGCTCTCACACATCTCTCATGGTTCAAGATGGTTGATGTATCCAAGGTTTATTCAAGTGTTTCTTAACAAACAACTTGTCGATGTACCTAAAGCCTCTTGATCTACTACCGTTGTGGTGCAACCACCAAGATCTTTACATTTATGGCAAGGAAGAGTGATTTATTCACTAGCGAGGACACTCCATTGACTACTTCTATGATGGAGATTGTTCAAGCTATTAGAGATGAGGATGCGACTAGTGATGCAAGGAAGGTCTTGCTTCAAGGTACCGCTTCTCAAAGTGTCGCATCTCAAGAAACTTCAACACAAGGTACCGCTTCACATGATTCGATGTTAATGAAGGTCTTGAAGTTTCTCCCACCTCATCCCACCATTCCACTCCTCCAAAGGCATCACGAACAAGATGTTCCTATATTCTCATCATCTTCCGGAGGAGATCTGCCCTATACCACACGAAGATTAGTGTTAGATAATTATACCGACAAGGCGATGGTCGATTGCGTAAATCTTTTGGTAAACAGGCTACCAGATTAAGAAGTTGAAGCTTAAGTTTAGAAGATTGAAGAACTTTGTATGGCCATTGGTTACTCATCACAAAGTTATGGGTCAAAGTCGAAAAGAAGAAGCGAAGGCATTTAAAGAAGACCACCAAAGGCAAAAGGTTAAACAAAGATTCTTCCGTCCAATTGGGAGGAATCTAGAAGAGAATTTGAAAGAAGATGTGAATTTCATGAAGAAAAGGAGAATGAACCTCAAGGTATCAAGAACAAGTCAACATTGAAAGTAATTGAGAAAGAAAGAATTAAGGTTCAAAGCATCGATGATCAAGGTAATCAAGATCAAAGCATCAAGCCAACAACAAGGAACCTATAGCGTGAATTGATTACTCTAAGGGTATTAGATTTTGAAGAGGAAGCTGGTCCTTCAACTGTGTTACATGAAGAAGAAGTGGTCCTTCAACAGCTTATACTAGAAAAGGAAGTCGATACACCTAAACCTATACATACAGAAGTGATGATGAAACCATTCTTCAAATCTTGCATGATTTATCAAAGCCTAGGGTGTTAGTATTCCAGAGTGCAAGAAGAGGAACAACCAAGAGTTTCTCAAGCTATTATTGATCCAAAAGATAAAGGTAAGGGCAAGTTGGTAGAGACAAAGAAGAAAAGAAACCTACTTTAGCACAAGTAAGAGTCAGTCAAGTGGCTATGAATGAGAAGCGACTAGAAAGATACAAGTTGAGTTGAATGTCAAGTTGATAATGAAGAAGCTATGAATGAAGAAGCAACTAGGAAATTACAAGAAAAATTAAATGTTGAAGTCATATACCATCACCTCTTCCTATTTCTTCTCCACCAAGAAGACCAAATCTTGCTAAAGAAAGGAATGCAATGATGGCTTATTTAAAAGGTCGAGGATATATTAGATTGAACAAGTTGAATTATGTTAATATGAAAGAATTGTATGAAGCTGTTACAAAGGCATATAAGAAGAGTGTTGAAGATATCAAAGATTATAAAGATGATGATATTGGAAAGAAGAAATTAAGAAAGGAAGCTTAAAGAGAAAACAAAATCAAGTTGAAGATATACACCATTAAAGAAAGTTGAGTTAAGGTCCGACATCGATGATGATGGTGAAGAATTACTTAAGGATTGTAGAATTTGAGTATTCTAAAGATGATGATGAAATGAAGATGAATAAATCTCAAATAACCACTTTTGAAGTTGTAGAGTCAAAGGATGGAAGTTATCCGATGTTTCATAAAGAAGATGAAAGTTTGAACATTCAACATGTTATGGGATCTATTGCACATAATAGATAGGTGGATTTATTTCATTTATATCATTTGGTGCGAGATTATTTTGAACATAATACATCGGAAGGAGTTGGTTTAGTCTTACTGGGGATCTCACAACCTGTTTGGGAAATCAAGAACAAAGCCTTCACGAGATTTGGAAGAACCAAGAAGCTTGGGAGATTGTTAATGGAGATTTTTGAAGAATCTAGAGTACATGTCTTAGAATTAGAAGATGGGACTATGATTCACATGCTAGCAGATAGAAGATATCCTCTTAGCAGATCTTATGAGGAGAATGTTAGAGCATGGAATGGAAGTTGAAGAAGATAATGAAATTGCTCTTATGGTCATCAAATTGTTTATCGATGGACTACTATGGTCGATGATGATGAATAAGCGGTATGAATTTTAATTGAAAAATTTTGATATATCAAGACTTTATTCAGTATCAGCGATCAAACAAGACTTTCATCAAAGTACTATTTGCGACTTTAAACCGGTTAATGATTTTTGAAAAACTTTTGTTAAGTAACAAATATTTTGAAACAAAAGTTAAGAGAAATAAATAGTTTTTGAGATGGTAACACCAATAGGTTATCAATCCACCATGGTTACAAAATGATTGGCTAATCCATGTGCAAACGGCTCGTAAAGATATCTCAAATCCGTTTTAGTTGACAACTTGCTAATAAGTTGGATGGTAATCAACTCACCATATTAGTAAATGTGAAGAGTTGGCTAGCCCACAAGAAAATGGCTTGTGGTAAAGGTCATGGAAAACCATTATATGGTAATTAGTTCACCATAGATGAAAGAACTAGCTAGTCCAAAGGGTACAACTTTTGGTAAAGACAAATCAAATCATTGATAGCTAATGATTTGCTAAAAATCATATGGTTATCAATGTACCATGATCTTACACATCAAAATATTTGGCTACTCCGAGTTAATGGCTTTGGTAAAGAGACATTAAATCCATTAAATTTTCAATGATTCACCTCTCATAGGAGTTTACACACGGATGTGATGAGAATAAGTTGAAACTTAAAACCGAATTAATGTACAAACTGCCTTATGTTGTTGAAAAGATGGAGCATGTTGAATGTTCTTGAAAAGAGGTTACTAATCAAGGATGCCGAAAAGAATAAATTCTCTGAGAATACTTTGATAATAATGATATAAGCACGTAGTTTACAAAGATACAATTCAAAGACAAAGACACAATCTTTCCTTGAAGATTGAGTGTTAAAGATAATTATTAAAGGAACTTGAAGTCAAGCAAGTAGAATTCAAGTTAGGGAGGATTGTTAGGATATGAAAGTGTCAAGAATGTTAAAGCATCAAGATTGACAAAGTCTTGGAAAATTCAAAGTATCGCTAAAGATAAAGTCAAAGCATTCTTGTCGAAGTCAAAGTATCGCAGTTAAAGAACCGTTATATTCGCTTATGGAAAGCTTTGTTTATTCTATGTTTAGATTACTTGTCGTACAAGGATACAAATTGTAAACCGACTAGGGTTATCCTTGAGCCTATAAAAGGACCCTAGATTGGCATTAGAAGTACGAGTTTTAGAGAAGAGTTTTAGAATCATAAAGTACGATTATTATTAGAGTTTTAGAGTTGTAAAAGAATCGCATAACAAGCGATTTAGAGTTATTAATAAGAGTTAAAGTTATATTCTTCTTAGATTTATTAAGTAAATTCCGCGTACTTAATAAAGATTACTCAGTGTTTCATTGTTAATAACTTAGGATTTATCCGAGGTTATTAAACCTTAATAAGCTATTTAAGTTAGTTTGGTTAGAGTACATCGATCCAACAAAGTCCTCTCCAATCTGCTTGTTGTTAAAGGCTTCTAAAACAAAGTCATGGTTATGGCATCGTTGTCTCAATCACTTGAACTTCGGCACCATTAATAACCTTTCGTAAAGTATCTTGTCGAGGATTACCCAGATTAAAGTATGAAAAGATCATCTTTGTTCACGCCAATTAGGAAAAACACGAAATATGCCCACAAACCAAAACCCACAAACTCAAGAATGGAAGTTCTTCATACCCTTCATATGGATCCGTGTGGACCAATGAGAGCAAATGATAAATGGAAGAAATACATTCTAGTAGTTGTTGATGACTACTCTCGATTTACTTGGGTAAAGTTTTTAAGGACAAAGGATGAAACTCGGATGTCATCATCAAACTTATCAAACAAATTTTCAGTTCAACTCAACAATCTTGTTAGAATTGTTCGACAGACAATGGCATAGAGTTTGTTAACAAAGACTTAATTCGGCTTTACGAAAGTGTTGGAATCACCATCAAAGAAGTGTTCCACGAACTCCTCAACGTAACGGTGTAGTTGAAAGACGAAATCGAACTCTTGTGGAAGCCGCAAGAACAATGCTAATTTATTCAAAGGTTCCAATGTTTCTATGGGTCAAGCCATTGCACCGCTTGCTACACCCAAAATCGCTCCCTTATACACACCTCTCATGGAAAACTTCATATGAACTTGTCCATAAACGAAAACCCGACTTATCCTACCTTCGTGTGTTTGGTGCTTTGTGCTATCCAACAAATGACGGTCAAGATTTAGGTAAATTAAGAGCTAAAGGCGGACATTGGAGTTTTGTAGGTTATGCATCAAACAAGAAGGGTTACCGAATCTACAACAAAAGAACTCGAGATATCATGGAAACTATTCACGCCACGCTCGATGAGCTGTCAGGCAAGTGGCTCGAGGACAATCGATTCGGACCAGATTTCAACCTTCATCAAGTAGTCCTATCGCTTCTACCCTTGTTTCAAATCCTCACCAAAGAACTCCTTATGTACCTCCTTCGTAAGATGATTTGAAGAAATTATTTGATCCAATGTTTGATGAACACTATGAGCCAAATGCTAATGATATGTCAATTCCATCACAGAGGTCGCTTTATCCTCATCAATGAAGTTAACCTTCGATTTCAATGTCATTAAGTCAAGAAGCGCTGCACTTGATCACTCTGTCTCATCAACAAATCATCAATCATCAGTGTACATCATGGAATTGTTTCGCACCAATGATGGAGATAATCCCTTTGCTACTCCACGAAGATGCCCCATTTGAAAATATATTTGCTCTCGAATCATCATCGAACCATCTTCATCAGGAGATATCGACTCTCCTACTTCAGTTCCTCAACAACAACCACATGAACACCTTATAAAATGGATACATGATCATCCATTGGACAACATCATTGGAAACCCTTCTCATCCAATATCCACATGGAAACAACTTGCAACCGATGCCTTATGGTGCTTCTTCAACTCCGTACTCTCTAAGGTTGAACCAGAAGATGTTAAAACCGCCATGAATGAAGACAGCTGGTTCAATGCCATTCAAGAAGAAATTCATGAGTTTGATCGACTAGATGTATGGGAATTGGTACCTACTCCTGACTGTGCTATGATCATTGCTCTAAAGTGGATCTTCAAAGTAAAACTTGATGAGCATGGTGATGTTTTAAAGAACAAGGCTCAATTGGTTGCAAAAGGATACCGACAAGAGGAGGGTATTGACTTTGAAGAATCATTTGCTCCAGTTGCTCGTATCGAGGCAATTAGAATCTTCTTGGCTAATGCTGCAAGTAAGAACATGGTAGTCTATCAGATGGATGTAAAGACGGCTTTTCTTAACTGTGATCTTAAAGAAGTCGTATCGTCGCCCAACCCGAAGGCTTTGTGAATCCACGACATCCTACTCACGCCTATCGTTTGAAGAAGGTTTTACGGTTTGAAGCAAGCTCCAAGGGCATGGTATGATACGCTATCAAAGTTTCTTCTATCTACTGGATTCAAAGAAAGGAGCAGATTGATCCGACATTGTTCACCGTAAAGTGTTGGGAATAATCCGCTACCACGGATAGTTGTGGTTTACACCGCATGGATTAATACTAGCGGTGAAACATATTCCCACCGCAAGTTCTTTATTACCACTTGTTATCGACGCTTATGATAAGGATTAAATGCGTCTAGATAAGTATAGAATAGATCTTGTGTATATTCTATTATGTTTGCTTTATACTTATCTTGTAAAGGACTCCTTATTGTATAAAAGGAGATCCTAGGTCATTGTCTTAGGTACGTATAACATTACAAGATTACCTCTAAAGCTTCAAGGTGTAACCCTAGTGATAAGTTAAGATCACTCTGTATTATTCATTAATAATATTGGAGCTTAAGTTTTGTGTTAACTTGTGTTTATTCTCATACATTATATAATTCGCCTTCTAAGTATTACTTAAGTAAATTCGCTTGCTTGATAATATCATACAAAATATCATTGACACAAGGAGAGTGTCCGGATCCATCAAGTGGTATCGAGCCAAGGTTCGATATTTTGTTTTAGAAGATCCAAGGAATTAGCTTGTCTCACTCACTCAATTCAATGGAGATGGAAAACAACCAATCAAACTCTTCTACACCCGCACTCCTAAGCTTAAGCTTAATGAGTTTGAGATGCGGAGGATACCGATTGAGCAATACTTCTCATACAGACTATGCTCTATGGGAGATCATTCAACTTGGTGATTCTTTCAAACTGTGACCACTACTTCAAAAGTTGGTGACACAAATGTTGTGAAAGTTTCGTACTCGAATCAAATGTCAAAAGCTCAAAAGAAGAATGATCTTAAAGCTAGAAGTCCGTTGTTAATGACTCTTCCTAGAGACCGATTATTGCATTAAGCAAGTTCAAGATCGCTAAAGAACTGTTGAAGAGATTTGCTCGGTGTTTGGTGGTAATGATGCTACAAAGAAGACTCAAAGACATTGTTAAAGCAAAGTTATGAAAACTTCTCGCTCAAGCAATGACTCTCTTGATAGTATTTTCACCAAACTTCGTAAGATTGTTACAACCGATCGTGTTTGGCATTGAGGTAGAAAAGGAAGACCTCAATTTAAAGTTTCTAAGAAGTTTGCCTTCGAGTTTCAAACCAATGTTACTATCCGGGAAAACAAAATGCATATAGAAACAATGAAGCTCAATGATCTTTACAACAACTTCAAACTTATTGAACAAAGGTTGAAGAAGTGAAACTTAGTACAAGCTCTAGTAGCTTGGCATTGTTGTCAAATTCATTGACAAGTGATGATTCAAGATGAAAGTGATGATGATATTGCCACCGAGGTTCTAAAGTTTCCACGGCAATGTGAATATTGCCACCGCAGGATCAAAGAAGAAGGTTGCTAGTATTGGAGATCCTACCTTTATGCTTTTATCTCCACACAAGTTGATGGCTCTCTTAACTCATGAAGACATAGAGCAAATCGATGAAGATGATTTGGAGGAGATGGATATAAATGCAGATAGCTCTTTTAGCATGAGGGCTAAGAAATTCTACAAGAAGACCGGAAAGCCTATCCACATTAATGGTGATGATATCGCAGCTTTGATAAGAAGAAAGTAGAGTGCTTTAATCGCCACAAGTTTGGACATTTTGCTAGAGAATGTAGAAGACCAAAGACCAAGGACAACAGATCTACATGGTACAAGCAAAGAAGGGACCAATTGTGGAAGAACCAAAGGCAATGTTGGCTATTGATGGTGTGAGCTATGATTGGAGTTTCATGGTGATGATCTTGAAGAAGAACACACGATCTGCTCTTGTTTCACCAAGTTGCTCTTATGGCTTTCTCTCGACTCTAAGGTACAAAACTCGAATGTTGCTCTAAAACATGTAGGGTGCTAGAGAAGTTGAAAGACTTAATGATTTATAATCTAATGAAAGACAAGAGTTATACATCGCTAATTATATCGTGGCTAATCTTAAGAGAGCCATGGCGGTTTAGAAAAACAAATAGAGCACTATTAGGCAAATGAGTCAAATTATAATGATGATATGATTCTTCTTAGGAGAGAGGTAGAACATACAACTGGCTGTGAATGAAGCATACCAAAAGGAGCTTGAAAACTTCAAAAGAAAATTGAAAATGTCAATTTAATCAGACACATGTTATCATCGCCCGAAAGTCAATTGATAAAATTTGGAATGCTCAAATATATAATAAAGCTAAGTCTGTATGGGATATAATCTCGCCTCCACCACTAAGGGGTGTTCATTCACCTCAGGTATAGATTTAGCTCATACATGCATAGAGGATTTTAAGGATCTTGAAAGAGAATATGGTCCTTTAAAAGACACAATTGTGAAGAGTGAGGAAGAAAATAAGCTTGATAATGATGTTTTGAGAGTGCTAGTGACTCATCCGTTGTAGATGAGAGTGTTAAAAGAATGTAGAGACTACTATCCCAAAAGTTGTTACACATCACAGAGGAACCTAAGAAACCGGTTAATAAACCTAGACCAACCAGAAGGTATCTTTGAGATGTATAGAACAAGCCTCTGACTCCTAGGGGTAACCGGAGGAGTTGGAATCATGTTAAATCTCAACAACTAGGTAGTGATTTTGTTATGAACAATAAGGCATGCTATATATGTGGTAGTTTTGATCATTTACATGCTTATTGTGACTATCATGTTGGGAGAAGGAAGTCTATGGGTATAAAAGGGTGGAGTTAAAACATTATCAACATAATGTATACCCAAATTCTCATTGCAAAATGGTCCCAAGAGCATTCAACTTAGAAGTGGCCTCAAAATGTTTGCCACCGCACAAACTGCTAACATTTGCCACCCTAAGTCACTGTTAAAGTGCAAACTTCAAAACAAGTTTAACAAAATCGCACAAACAGAAAAAGAACCTTTCAAGATAAAAGGTTAATAATAATCAACAATGGGTACCTAAAGAAACCAAGCAGCTACCACTTGCCATTCAAAAGTTACCACCGCAAGGGTTTTAAATATGAAAGGGGGACATGGACAATGTCAGAAGGCCTCAAGACGTTGGGAATGGAAACCTAAAGGAAATACCTCTACAACCAATCCCAATGGTGTATCAATGACCTTTGATACATTTAACTATATTGATACGAGGCGATCCAAGTCAATCATGGCTTGGGTCCCAAAGAAACTAACTCTTTACTCATATGTGCGGGAACATCCAAGGACAAAAGGTCAAATCAAGGATATAGATAGTGGGTGTTCAAGGCACATGACTCGCAACAAGTCCTATCTTTCTGATTTTGAGCAATATGACGGACAATATGTCAGTTTTGATAATGAAGTTAGTGGATTGAGATGTGTGATGAAGGAACACTAAAGATAAAGGAAAACATGGATTATTATTAATATTACAAAACTGCACTGTGAGTGCAGTAAAACTACATCCATGAAGTACTAAGTACAAACATTACTACATCAACTGAATAACAATCACCAACATCCTACTCCAAACACATTTCCTAACCCATCCCTTTCCTACCCATCATCAATCCTTCATGGCTTCTTGGGTAAAGCCCGACTGGCATCACTTAGAGCACCACGCATGTTAATCCACCATACACCCTAGGGCTTGCTAAACCCATCACCACTGCTCCAGTGGGTGGTAAGGATGATGAAGGAACTGCTGATGGTGGTGCTGGTAGAAATGGTAGAGAAGGTGATGATTGCAGTTCTTCAGAAGGAGCTATTGCTGCAAGAGGAGGAACACTCAGGACTCTTCCATAGATCTCATCATCTGTAACATATGGAGACACATAGGAGCTGATATCTGAGCTATCTTCTTTGATTAATGCATCATGAGGCTCTGGTTGTAGTGATGAAGGTCCAGCAGAAAAAGGATTTGAAAGAGCAAGTAACTGCTTTCTCTTCTTGGATACAACCTTCTCATACTCCTCTTTTTCAACTCTCCCAGGGTTTTTCAAAATAAAATCATCCCAGGAACTATCAGATGAACTGCTTGAAGAAAGATTGATTGGACTTGATTGACTCATGATGTTGCTTTGAGAGTGAAAGTTATGGAGTATGTAATTTGAGTGATTTGTGTTGAATGGTTTGTTTATTATATGTTAAGTTGGATTCAAGAAGTTAATGAGGGGAAGGTGCAAGTAGTTGAGGAGTAAATTGGAGTACCGTGCTCTTGGAAAGTGTATCAATGCTTATGTGTTGACTTTATTGAGTATAGCCACTGCTATGCTTAATTCTTTCAATATATTAACCATTGCCAATGCGATTATGATTCCAGTATTTGGTTTATGTTTGAGAATTACAGTTTGAAGGATTCTTTGTTTACAATTAAATAGTTACTCTTTGATGAATCGTTGCTCTAGGTTGTTTAGATCCTATCTAAGATTATACATCGATGATTCCACGACATTAGGTTACTGGGAATTCTATTGCAATCGGTGGTAACATGCTTTCGATGGAAAAAGGAAAACAGAGGAACTCAATTACCGGTTCACTCACTCCGTGTTGTCTTCTTTGAGACGTTCGGTTTGAGAACGCCTAGAGCATTCGCGAAACCCTCACAAGGAGATTCTTCGAATTATACCGATCACGGCAAGACATGTCTTGATCAACGGGAACCATGGGCCGTGTACCTCAATTCAACGAAGTGATCAAAGACACTTTGCACTTTATTGCTAATCATGTATACAGTACACCCGACGCTATAATGATCGTAATGGAGAGGTCAATCCATAGCCGCATGCTCACATCACATTCATTTCAAAAGAAATCATGATTAGTGCATCAATGACTCGATATTCTCATTCCATGCTTCGCTATCACGCCAATATCATGAATCAACGAAAGCTTCCGCTACTCTGATGAGAAGATATCATGATCTAGAATGTGAGCATGTTGGTCCAAAAGTCACAACATCACATAATACCAACATCACAAAGGATGAGTCAGAGATTTATGATAGTTAATGATCTCAAAGCTGGCTCAAAACTCATTATCACGTGGATCAGTTAAAGACCTCCACTAGAATTATTCAAACATGCGGAACATGAAGAATCAAAGACTACGAGCTACTGAGCAAAGAACTTAATCAAGAATCCAAGAACAATCTAATGTAATATCTGTTTGTATTCATTGTAATTTGAGGTGACCTCCCTTAGGGGGAGATTGTTAGGATTTAGTAAATCCAACTATTAAAGTTTCGGTCACCTCAAGTATATGTAATCGTTAGAAAGCTCGTAGTCGTAGTTATTTAAAGTTATGTTGTATTTAGTTAAGTAACACCGTGGAGGACGGACGGGTCTTTACCCACTGTATGCATGATCCACAGCCTGTAGGTGGCGATTTATGTAAGACTATAAATACTCTTTACCTCCCAAGGTAGAGAGTTGGAGCTCATAATAATACTTTCATTTTCTCTCACAAAGTTCCCAAACCTCTATCTCTTTCTCTCTCTAAAACCATAAGTTATACGCCTACTTGTGATCATGTATTGATGTGTTTGTGAAATCCAATATGTTACAACAACTATAAAAGATGTTTTAGTGATACAAACAACAATGTTAAAACATAAACGATGTGCAGTTAGACAGAAATTTAGTATCTGAAAAATGTGACCTTGACCAATGGGTTGGTGGTATCTTACTTAACCAAGCATGGGCAGGTTCACTAAAACTCTTGAATGCAAGCATAGCTGCCTCAAATTGTTGGACGATTGTTGATGTTGCACATCTCCACAAATGATTCTTGTAGGCTCTAACATTCCATTGCAGTTTCATATTCTCATGGATGTTCCTCAAATAGAATTTGTGCTCTACACAAGGGAATACTACTAGACATTAAATAAACCAAGTCCATGAATCTTTGTTTTCATCTTCTGTAATAGCATGGGCTACTGGATATATTCCATTATTCATATCAATGCCTACAGCTGTAAGAAGCTGACCATGAAAAGGACCCCTCATAAAAAGAACCAACTATTCCCAACAATTGTCTTTGACAAGCTTTATATCCTCCCTTCAAAGAAGCTAAGCATAAATACATTCTCTTGAAAACACTTGTTGGACTAGAGGGATTAATTGCATTTTGTACACTTATCTTAACTATTGTATTAGGGTTTGTTTTCTGCAACTCTAAAACATAGTCTCTCAAGATGGTGTATTGTAGCTTATGATCACCCCTAATTTCAATTTCTAGCTTGTTTTTTTCCCTTAATGCCTTTTTCATAGACACTTAAACTTCAAACTCCTATGAGCATAAGTTGAAGGCCTTGTTTTTTGCCCTTAATTGAGTTTGGAGTCATTTCACTAAGATCTAATCTTCTCTTACCATTTTCAACATAAACTTCTGTCATTTTATGGTTATTAACAAGATCTTTCAATAATTTATAATTCACATACTCATTTAAGCTATACAAAATATCATCTAAATTAGTACTAAGCATAACAAAGTAATAGTAATCAGTTTTGCCTAGCTCGTAACCCATTTCATACATAAGAACATCCAAATCTTTAACTAACACAATATCAACATCAACCAAATCAACAATAATTTCCTTACCTTCATCGTATATTCTACTAGTCTAGTATTTAAAAACATCATTATGATGAATCCTCATGCTAAAAATATTAGATCTACCACCCGAAAAAAATAAAATGGTGAAAATTATCAAGCCTTAACTGCAAAAAAGATAAACATATTAGTTGTTCCAACGATTATAACAAAAAAATGTACCATATTTCTTCTTAGCAGAGTTGTACAGAATTGTATCATCAAATGGAATACCTGGATCTCTTCTTACTTTCCATAATGTAAAATCCATGTTTTCAGATTATTTTCAATAATATGGCACTGGTTTTGTCACATGCAATTAGGGTTTGTGATATATATTGTAAAGAAAGTTTAGGGATGAAAAAACAGGTAGTGTAAGTATCTAGATATATATGGGGGGGAAGAGGGATGAGACATGTGGAAAGAAGCCCGATTAATTAATGTGACTAATAATCGAAATATGAAATGACAATTATGCTTTCAGACTAAAAACAAATGCGATAGTAGAATACGGAGGTTGAATGAGAGATAACGGTCAAAGGGACCTTGGCTGATGAAAATAAGTTTGTCAAACTCAGCATGATGGTTTTGTACAAGTTCATGGACGAATAGTGTCTTTTACTCAAAAATATATGTACAATAACAATTTGTACATTATCTTAATATATGTAATTGAGGAACTCATGTTCCTCCATTAAATGTCACTAAACCATCTTCAACTTAAATTAAGCATTACAAAGAATAAAGCATATTGTACAACCATTCAAACAAAAAAACATCAATTTAAGAAATAAAAACAATAAAACTAATGTACAACATTTTTATAATTATTTAATGCACTTATACATATAACTAGTGTTAGCCTTAAAATATACACTCATTCAAAAATACAATTAATATACCACAAGGTACAAACAAAACAAGCTACAAATGTGGTTATCATAACCGAGACACATAAATTCGATTGAAAAGAACTGTACATGTCAAAGTAAGAAATTTTTCATGTGGTATATAGGGTATGTTTGGCAAAATTAGTTGTTAGCTATATGTTGTAAGCTGTAAATAATAAGTTTTAAGTTGTAAACTACAAAGCTGTTAACATGAGCTACAAGATGTATATTTTTTTTCAATAAAAGTGTTTGGTAAATTAGCTGTTAATTATAATTATAAGTCATAATAATAATTGTATGTTTTAACAACTCGATATATTTTAAAACTTCATGAATCGCCTTTTCATTTTGTGCTACTTGTTTAAAATAAATGCTTGAAGTTGATGTATCCAAACGGAACTACTTATTTTGGAGGAGATTATTTTGCAACAAAAGCTTACAACCCAAAAAGCTCCAAATAATTATGTATCAAACAGCCTATAAGGTATGCAAGATGTTTAGCTTTAGAATATTGTAAATCATATTATATTAGGCAATGTCATATATAAATTTACTAATCATATATTTTCATTAACTAATGTTGTGACGAATAATACACAACATTTATTGATTAGCAAGTACCCTTCACTGTCAATCGTCACAAATTCGTAATACTAGTAACTACCATTTTCGTATAGCCATTGTATGGCGATGCACGGGTACTCTACTATATTTATATGGGATATTGTCTAATAAAATTAATCATTTAAATTTTTTTTGTGCGTAAAGCTATTATCCCGAAAAATATGTGTTGGGAATTGCAGATTTGAAGATTACAAAACCATGAGCAAGAATGAAGAAAGAAGAAACAATGAGGGCCATTATGTAATAGTTAGATAGCTTTCATAGTAAGCTATTATTAGGGTTTGTTAGTAACCTCCCTCTACTATATAAAGAGGGTAGGCATAGTAGTTTCGATCATCCCTTTCATTTATCTTTTTCCATTTCATAGTAAACATCTCCAATGAGAGTCTAGACACACGATTATAGCGTGTGTACATTAGTTGTAGTAGTTTTTATACTTTAATTCAATAAAGAAAACCTTATTAGTGATATTGATTGTTATTATCATTCCGCTGTGCTTTCATTCAATTGATATCATTGATACCCTAGTTGAGTCCGGATCTTGGTTTCAACAATTGGTTTCAGAGACTCGTGGCTCTCGATCTAGGGTTTATAAGGTTTTCATGTTATAAGGGTCTATGCAGCAGTTGTGAAGAAGAAAAGAGTCAGCAGTCGGTTTTATTCAAGGCTTTATGGTCGTGTGGATGAGGAGGCAAAAAGAGCAGATCTTATGAAGATTCAAAAAATATGGTCGGCGGCATCAAATCGTGGATGACAAAGGTTATTCTATTTATTTTCAATAGTCTTATGATATTATTTACCTTTGATGATCACGTGGGGTTGGCCAATTAATTCTTTAATTCGTGATCTGCACAATATCAACCTTTTGTATACACGTGAATACATGTGGGGTCAATAATATATGTTGGCTAAATTCATAGTGGGGTTTAACGTTAGTCGAGGTTAATTGCTGGTGGGTACTATTTGATTATTTTCTACTGGTGTCATGTATTTTGTTTTCGATTGGTCCATTATACGTGGGATTCAATATGCTATGGTGTGGAATATGGGTGTTACGGTGGAGTTATCTTTTGATTGGTCCATAGTATGGTGTGTTTGACTGTATCTATGTTGATGGTGATTTGCTGTGTGGGTTATGAATTAGACTTGGGTTACATTTAATTGGTGGTCTCGTGTTTGGTGATTTCACTCACATAGCAGTTTGATTGGTCCCTTCTGATTGGCTATTATTTTCGTTGCTACTGATATTTCATTCCTACTGATCTTACTTTTGTCATTGCTGCTGATCACGTGGGGTAATTTTAATCGTGGGTGAGTTATTGGCTATATTTTATACGAGATGTTAATAGGCTTACGAGGTACTGCTTGTGTGATGTGTGATAACATAATGTTTGCTTCCACTAACTAAGTGATCACGTGGGCTTGAGTTGATGGACCTACAAGTAAGGATGACATGGTCTCATTTGTTTTGTTCCTACTGATGATGCTTTCTTAATTTTCACATATTGGGATAGGATTCAATGTGTTGCGGTATATGGTTGTTACCGTGGGGCTGTCTTGGTTACTATTGGACCCTTGTTCTCATTACTGCTGGTATCACGTGGGGTTGCATAACTTTTGGGTTATTATATTGATATCATGGCCTTTTGCATTGTGCACGTGGGGTTCAAATTTTATGTGGGGCTCTAATATAGTCCGAATGATTTTGTTAATATTGTTGGGACCCACGACTATTTATTTGTTTGAATGGTCACAATGCTTGGATGACATAATACTGGTCTCAAGACAGCAGGTTGATTTGTTGAGTACTGTTGGAGTTTTGACTTTGCTGGTGGACTCAGACTTGGAATAGACACACTGATGGTACTAGTTTCACATTTAATTGTTGATCACGTGAGCACTCGTGTATATTATTCTCTTGTTGTATATTTTTTTGTAATGGTGGTTTTTCTTGTTTCTTCTGGTCTAATTGGGAAGATCACGTGATGGCAATTGGTGATATAATTTACTGCTAGTACTGTTCCTGCTGATTGTGTTCCTCCAGGCTTTATTATTTTATTATTGCTGATCGGTTTCTACTGAATTTGGTTCCTGCTGGTAGTATTGGTTTTTTTTTGCCGATCGGGTCGCTAGTTGTTCGGAGTTCCCACCGTTGATCGTGTGCGTGTCTTATCATATCTCAAAGTGCGTGATGAACACTTTTGAGATAACTTGTTCGTACATTAATGGTGTGACAAAGACTTGATAAATCTAGCGAAGGGGTGAGATCTACTGATTAAAGGTACTTAATGAGCATATTTGCTAACACTTTAAGGAGTTACGTTGTTGTGCTCAGTGTTAGTGAAGGGGTGTGATCTACAGAAGGTGCTTAATGCTCACATTTGCTATCACTTTAAGGAGTTACATTATAGCACTCAGTGTCTCATATTATTAAGGGTTTATCAAGTTTGGAGTCATGTGGATAGTACAAGATATAAGACGCATGCTTTGGTGTTTCTACTGGTTCTCCGTTCCTACTGGTAGACTATTTTGATGTCACGATTTGATTTTTCTGCTGCTACGCTTTATTTATTTTGTTTAGTTGTAAAAAAAATCGTATTATTTCTTTTGATTAAAAAAAAGATGGTTAGTATAAGTTTAAGGGGAAGCTTATGATTTATATACTTACCATCTACATGCATCACTTGAGGGGAAGCGTCTACGAGTTGCACGAGACCCCTATTAGAAAAGGGGGAAGCAGATGTATGATGTGCAGCTTATTATTTGTGATGACATGTTTTAGTATTGTTTCTTAATACATGTTGTTTTGTACTACCAAGAAACTGGAACTTAACCTAGTCAAATTCCAGTTTAGGGGAAGATTGTTGGGAATTGCATATTTGAAGATTACAAAACCATGAGCAAGAATGAAGAAAGAAGAAACAATGAGGGCCATTATGTAATAGTTAGATAGCTTTCATAGTAAGCTATTATTAGGGTTTGTTAGTTACCTCCCTCTACTATATAAAGAGGGTAGGCATAGTAGTTTCGATCATCCCTTTCATTTTATCTTTTTCCATTTCATAGTAAACATCTCTAATGAGAGTCTAGACACATGATTATAGCGTGTGTACATTATTTGTAGTAGTTTTTATACTTCAATTCAATAAAGAAAACCTTATTAGTGATATTGATTGTTATTATCATTCCGTTGTGCTTTCATTCAATTGATATCATTGATACCCTAGTTGAGTCCGGATCTTGGTTTCAAAAATATGTAAACAAAAAAATTGTTCGCCAAAAGTTTTGATTACAGGGTACCCGCTGCTGCAAGCGCGGGTACCATACTAGTTTGAATGAACTATGAATAGTTCAGATATTTGTCGTAGTTTTCCTTTATTCTACGTAAAAATAATTACTCCCCTCGTCCTAAAATAATTGTCCACGGACAAAAAGCACAGTTTAAAAAAATGAGATCACTACACTCTTATTGACTTAGGTCCATTAGGGTTTATGATTAGGGTTTCTATGTATCTAGCATTATGAATATCATACAATTAGTACGTATATCCTACGGGCAATTATATAATTCAACATGGTATCGGAGCTCTAGGTCTGATCCTCAGACCTTGTCGGCTATCTTGAGTCGTCGCCTTAATGTACCCCGTCAAACTTTAGCCACCACCGTTTATTTGTACTAGAAAAATTGCAGCCCACTGTTTCGGCCATAACTCTCAAGCCTTAAAGAGTTAACTGATGAGGTCAGTGACCATGGCTTCGTAAATTAAATTCCAAAGATAAAGATACAATAATTGAAACTGTAACCATATGGAAATGTTGGAACAAGCAGCTGTATTTATAAAACAACAATCACTCAGTGTTTTGCTTATAACTTTCAAACCGCTTAGTAGTTAGCTAACGCCATTAGTGTTCGGATTCATATTTAAATTACAAAGAAAAGCATACCAATTGCTGCCTCCACTGGCCGAACGCTCTGTCACCCACCATTATAAGTCTAGACAGCCGTCGAAAAGAAATAAAATCACACTTTTTCGGACTACGTTCTTGAGTACCTATCAAAGCATTAATTCTTTATCAAGATAACTGTCTTTAGATTTATTTTTATATTTAGTTTTACTTTTTAATAATCATATTAATTCTAGATTCGAGCTTTTACGATTTCGCAGCTCAAATTGTGAGGGAATATTAACAGATAGATTAGACGCTCGAGCCCATTTGTGGGCTTACCTCTATTAAAGTTTATAATTAGGGTTTCTATGTATCTAGCTTTATAAATATCATATCGATAATATCCATAAATATCATATCGATAAAGAATATATTTTTTCTAAAGAACAAATGGGTACATTCTAGCCATCTATTTTTTCATAAAAAAAAAAGAAAACCATTTTCTACCTGTTTTTTAAACAACAATCTTGCAAACGATAAATCTTCAAATTACAAAAAAAATACACAATCACGACGAGAATAATTTTATCTTTCAGTAGACGGGCATTTTAATATATTTTCAACCATTTTTGAGTGTTGAAATTTTCGCCCAGAAAAATCACACGTGATTTGTAAAATCACTTATGATTATGTTATTTTAAAAATCACAAATTTAAAAATCACATATGAATTTAGCTGGCTTGTAATGTCGAGTCGAAAACCCAAGTTACAAAACAAAAAATATATAATAATGGAAAGAAAAAAAATCATGTGATTTCACAAGTCACATGGATTATTTAAGTTATAATCACTTGTGATTTTTCGAATCACATTGATTTTTCTGAGCAGAATATTTGAAAATAAAAATTGAATAAATAAATAAAATAAAGTTCATCAAAATTATATAAAATTGCATATCTATAAAAAGATAATTTGATTTTCTTCACGATAGTATAATTAATTTCGCGTAATGATTAACGATATGCGAAATTCTTTTTAATTTAAAAAAATGAAAATGAGTTTTTTTTATTTAAATAAAAATTTAGATTGTCATGATTCACCCTGTTAGGAATTAGAAATTCCAGGTATTAAAGAGTCGGTCACCTCAAGTATATGTAATCGTTAGAAAGGTCGTAGTCGTAGTTATTTTAAGTTAAGTAGTATTTAGTTAAGTAACACCGTGGAGGACGGACGGTCTTTACCCATCGTATGCCCGATCCATGCCCGATGTGTGGCATTTTATGTAAGACTATAAATACTCTCTACGTTCCAAGGTAGAGAGTTGGAGCTCATAATAAGAATTTTCTTTCTCTCACTAAAGTTCCCTAAACCTCTAACTTTCTCTCTCTAGAATTCCACATATTCGCCACCTTGTTGTTATGGTTTGATGTGTATGTGAAAACTAATATCTAACAATTGGTATCAAGAGCCATGGTTAGATCATATCTTGCACATCTTTGGATTTCTAGTGGTTTTTAGGTGGTTTTTTGAGTTTGAAAAAGTTTAGTGGTTTGTGCATCATTTGGTTGATTTCTTGTGTTAAAGTTTGAATTTTGTTAGTACTTTTATGTTTAGAATCATCACAAGTGTTTAGGTTTTCATTTGGTAAGCTTGAATCATCTTGGTTGGGTTTTTTGGATTGAAAAGTGATGTTTATGTGGTTTTTCTTGCTAGCGACTTAACACACGGAATACTTTCTTCAGTAGCGACTTGCTTTACAAATTTGTAGCGAGTTACGCTTTAGACCCAGCGACTTAGAACTAGCGACTTAAAGTACAAGTAGTGGACTTTCCACCACTGTGTAGCGACTTAGTGGTAGCGACTTGGTCCAGAGCGATTTGCTCTTTAGCGACTTGTATCTTTAGCGACTGAGTAGCTTAATGCGCCAAAATTTTGCTAGCGACTTGAAGCTTAGCGAGTTACTACTTAGCGACTTGCATTTGTCTAGCGACTGGGACACTAGCGACTTAGTGGTGTAACGAATTAGGTGTTAGCGACTTGGTGCATTATCTTCTAGCGACTTGGGTGATTGTTTACGGCTTTCTCTTGATTTAGTAAAATCCCGTGAAAGAATCTATTTCCCGCTTAATCATAGAGTTATAAAATCCCGATAACTCGTTAACATGTCTACCAACGCCCTACTATCATCTCCACCGCTGTCGACGATGTTCAAGTCGCGGCTCGATACTCGCCCACCCATGCTGACAGAATCGACTACGATTCTTGGGCTCAACGAATCGATTGTACGCCTTTGAAAGGAAAATGGTGTCAACATTCTCAAATCCATTGATGAAGGACCATATCGAGTCGAGACGACTAGAGACATACTTGATACTAATGAAGATGGAACCCTATTTACGAATGGATGGACCTAAAATGTATGATGAGCTTGATGATAAGGAGAAAAAGAGATTCGATGCGGATATCGTGGCTTCAAACATTGTTCTTCAAGGTCTTCCTAAAGACATCTACAAGTCGATCAATCACAACACCGATGCAAAGGCAGTTTGGGATAATGTTAAGATGCTTCTCTCGTGTTCGTAATTAACTATGGAAGACAGAGAATCCCAACTCTATGACGAATTTGAACACTTCAAGATGAAACCAGATGAGAATGTCTATGAGTACTATGTGAGATTTCATAAGTTAGTGAATGACATGAGGAACATCGAATGACTATGCCTAACATTCACCGAACTCAAAATTTGTGAACAACATGAATCCCGAATGGCACAAGTTTGTCACACTGTGAAGCTCACTAAAGGATTGAAGAATACAAACTATGAGCAACTCTATGCCTTCCTCCTTGAATGAGAGACATGCTATGTTTGAAAATTGATTCTCAATCGGCTCAAAACCAACTGTGAGAGACAAGCTCGCCTAATGACTCAACCGCCTTCTACTCAAACATCGGAATCACAACCAAAGCATCACAAGTCATACCCTTGGGTAATGGTAATCACAAACTCATTCCCGATCCTATGTTCAAACAAGTCGATGTCGATGCACACTGGTAACTTCATTAATCAACTAGCTCTTCCGATTAGTCAAAACATGAATTCTCTCCCACAAACCAACAACAACCTCGTATCAAAGATCTAACCCACACAATCAAGCCACCGTTAAAGATGGAAGGATCGTGGTGCAACCATTCAGAAAGACAGATGATCGGGGAAGAGAGTGGAGTCGGTAGAGGTTATGTTGGCAACCGTGACTCGAGGAAGGAATGGTAACCAAGGTCAAGCTAAGCCGATCAAATGCTATAACTGTGGTGGTGAGGGACACATTGCAAGAAATCGCACATCTCCAAAGCGTCCATGCACGCCGATTACTTCAGAGATAAGATGTCGCTTGTACAAGCTCGTGACAATGGTGCCGCTTTGGATGAAGAGGAATCATTGCTTCTAACCGAGGGCAATGCCAATACCTATGATGCGATGTGGATGAGCACCTATTCAGAGATAGATCACAATCATCGAATGCCTTTCAAGTCGCCGATTGTGATGCATACGACTGATGTGGATGATGGACCCACGGACACACAATTTTTATGGCTAGCATCTCTCCAATGGTTTCTCCCAAGGTCTCTTCTTCACCACTAATGGCCCATCCCATGACAAACTCATCTCGGAGGTATTAAACTATACGATAATGCCGATGTGCAACAAATGCATGACAAAGTACAATCAATCGAAACCATTGAATCAAATATTGAAAATATGGGTAATATCGACATTATCCCATATGATCAATGGGTGAAACAAAGTGAAAGTGAAGGTGTACCAGTGATGCATCTTCCGCAATCAACAATGACTATGTTTTGATGAATACACCGCATGCGCCTCGATGATTCGTAATTTCGAACTAAATGCCTATAAAGAACGTGTTGCTATTTATGAACAACGTGCAAAATTTGAGTTGACCACCGTGAGCAGGAAATGGATGACCAAGTGCGCGAGTTATTAGAAAAAGTAATTTTAGAGAAGAAGTATTGAAACAAGAATTAAATTCCTTGCAAGAAAAACTTTCTAAAATGCCTAAGCAAAAACAAGAACTTCAAGAAAATGTGAAAATGCTTAAGCAAGAATTTAATGCAAAGGAATCAAAACTCTTGAGAGACTTTTCTAATCAAAACTTTGAAAAAAGCTTGAAAACAAGTTGTACATACAAGGAAACACCATTCGATCGCTCACATGGTCACTAAACATAGAGTTCTAAGCGATAAGCATAGTGTTCCCATTATAGATAAACCCAACCATGAGTACGGAAAGATAGCAAAAGCGGCTCAAAGTGTGATCTATGATGGCAATGAGATTCTTAAACCCAGACGTAAACCTTGTTGCGTTGAGTGCACCGAGGAAGATAAGAAATCGATGAAGTCACTAGGAAAGGATGAACAAAAATTAGATGATCCTAAATGCAAAGAGAAAAATAATTATCACTCCCCATGACTACAAGAAGGAAAACTGATTTCCTTGAACATGTTTAAGCCTCGACATTGTTGACTCTCGAACAAGTTTTCTCGGAAAAAGGATTTAGATAAGCGTAAAGTCGAAAATATTGTTGAAACAAACCCTCCCTATGGAAAATGCCTAGAGCGATCGTGTATCCTCCTAATACACCAATGCATCTTGTTCCTAGAACAATTGCCACTAAAAGCAAGACCTTAATTAGCCAATATGTTATATTTCAACTATTTGTTGATTTTGAGAAAACTTGCAAGAAAAGGATCACACCCATTGGTATAACGGAAGGAGAAAGGGTTTTGAGCAAATGAAAGAATGTTATTTAACCGAGGTCATGCCTTTCTTTAAACTTCGAAAGATCACTTTGAGAGTCTTAAAAGGGATAGAAACCGATATCAAGGAATGGAAAAGGAATTTGATGCAATGATAGTTGAAGTTAGTGATTATGAGCGTGCACTAAAATATAATGAGATTGAGAGGAAGAACTTGCATACCTTAAATGAGACTCTTATTATCGAATGTGTTGCTCAAGATATTTTTTTCATCGCTCAAATTGCTCTATTAATGCTTCCAAATTTCATGAACTATCTGCTGTTCTCGAAAGTCTCCCATGATCGTGTCATTGAGCTTGAAAATCTAATTCTAAACTAAACGAGAAAATTGAACCGGATGATCACGACAATTTGTTAAACATTTTTCTAAACTAGAAGTTGAGCATTTTAATTTACAACTAAAATATCAACATCTTAAAGAAAATGTCAAAACTTCAAATATCAAGACATCATCGATGCCCGAGTTTGATGCAGCTTTTTCAATTAACAAACGTGATGAATGTGATTCAAGCTCGGTGCAACACGATCGTAAAGTTGAAAGCCCAAATCTCTCAATTAAAGGGTCAAACGAACAATATGACAGTTCCCAAATGCCTCCTCCTTTAGATTCTCGTAATTCTCAAACGTTTCATCTTCAAAACCTTGTAAATGCTTTACAAAAGGAAAACGAAAGTTTTCTAGAAGAAAATGAAAAGGTTAAACGTCATTTCAATGAGTTATTTGAATCAATTAAAGTCACTCAGAATAAAAATAACGAACAAATAGCTTCATTGCAAAAGGAAATTGAGAATCAAGAGTCGTAAAAGGAAAATGCCAATGACCAATGGGGAGAATGGTGTATCAAAGGTTCACTCTTGTAATAAATATGCGTTGTCTCGTGACATATGTCCCTCCTCATCTAAGGAACAACAAACTTGCTATTTAAACATACTTCTCATCTCTTAAGGATTGCTTAGAATGTCCGTGAGATTGTTGAAGAGGATAAGCTAGAGAAACCTCATGATAATGCAATTGGACATGCATGCTTATATGCCAAACGATCTCAAGAAATCTTAGAATGCTTGATCACAATATGCCCAAAGTCATTGGTGAGAGAGTTAATCCTTTGATTCCATGCTCGATGCCTAATGCCAAGTATGATATGCATTCGATTCCCAATGTTTTGAATGTGAACCGTAGTATGCCTTTAAGTAGTTCGATTCCGGATCCACAATGCTAAGAAAGAGAACTCAAGTGTGCCTTCTAGGAATACATATCTCAAGACCTCTAGTTTTAAGAAAGTGAACCTTAGTGCACCCGATGTAGTTCAGACTCAAAGACATCTAAACAGTGATGCAAAGAGTAGTTAAACCAACTAATGTTCCCATTCCTCTACAGGAGTAATCATGACATTAAACTGAGCAGTCAAAGTCTCAAGACAATACAAGGAATGATAGGACCTCTCAAGCTAAGAATGTGCAATCGAAGAGAGTAGAAGAACAATCTAGGAACTTTAAGCTTGAATTGAATAAAACGAATCGTTAATTCTAGTATTAGCCATAGGCGTATTGTAATTAATTCAATTCGATACTATTGGCAAACCTTGTACCGTGTCCGCTGAATTCTGCTTCTAATCATGAATGTGGTGTTAATGTTCTCCTAATGATGTTAATTGTCCAGTTAATATTGTTAATGCAAAATTCATGCTAAGAAGGCTAAAAGGCAAAACGAAAGTTAGAAAACAAAGGAAACCCACAGGAAGAACATTCAAGAAATAGGCTTTATTGATACCGCTGGTCATAAGACTAATCGATAATGCCCACTAGAAAATGGATGCCTACCGGTAGAACTATTCCCTAAGAAGTGATCACACCGTGAACGGGCTAATACGTACACTAGTATCGCATCTATTCACAATGATTCCATTGCCTCACTTTCGATATGAATGCTTCTATTTCGATGTGGGTGTTCCAAACAATGTTACTAACCAAATGGAACCCATTCTTGCATGGGGATCCCAATTATTCGATTATCCATTCTTGTCGTGTTCAACCGCAGATCGCTCAAATCGCTCGTGGTACCGGACTCAGTCGTTCCAAGCATATGACCGGAGACCGGTCGCACTCATGAACTTCGTGAGCAAATTCATCGGATCATTAGATTTGGTAATGATCATTTCGGTGCATATGGGTTATGGAGATTATGTTGTTGGTGATAGTGTCATCTCTAGAGTTTACTATGTGGAAGGTTTGGGTCATAACTGCTCTCTGTCGGTCAATTACATGATTCGATCTAGAAGTAGCATTCGTAAAACATACCGCTTTGTTAGAGATCTCAATGGTAAGGAACTGCTAAAAGGAACTCGTGGCTCAAATCTTTACACCATCTCTATCGATGACATGATGAGGCTTCTCCAATCGCTTGTTATCAAAGGCTTCAAAACAAAGTCATGGTTATGGCATCGTCGCCTCAATCACTTGAACTTCGCACCATCAACGCATCTTTCCGTAAAGGACTTAGTTGTAGGTTTACCTAGACTAAAGTATGAAAAGGATCATCTTTGTTCAAAGATGCCAATTGGGTAAAAGCAAAAGTTTGCCCACAAACCCAAACCTACTAACTCGTCACGAAGTTCTTCATATGATTCATATGGATTATGTGGACCAATGAGGGTGCGTAATATCTTTGGGAAGAAATATGTGTTAGTTGTGGTTAATGATTACCTAGATTCACCGGGTCAAGTTCTTAAGGACAAAGGTTGAAACTCGATATCATCATCAAACTCATCAAACAAATTGCGGGTTCGACTTAACAAAACCGCGAATTATCGTAGCAGATAATGGAACCGAGTTTGTCAACAAACAACTTAGTGAATTCTATGAAAGCGTTGAATCACCATCAAAGAAGTGTTCCACGAACTCCTCAATGTAACGGTGTAGTTGAAAGACGAAATCGAACTCTTGTTGAAGCCGCTAGAACAATGCTAATTTACTCAAAGGTTCCAATGTTTCTCCGGGTCAAGCAATTGCCACCGCATGCTACACACAAAATCGTTCCCCGATTCACACCGCATATGGAAAACTCCATATGAACTTGTCCACAACAGAAAACCTAATCTCTTTCCTTCGCGTGTTTGGTGCATTGTGTTATCCAACTAATGAGGGTCAAGACTTAGGGAAACTTAGGGCTAAAGTTGACATTGGAGTTTTTGTAGGATATGTACCAAACAAAAGGGATACCGAATCTACAACAAAAGAACCCGAAATATCATGGAAACAATTCACGCTACGCTTGATGAGTCGACCGGTCATATGGCTCCTGGACACTCTAGTTCAGACCCGTGACTTCAAAACAAATTCCCATTGGTTCATCTCTTGTTCCAAACTCTCTCAAGAAACTCCATATGTACCTCCATCCAAGATGATTTAAAGAAATTGTTTGATCCTATGTTTGATGAACTTTATGATCCAAGTACTAATGAGGTGTCGATTCTACAACAGAGGCTACTCATATTCCCGTGAATGAAGGCAACCTCGGCCTCAATATCTTTAGGTCAAGAAGCACCTCCTGCGATCCTTCGCCTCTTCAACAAATCATCTTTCTTCAAATGTACATCATGGAAATGTTTTCGCTTCAATGATGAAGTTAATCCCTTGCTACCCCGAAGATGCTCCATTTGAAAACATATTTTCTCCGAATCATCATCCGAACCATCCTCTTCAGAGACATCGACTCGCCTACCTCGGCCCCTCAACAACCGCCACATGAACACCTCGGAAAATGGACTCACGATCATCCATTAGACAACATCATTGGAAATCCTCTCGTCTGTATCAACCCGAAACAACTTGCAACCGATGCCTTATGGTGCTTCTTCAACTCCGTACTATCTAAGATCGAACCAAAAGATGTTAAACCGCCATGAATGAAGATAGTCGGTTCAATGCCATGCAAGATGAAATTCATGAGTTTGATCGACTTGATGTATGGGAGTTAGTACCTACTCCGCATCAAGCTATGATTATAGCTCTTAAATGGATCTTCAAAGTGAAACTTGACGAGCATGGTGATGTGTCAAGAACAAGGCTCGATTAGTTGCTAAAGGATACCGCCAAGAGGAGGGTATTGATTTTGAAGAATCTTTTGCCCCGTTGTTCGAATCGAGGCAATCGTAATCTTCCGCTAATCGTCGCTAGTAAGAACATGGTAGTCATCGATGGATGCGAAGACGGCATTTCGAACCGAGATCTTAAAGAAGTCGCTCACGCCACCCAACTCAAGGATTTGTGAATCAAGAGCATCCTACTCACGCTTATCGTCTCAAGAAGGCTCTTTACGGTTTAAAGCAAGCTCCAAGGGCATGGTATGATACATCGTCAAAGTTTCTTCTATCAACCGGATTCAAAGAAAGGAGCAATGATCCTACATTGTTCACCAGAAGTCGTGCAAACATTTAACTCATGTTCAAATTTATGTTGATGATATTATTTTGCCTCGGCTGCACCCAATGGAATGTGATCGTTTTCAAATGAAATGAGTTCAAAGTTTCAAATGTCAATGATGGGACAAATGTCATTTTTTGGGATTACAAATTTCACAAACTCCTGGAGGCATTTTCATAAATCAATCTAAATATGCAATGATATTTTAAAGAAATTTGATTTGATTGAAGTGACCTCGTTGACACCCCCATGATTGATCGAACCAAACTAGATGAGGACCACTGTGGATCATGATTGACCAAACGAAATATCGTAGTATGATTGGGTCCTCGATGTACCTCACCGCTAGTAGACCGGACATCTTGTTCGCCGCTTGCATGTGTGCTAGATACCGTGCTAAGCCTACTAAAAGCACCTTGAAGCGTTAAACGGGTCTTTCGGATCTCCAAGGAACCATCAATATGGGTCTTTGGTACCCGGGACACCGGTATGTCACTAACGGCCTATGCCGGCGCCGATCATGCGGTGTTGTCAAGATACACGTCAAGCACGCCCTGAGGTGCTAAGTTTTGGGTGATAAGCTTGTGAGTCGGTCTTCAAAGAGCAAATGAGCACTTCTATTTCTCATCAGAGGTTCAATACATAGCCATGTCATCCCGTTGTGCTCAAATCTTATGGATGAGATCTCAATTATCCGACTATGGCTTTGTATTCAACAAAATCCTCTGTCATCGTGATAATAAAAGTGCTATTGCTCTCATGCAACAATGTTCAACACTCAAGAGCAAAGCATATCGACATTCGACATCATTTCATCGTGAACAAGTAGAAAAAGGTGTGGTGGAACTCTATTTTGTGAGGTCCGAATACCGCTATCGACATCTTCACCAAAGCTCTTCCAAGAGAACGTTTGAGTTTATTCTTCCACGCCTTGGCTTGAAAAGCCTTCAACCGAACACTCAAACGCCTTCAGGAGGAAGACGAGGAGTAAAGGTCTATCTTCATCTATTTCTTGTAAATATTTATTCGAAAACAAAATAGAAAATTATAAAACTTTCAAAATCCATAAAAATTTGAAAAAAAAAAAAAAAAAAAAAATCGAAAAATCTTCAAAATAAATAAATAAAATAAATAAAATTGTCATTTTGTCATGTTTTTTCGGCTCGATAACATCTACTGTTTTGATGTTGTCATTCAAAGAATGACACGGACTTTAGATGTTGTTCAATTTAAAAATATATATATATATATATATATATATATATATATATATATATATATATATATATATATATATATATATATATATATATATATATATATATTGGGAGAAAGAGAAACAATGGTTTATTGTCATTTTCAGCAATAACCCGGTTTTAAAAGAAAGAACAGAGCCATGTGTTACCATGTTTTCAAATTCCATGCTCGATTCTATATACATTTATCCGTTGAAAACTAACCGCTTTGAAAATAACTCGGTCTCTATTTTTGATAATCATCGGGACTTATTTGTCAAAATCTCTATCTCTCAATCAACAACCTATGTCATTGATTGAGGGGGAGAATGATTTCATTTAAATTAAAAAGTTATTTGGCATTAAAATGTTTTCAAAAGATAATCATGCATGTTTTATCAATGGAGTTTAAAGTCTTAAAATCCGATCCTTATCAATTAAAACGCTTTCATAATCAAGTCACAATTCTCCTTAAAAGCTTTCTAAATCAATTTAAATCTATAAGAGATCACAAATCTCAAATGATTTGATAATTGTGATCGGGGGAGAATTTGTGATTTAAATTGGATTTAAACTGATAATTCGGTAAATGGTTTTATAAGGATGTTCACGCTGTCCTTCCCACATGTGACAAACGATTTCAATTTTTCAAATTGTACATGTTGAGGGGGAGCATCTTTCTTAAACCTATGATTTGAAACGTGATCATTTATCTCATGTGCAGGTTCCTCTAGTATGTGCAAAACTCTTTTCAAACCTCGAGGCACATATTGAGGGGAGCAAATTTATGGAAACCTCATCCTTCCGGAAATGCTTTATCTACTTGATTTGATCAAGGAAGTGATGGTGATATCTTTAGAAAAATGGTAATCAAAGAAGTAATTTCTTCCTCTTGCCTCCATGTGCAAAACGATTTCAAACATTTGATGCACATGTTGAGGGGAGCACTTATTCTAAAAATATCAAAACAATGTCGGTACAAAATGCTTTGATAATATATCATAAGTATCCGAATTGATTTTCAAATGGTTTTCAATTGGTTCCAACGGCGATGAACAATACCAAATAGACCGACCAACTTTACTTTATGTACGGTGATATAAGGATGATAAGGTTAGGTTTTGTTCCCAAGATCCGCCGTAACCGGAGGGATTCACCCAGAACTATCCACTAGTTAGTGTAGAGTTCTTAGGTATGATGATAAAGGAGAAAATGAGGAATGGGAAGAGTGCAGATCGAGACCGAGCTAGTACCGAATAAACCCAACAAGGTTCTAGTTATGAAGTCTCGGTAAGCACCAAGGGTCAAGAATTAAAAGAATTGAATGAGAAAGGGTGAAACAAATAGCCCTCCATTTATTCAACCTTAGGCGTATACACGGGTTCAATTCATATGCTACGATGGTAACATCGGTATTGAAGACAAAGACGTCATGGACCCAAGTGACGCATCGCACTTCAACTTTCCAAACCACTCAAGTTCCTCTTAAAAGGACTTGTTTCATTCTCACGGGAACCGACATTATCTATCGACTTTCTCTTAGAGATTGTTGATATTGAAGAAGGAGACCCTCTCCTAGTCTCCCAGACAGATCCAAATATGCACAAATTGAGTCTAGAGCCACGAGATCATCAATAAATCTCATTAGGACACTTTCAATGAAGACTCTCTGCTTCACACAATGTGGAAAGAGATTATATCTTGAGTCCCACGATTATCCTTGTGGTATTGCCGTAACATCCGAGTGATGTGTTATCATATTCACAATGAAGATGGAAAGCCTTCGAGCCATCATCAAACAAGCTCTCGGTAGGTGGTATGTGAGATCTATTATACGGATCAACCATGTGACAACCGAACAGAAACAATGGGGCTTATTCAATCTCTTGAATCAATCTCGGTTCGAGATATGGATTGATTTGATACCTTTGAAAACCGGTCTTTGTGCTTAACAACTCTTTTCTTTAGCACATCGACCGGTACTCATTTTTCAAACCAAAGGTATTTTATGATTGATAATTGATTTTCAATAAAACCTTCGTTGTATTGCAAAAACAATTTCTATTGAGCAATACACGATTGTTTTTCAAATCTCTTTTCATCAATCGGTGGACTTAAAATTACCGTTCACTCACTCCGTGTTGTCTTCTTTGAGACGTTCGGTTTGAGAACAAATAGAACAACCGCGAAACCCTGTCAAGGAAATTCTTGAATTATACCGATCACAGTAAGATTTGTATCGATCAACGGGAACCGGGCCGTGTAATTAATTCAACGAAGTGATCAAAGACACTTTCGCATGCGATTTATTGCTAATCGTTGTATGCGAGCACGCCCGACGCTTGCGGTGATCGTAATGAAGCGGTCAATCCATAGCCGCATGCTCACTTAACACATTCAACTCAAAAGAAATCATGATTAGTGCATCAATGACTCGATATTTTCACTCCATGCTTCGCTACGCCGCGCAATATCATGAATCAACTAAAGCTTCCGCAACTCGATGAGAAGATATCATGATCCGTAATGTGAGCATGTCGGTCCCAAAGTCACAACACCACAATTGATGTCTTAGAGATTCTTGATATCCGATGATCTCAAAAGTCGGCTCATATTTATTATCACATGGATCAAGAAAGACCTCCACTGAAGTAACCAAACATGCAATGTGAAGAATCAATGACTACGAGCTTAGGAACAAAGGACTACATCAAGAATGCAAGAACAATTTTTTAATGTAATATCTATTTGTATTCAATGTAATTTTGGTACATGATTGAGGTGACCTCCTTAGGGAGATTGTTAGGAATTAGAAATTCCGTGTATTAAAGAGTCGGTCACCTCAAGTATATGTAATCGTAGAAAGCTCGTAGTCGTAGTTATTTTAAGTTAAGTAGTATTTAGTTAAGTAACACCGTGGAGGACTGGACGGTCTTTACCCACCAGATGCCCGATCCACACCCGATGTGTGGCGCTTATGTAAGACTATAAATACCTCTACCTTCCAAGGTAGAGTTGGAGCTCATAATAAGAATTTTCTTTCTCTCACTAAAGTTCTCTAAACCTCTAACTTTCTCTCTAGAATTCCACATATTCGCCACCTTGTTGTTATGGTTTGATGTGTATGTGAAAACTAATATCTAACACACCCATTTATTTTCAACTAGGCGAGTAACCGCGCTTGACGGCAGCGGTTCTTAGCGGCAAACAATTAACGGTATGCGATATTGTGACAAGTGTTTAGTATAACATTCTAAATAGAATGTGAAAAAAGATCAAAATGTAATTACAAACGGTTGTAACATGCGATTATTCAACTTTAACAAAATTTCTTAACATGTATCAAACGACATATAAAAATATTTAGTGAGACTGAAAAAGAAAAAATTACATCAAATATGAAATACTAACGAACAACACACGTTACTCGTCACGTAAAAGGTGTGATACACGACATTTGAGGTATAGATTCCTGCTTGACGAAACTCTTTGATTGGTTTAACCAATACCTTTCTTGTACTACGGGATATCCCTCTAGACAATGCCACATAAAGTTGGCCATGCGAGAAAACAGAATCGAGCAAATAGACACCTACATTTGAATTTTTGGCCCCGAGCTTTATTAATAGTCATCGTAAAGCTAAGGCACGGAGAATCGTGTTCTCTTTAGTTTGAAAGGAAACATTTCTTCTTCGGGATGGAGCAAGAGGAATTCTTGGCAAAGCACTTAACTCCAAATCAGGTTGTCCTACAACAATAAAAATTTCTAGCGGTAGACAACTAACGATATGCGATATTGTGGTAGGTAGTTTGTAACGCTCAAAATAGAACGTGAAAAGATAAAATGTAATTGCAAATTGGCCACCGAGTTCCTTCCGAGCTTGGGAGGGTTTTACCCGGTTTGAGTCTTGCAATAGATAAAGAAAATCCAAATTTTCCTCTTAGTGGGAAGCCGTGAATTATAGGAGTTTCCTTCGGATCTATCCTAGTGGTTCGGTCCCGGTCCGCCTGCTTGATGGTTTAACTCAAGGCCGGATTTCAAGTGTGGTGTCGTTCTAAAAATGTAATTGCAAAAGTTTTAACATGCGATACATCAACTCAAACAATCATTCTTAACATGTATCAAAGAACATATAACAACCGCTCATTTGTCAAACAACTACAAAAAATTAAAATATTTATTGCTCACCACCACCGCCCTAAAAATCTCCACACCGCTCTGTACTATACAAAGAACTTGTAGTGAAAGTTTCATAATTAAGTTTTCTCATAAAAGGGCTGATCGTGTTTTAAATGTACTTAACCATATTCCAATCATACCAAAATTACATATTTAGGAAACTTGCATTAAAACAATCATCAATGCACGTCCATTTCTTTCAAACAAAATTTGAAGTACTAAACACTTGTCACAATATCTCATACCGTTAATTGTTTGCCGCTAAAAACCGCTGCCGTCAGGCGCGGGTACTCGCTTAGTATAATAAAAAGAGTGTAATAATTAACAAAAAGTAGTTTTATGAAATTCTATCTTAAGTCGCTTAAAGCAAATATTATGGCGTGTTAGCATATATGAAAAGTATTACATTTCAACGTTATTGCATGTTATAAAAATTTACATTAAAATATTTCATATTGGTTAGAGGTGAAAATCATGATGTGCTTTGTTAAAGCAGTGTTTTTTTTAATGTAACTATATAAATTTTGTAGTATCTATATGTACGTACGTACCATCAAATATTTAGAGTAAATTACACCGTTCGTCTTTGTGGTTTGCGTTGACTGCATGGTTTTGTCCTTTGACCAAAAAAGTTGCACCGTCCGTCCTTAAGCGTGAAACGTTATGCACCGTTCGTCTCTCCATCCATCTGGACCCACCAACTCCCACTAACGTCCGTTAACTAAGGTTTTTAAAAGGGTATATCTGTCATTTCCCTAGCAACTAGCATTTCTCTCTCTCTCTCTTACCACACAAATCGTCCAAAGTGGTATATTCACTGTTTTCATGTGTTCCAATGTATAGAAGTATATCCTCCATTTATGTAGTTAATGATTGTATCTAACTCGAAAAGTTGACTTCCTATGAGACTCAAATGTAAGATGATGTATACCATCCGTTAACTTGTTTTTACCTTAGAGGACAAACCAGATCTAACTTGTACATGGTTATAGTTCATAGACTTGTAATACATATTTCAAGATGAATTGAAACTAATCATTAGTGTGTTTGTGCACAAATCAAGTTATGCCACCACAAAATTGTTATTTATCTCATGTTCATGTACAAATATACAAAAGAATATCAAACAAAATTTCGAGAAACCAATATACAAAAGAAAGAATGAATAAAATCACATATAATCAACATACAAGGCCTTTCATCATCAACTCATCATCATCATCTAAGTTGTTCTTTAGAATGTCTATAGAGATCATAAGGCGCCCATAGCTCATCAACAGGACACGAATCACCCGTATCTAGTCTCGCCCACGGTTTCCCTTTCCCACTCCAATGCAACAAACTAATCGGCCCAGGATGCAACGTTCTACGCCTATGAACCTTATTGTTCCCACCAAGCCCATGTTGGTTCCATACGTGATCAATCTCGCAACATCACCACCAAACACCAACAAAAAGGCTAAGCGAACCCAAATCATAAATCCTCTCCTCCTTTTGAACCTCCATCCATTTCTCAATCCTACCCCTATAATCTTCCTTCCTCCACTTCACCAAATCCATCACCATCACCCATGTGTTAAAATAACACCGCTTCTTCCCATCAAACACACTCGACAAACTCGAGTCGACCAAACCTATCCGTAAAGTACTTGGTAAAATTCGTGACAATAGACCGAGCTCCAATCGCTGTCGACCCGGATAACGAAATGCACTAAAGCTTCGAATATCATCCACAACTATAATATCCGAATCCGTATAAATAACCCTTGTCACACTTTGATCTAGTATATCACCCAAGTAAATCTGGCGTTGTGGTGAGGTGGTGGCACGTGAGTGTATACCAAGAGTGGGGAGGGTTTTAGGCGTGACCTAGTGGATCGGAAAGAGGGAGAGTGGGAGTGTTTTGAGGTGGGTGGTGTAGTGTGGTACAGCGGTGTGGCGGTGGTGGTTTAAGGTGGTCGGCGGCAAAGTTAAAGAGAGAGAGAGAAATGGTGATGATGATGTGTGTTTTTGTGTGTGTGTGTGTGTGTGTGGTAGAAGGGGTAATAAATGCTAGTTGCTAGGAAATGACGGATATACCCTTTAAAATCTTAGTTAACGGATGTTAGTGGGAGTTGGTGGCCCAGTTGGATGGAGGGACGAACGGTGCATAACGTTTCACACTTAAGGACGAACGATGCAACTTTTTTGGTCAAAGGACGAAACTCTGTGGTCAACGCAAACCACAAGGACGAACGGTGTAATTTACTCAAATATTTATATGTCACACTACAACGTGTAATATGATTATTCACAGAATACACATGACAGCAAGATTACAGACGTGTAGTATCATTGAGAATCTTTTGAATATTTTCATATTGTATTCAATTTTTAGTTTTAACGTTTTAAGTTTGACTAATTTTTATTTTGACATTTGAAAAGGTTTAAAAAAGCTTGACTTTCAATATTCAATTTTCAACTTTTCATTTTTCCTCTTTAACCATTTTTCCATTTTAGATAGTAAAGATAAAGATAAGTAAAAAAGTGAACTTTTCTCTAATATCTATATCCCGCAGAGAATTCTATATAATTTATCAAAAGCGAGTTACTAACAATTCAACAACAGCGCGTTACTAGTAATTCAACAAAAGCGCGTTACTAATATATAATTAATAGAGACAAATGGAGTATGAAGCTAACTTGACTATTAAAACGAAATTTCTTTCTTATATTAGTTAATAATTATTGCAATACATTGACTAAGTACATGGTATTACAAGGAAACGAAAGAAGATATATGAATGATGCATGTTTAAATAATTGCAGCAATCACAATCCTAAACAAATAAACAAATACATCTAAATGACATAAAAAACGTAGTTTATGATTCAGATTTGGTTGGTCCTCAACAAAGAAGAACATAGGTTAAATAAGAATCCGGATCGATTGAGAAGGTTTTTATTTTGAGAAGATTGAGAAGGTTTTCAAAAACGATAGATTTTTAACTTTGATTCATGTTTTTTAAGCGTAAAACTCATTTTAATGTGATTAAATTTCAAAATGTGTAAAAAAAATTTTGAATCAATGTTAAAAACATCTCGATTTTGAGATATATGTAGAATACTGAATCATCTGTACAATTTTAATGAATCATCATCATAACTCGATTTTGACAATAATTTGCGAATCAAATTTGTGATTTATAGATTCGATTCACCATAAAATGATGTTTACTTGTGAATCAAATCAAAAACATGAATCAATTTGCTCAAACGAAGATTTCTCAATCTTCTCAAAATAAAAACCTTCTCAATGGAACCGGAGCCGGCTAAATAAATGAGGTAAACAACACCATGTTATAGACATTCAAGCATTCATTCTAGCAAGCATACGAGAAAGGAAACTTCAAATACCAACACACCAAAAACTACAACTCCAACATGAAAGAATATTGTGAAAATTATAAGGGGGAAGTGGGTTGAATAGTTTTACTATTTTATCATTTAAATTTGTCTTTTCAAAATCTTTAGATTCGAGTTTATGTGAGATCCAGCAATCACAATATGAACACAATATAATTAAACTAAAGATAATAAACAATAATAGCTAAGGAATATAAAATGCGGCATCAAAGTAAAGAGTTAAAAAGATCAAACCATGACATCGAGATTTATAGTGGTTCGGCAACGAAGCTCCTCTTCGCCCTACTCTACTCCTCGAGTACCCAACCGAGACTTCAGTACACTATGTCAACAAGCTCCCTTCAGGCGAAGAAAACCGCACAACATCGCGTTTCTCGATTTCAGACACTAAGCTAAATGTCGAGTTCTAATCTAGCTAAAACTAATCTCACACATGTGTATTTAAAGGACTAAAATACTAACCCGATCTACACGATCTTCACACAATCAACATAAACTACAAGATCTACCCGATCCACACGATTGCCAGATCTACACAATCTAAGTATGTATGATGAGAAAGAATTTGATGTATGACAATATACAACAAGTATGTAACAAGTGTAACGAGTGTACTAAACTACAACTACAACACTTTGTATCTTCACGATACGGTGTGTTCTTCTCTTGCACTAATAGAGGAATGAAGGTGATCACTTGATTGATACTCTTAAACAAACCAAGACAAGCTAAACGATCAAAGAAAATGAGCTATATAAGACTGTTTTTTATCAGTAAAAATTGTGTGAAAAATTGTATTTTGAATTGAAGAATTGTCCATTATTTATAGGCTGCTGAAAAACTAGATGTTGGCTAGAACGGTCACACAACGATATCGTCCCTATTTAACGATGTCGTCCGCATGACGCTCCAAAATTTGTCTTTTGTGGTGAAGGTTTTGTGTGTGTGAAGTTGTCTAGTTTTTTTTTTTTTTTTTTTTTTTTTTTTTTTTTTTTTATTTGAATTAATTTTCCTAATAAAACATTTTTAAATATACAAAAATAATTTGTCTAATTAGTTTTTGTAAAAAAAATTGTTTACATTTGTAACAATGTAATGTCTATGACAAAACTGTATTTTTTTGATCATTCATCAAGTTTAAAGTTTATTTGTTCATACCTTGAGTGATTTACGTCGAAATAGTATTCTATGACTAATAACTTGTTTACGTTAACTTTGACGTAAATGTTTTTTACATATTTTTATTATCAAAACGTAGAGAAGTCGAAAAATATAAATAACGTTTTTAGACATTATTTGTATTAAAATCCCTCTTTTTATGATGATAAAACATAAAGAATATTATGTAAAAATTATAATTAACAAGTTTTTAATTGAGTTTATCTCATTTCTCCCCCTTTTTGTCGAAGCAAAAGGATTGTCGAGACGGAGAGAAATGAAGTCGACGAAGCAAATACTCCCCCTTGATGCGTGCTCCTCCTTGTGACGGCACCAAGGAATCGAGATATGGTTACATCCTACAAAAACGAGTTAGAGTACAAATGCAATATTTCTAACTAGTAGCAATTTTCACAACCATAAACTAAAAATGTTGGCTAAAACAACGAGCCAAAAATAAGAAATAAACCAGCCAAAATGAATCAACCACAAAATTAAATAAAAGCTCAACCACAAAATTAAATAAAAGCTCATTCATTCAATAAAATATATCATACTTAAAAGTATGAGTACAACAAGATAAACTAAGATTAGAAGCATATAATTAATCTAAAGTGACTTGAGAGGCCCTAAAGATTTACTTCATCCACAAAATGTTCCTAAACACTTATTCTCGAAAACTAAGCATACTAATACTTAGTTGGATGGGCTAAACATATGATATGTTTAGATGGATAGTGGAGTGAGTGGAGCGGAAGGTGGTGTTATGAGTTGCTCAACGTAGGAGAACATAAAGTGAAGTTCATGCTTCAAAGCAAAGATGAGATAACGATTATGGAGGCAACATATGTAATGAATATCAACAAGATTAAGTTAAGTTGGATGACCCATATGAGGTGGTGATAGTGATGGTGGTGATGGAGTAGGAAGAGCATAGTCCAAGGGACTTATGGGTAAAAGTGTTAGAGTAACATCCATAGGTTGTGAAGGATTAAAAGGTGATGAGTTGGGCCTTGATCTTATAGAGGATGAGGTTGATAATGTACCTCTATTTGAGGGTGTTTTGAGAGGTGAATTTGGTGGAGATGGTGAGCTTGGTGTGCTAGTAGAAGGTGGTGTTTTAACTTCATAGTCTTCCTTTGTGAGGTCAATAAAGATTGGATTCCTTATGGTGATTCCAAGTTTCTTTGAAATGTGAGTAGAGGATGATTGAGTGAAAGCCATTGTTGATGGTGAAGAGAGGTTGAAGATGGTTGAATGTGCAAGTGAAATGGTGGAAGTAAGGGGCTTCTTATAGCGAAGTTTTGTGCAAGGGTTTATATAAATTTGAAATTAGGATAGTATTTTGTCCTAAGGATTAAGAGGCATAGTGTAGGGAGTGCAAAACGTATGCTGAAATTGTAGATAAAGTGATCAAAAAGATGGCTGAGAAATAGTGAAATATGTCATAACATGGGACTGTACCCTTAAATACCCCACGGTACCGTTAAATATAATGGTACAGTCCACTATTCAGTGGTATCATGGTTGTTGAAGACGAATTTATGCCAACTCTATTTTATCCAATGGTCTAAGAGCCTAAAAAGTGGTGTTTAGGGGAACTAGTTGGCTGCAAATCCTATTGCCACAATTCATTAAAGAATAGTCATCCTAGAAATTCTAATTATAGCCAAAAACTAGGAATAAAAGGTTTGCAAAATAATTATCCAATGAAAGGAAAAAAGCATGCATGCAAGAGGGCAAATATAAACATGTAAGGGATAATCATGACCATAAACCAAGGATGAATTAATCAATCCAAGCCAAGTAGTGCAAGCATTTAAACAAGGTTAGGAAATTAGAAATGCCACTACTAGAAGTTATCGAACTAAAAATAATAAAAAGTCTACTACTAATAGTCTAAAAAATAGAAGTACCAAATCAACCAAGTTAGATAAGTTGTTAAAATTTCACTCTCATCGTCCTCAATTAAGCTTATTATTTATGTTTTTACTTATCTTCTTGAGCACCTTCCTAAGTGACTTGAGTCCACCTTTTTGCTCCTAATGTATTAAAGCTTTCCGATTCATCATTTCCGCTTGTCAATGCATCATTTCCCTCATATTCGTCTCTTCCTCAGTCGGTGAATGGACTTGTTGGTAAGTGAGGTTAGGAAGGGAATTGTGGTAAGTATTAAGAGAGGGTGTACCTTGACGATAAGTACCTTCGTCATCCATTTCTTCATCATCATCATCATGGTTATGAGATGATAAGCCATGATCAAAAGTAGAGGATGAAGCAGAAGTGGATTTACGACCACATTTCTTACCTAGATCACTTCCAGGTTTACGAGTGTTCTGTCCACCAAGTGAGTTCATGACTCGATCAACTAGTACATACTAATCACCCTGAAGATATGGATAGGTGTGAATGACCCAATGGTATAGAGGAGTGAGTAACATCCCATAAGGAAGACCCTATTTCCCCGACCATTGACATTGACTATACGTTTTGCAACATAATAGACGAGATTATACAAAGTTTCAGTGTGGAGACAGTATATCATATGGGCACAACAATCCGGAAGATGATCCCGGTTGCCTGCGAGAATGAAGACGTTCTCCCGAACGATTGCTTCCTAGTGTTTCAATTTAGGAAGGACCTCTGATGAGGTTGAAAAACATGCATTTTTAAGGGGTCATTTAACCTCTAAACTCGTACATATTTGATTAATTATTACCCTAAATCATTTCTTTTCGAGTTTTAGGTACTTTGGAAGCGAATGTCAGAAAAGAGCGATTTTTTGGCTTATTTGGACAAGAAAACGACCAAGTCAAGAAAACGTCCCTGAAAAGGAGGTGGGACGGCATCACAAATACAACATGACACCGTCACTTGAAGTGCATCGATGATTACCAAGTTATATTTTATCAAGTGACGCTTTAGACGATGGCGACGGACTAGAGCTGACGGCGCCATGACCAGAGAAGTGAAAAGCGACGGTGACACAACCCCTAAGGTGACGTCGTTATAACTAAGTCGGTGCAGTTTATGAAACCCTAGTGATGGCGAGCTGACGGCTTCACACTTGTAAAGTGACTTCGTCAAAGTTTTAATACCATATATATTTTTCATAGGATTTTCATTAGAGGTGACACGTATTGGTAACATCTTGGAGATGTATCTTGGGAACACTTTGGGTGACGAATTTTAAAGATCTTGCAAGGATTTTTAGCCCCCAAAATCCATGTTTTATTGAAGATGAGTTATTCCTATTTAATCATTCAATATGTTTATGTGTTGTTTGACTATATGTGTATCTTCTCCTATATTTAACATGCTTGGCTAAATTATCTAGTGTTTGCCTAGGATCGAATGAAACCTAGTTATTGATTATTTATTTTCGTCTCTTGTTTAATTAGTTGTATTGCGTTAGGAGTTGGAAAACTGGCTTTATCAGTAGTATATTAGCTTGAACGTCCGACTAAACGCTTCTTCACTAGAGTGCACTAGTTGTTTTTATTCGTTTTATTTATTGCGTGAATTGCAGATTGTAGACATTAAGAAGTCTTAACGAGACTGCGTAATAGCCGATTGGTGACATTAGGATTTCTTAACGAGACCAATATATTCATAGAGTTAGAGAATTCGACACCACCCTACAACCAATATTAAGGAATACAACGCGCTAATTAAAACAAGGACGTGACAATTCAACTAATCAATAAGAGATAACTAGAGACTAATAAAATTCTAAGTAAACACCTTTACCTATCATAAGAGTTTACAACTTTATTTTTCCGCATTATTAGTTTAATTTAGTTTTAGTTAGTTTAACTAGTAGTTAAAAACCAAACTCTTCAAACCCTGAGAATTTTACTTGCTTTCTAAAAAATATAAAAAATACATAAAGATTCACCCCTCACCTTTAGACCTAATTTGTCATACACTTCGGCCTTCACAACACTATTCCCCTATAAAACGATCAATCCCCTGTTTCTTGCCTATACTATACTACAACGGTTAGGTACACTGCCTAGGAGGATTGTAAAACTTAGTGGTTTCGTTAAATTCCACATCAAGTGTTTGGCGCCGCTGCCAGGGAATAGTTTAGGTTTTGATTTCTATCTCGTTTAGGTCTACTCACTAGATTCATATCAAGTGAGATTTTTATTTTTATTTTGTTAGCTTTCCCGTAGTCTATCTTTTCTTTGTGTTTTTGTTTGCAACTTGCTTCAAATGGATACATACACTTCTCTTAGACTTCTAAGATTACAACTTAGGATTGAAACACTAAAACGCCAAAATTTTCATGATACCACCCTTAGTGACACCTATGAATCATGTGAGCCTTCACCATGGATTAATTCTTATAAACAACCTCCCTTTTTAGGACCAAATTTGTTTTGTGAGGCCCTTAGGAAAAGTGACCAATTATATCAAACTCTTGAGGAAAGATCCATAATAATGAACAACAAGTTGGATGATATGATATGTTTGCTTATATCACTATCTACGGAAACAAATGAGAAGGATTTAGCCGAACATGAGTACCATGACCTAGTTTCTAAGAACACAAACTTTGAATCTCAAGAGACACTCGAGGAATCCTTTAGGGTAATAGAACATAATAATCAAGTTATTGAGGAAGATTCTTATGAATCGGACTTAGAATTTGAAATGACTAGAGAAGGATTTGTGATACTTAGGCACATGTTTAGGTTAGATTCCATCAAAACACATAACGAGCATATAGATGATCTAGATATGATGGAGGATAAGGCGAAAAATCCAAGCCCACAAGGCAACCCACAAGTCCCACCATCATTTGAGGCATACACATCGCCCATGACTTACCCGGAAGAAGTAGAAGAGACTATAAGAACCCAAATGGAGGTAGAACCTTTGTATCAAATACAATTAGAGGATATGAGTTTGAATACTTGTAGTCATAACCTTTCTCTAAGTTCCATGGAAGTTCCTAATGTTGATAATCCGGAGCCTTAACCTTTACTCAATTTTCCATCCTTAGATATACATCTAGGAAACAAAAGAGCAACCAACCAACCCATCAACCTATATAGTCCGAGTAGTTTTAGGATGAAGGTTGTAGATCCTTTGAGCATTTACACACCTCATTCACCTCACCTGGCCTACTTCCATCCTAATGGTGTGTATCGTTACTATCACCCGCACTTAATCTTAAGTGTAGGGATAACCTCCCCTATATTAGTTAAATTAGGGTAGAGTCAGGCTCGTGACTCGAACAAAAACAAGCGCTTCTTGGGAGGCAACTCATGTTTAATTATTTGATGTTTTTTATTTGTTTGCTCGAGTCATATATGTTTCATCATAATTGTTTAATTTTCATGTTTCGAATAATTTGTGAAAATGTTTTATTTTGTTTTTAACTTCGTCTTAATTGCATATAAAGGTATTTTACAAAAAGATAAGTGCAGGGAAGTTCATATTTGTTTCAAAAGAACGAAATTCGAACATGAATTTTTACAAATAATGATTAGCATATATTTTATCTTATTTGTGTGTTTATTTGAGTCAGATGCTTGTATCGAGTCACAATGAATGTTTTACAGAAAATTTCGGGTTTTGAAAGTTAGATTTTTCCATAATTTTCCAGGAAACAAAACGAAATAATCGTCGGATCCATCTGACGTCGGTCAGATTAACACTGACGACGTCAAATCTTGTAGCAAATGATATTCTGAGATATTTGTTTTTCTGCCAAAACTTAATTTTTGAAAATTTTCAGAATTTTTAAATTTCCAGATTTTTGTAAATATTTATTTTGCAAGCATTATATCTTATTCGCTTTCTAGGATTTAATTTTATTATATATATTGTTTAACGCCGATTTTATGCAAGGTTTCGTGTTCGTTTTCTTATTGATTCACATGTTATATTGGAAGAGAAGCATATTATTGGACAATCTTATCTTCTTGGAAGAGTTGACCATTTATCCGTTTTTCGTTCATACCGAGCTAATCAGGGGAGTACTAGTTTCTTTTATATCTTTTACTTTTCCCGTTATCATATTTTTTGTACTTTTTAAAAACATTGAGGACAATGTTCAATTTAAGTGTAGGGAGTATAAAAAGGGGCACCTAAAAAACTAGTCACACATTTGCTATTTGTTTTGTTTTCTAGTAATTGTGTAATAAACCGAAAGAAATACTTGTAAAAGTAATTTTAGCACCAAATTTAAATTTTTTTATGACATTTACGAGTGAAACTTTAATTTTAATAAAACGTCTCATAAATATGAATTATATAGCTAGCACAAAGACCCTACCACTAAAAAATCTTCACCCCAAAAAAATGAGTTTCGCCTTTAGATATGTAGGAAAAAGCATTCACCTTTAATGCTTATGAGTGTACCAGTAGTATATAGATTCTAGAACTTACACATGAGTCTCAATCATCCCATAACTGTATTTACAAGACATGACTCGACTTACCAACCATGTAATCAACTAGACAATTAACTAAGGGTTTAACATATATGTTGTAACAATAATACACTAAATATGAGTGCATACCAAAAGGGCCTATGGTTACAGCGGTATGGAGTGTTTCCTACCCAACGTCTCAAGTTCGAGTCTTATGCAGGGCGATAGGGTTTCCTCCCGCGTGCGTAAAGGGAAGGGTGTCATTGCCTTCTGGGTTGGACCCAACCTGGTTGTGTGGTCTCGCTACGCCTTCTAGGCTAGGAGCCATGTAGCCACAATTGTCGTTCAAAAAATAATAATAAAACAAGGAAGGCTAAGGTGATTTAGGTGTAACATCTCGGGGTGGATTGTAAATAATGTTCTTCATTAATATTTCGGAATTCACCAAAATATCACGAACTGCGAAAAGGATAGGCTCAGAGAGGCTAACTATAGATATCTTGTACTAAAAATGAGTATATAGCAAAGATGTAGGGTAATTGCTTGACTAATGTAGCCAACGTAATTAAAATAAATAGGTTTAAAACAAAAGTTTCGAGAGGGCTCAGCTCGTTCGAGCTTTTTATCGATTTGATCTCAAACTTTTCACGAACGACTCAGTTCCACCTTTGGATATAAGTGGTGGTCATGGATTAATGGCACGAATTTTGTTGTATCTTAATTACTGTCTCTTGCTGACTTCAAATAATAGCGCACGACTTCAAGTTGTTGACTTCATAAAATCTTGTTGACTTTAAAATGTTGGCGCATGAACTTTTATGCAAAATATTGTTAACATCAAAATTTGGTCCACAAAGAACAAGAGTGCTACTTTTTCCGTCTCAATATAATTATTCATATTTTTTAGTTGAAATGTCTTAAGAAAATTGTTCACTTTTCATTTAAGTAAAAGAGAAAAAAAATTTAATAAAAGAATATTCTATTTGAGCGGTTGAAAATTGTGATGGTCACACTTTTACTAATTTGTGTGATTTTTATTTCCTAACAATAATTTTGAGACGGAAAAAGTATTATTATTGAGAATCGATTGACACAGTAATCTATTTGATTAAGACATTTAACTATTGCATTATGTAATTGTGTATTATTTACAATGTGTTTTCTATGCTTATACATTAAGCGTCTCAATTAAAATAAAAACCATGCAAATCATCTTTCATTATTATTACCTTTTCTGGCTCATTTTTTTTATATTTTTCACCTCTTTTGGTTTACTCATGTTTACAGTACAACATAGTTTTTTATCAACGTCTATTTCGTATTTTTTTTGTCAATTTCATACTTTGAACTTATTGAACTTTATATTCTTTATTTCGTATTTTTATTTCCATAGTTTTTTAAATAAATGAAATTATATTTAAGAAAACCGAAAAAACATGCAAAGTATTGTTGGTGTTTTAAGAAGGTAGCAATAACTCATGCCTACTTAATTTTTCAGTTGGTGGCACGTGATTTGCGGTTACTTTGAAAGTCTAATTTGGTTTTTGTCTTTGTAGCGAACTTTTGCCTTTAAATTTGTTTTTGGCCCATAAATCTTCAAAATTAGTTTTTTTTTTTCCTTTTGTCTTTTGGTTGTTGGCTTTTGGTTATTAGCTCAGAGCCTCAGATTCATATTGATAAGGCTGCCCTACTGTGATTCAATCCTCTCATTTTCCCCGCCACGCCGTCCTTTTCTCTCAATGACCTTCGACGATTAGGTCCCAAGAAAAGCGATTTTTTTTTTTTTTTTTTTTTTTTTTTTTTTAAAAAAAACATTTTAACACAAAATAAAATTTCATTAATAATTAAAACATTACATAATAATTCAAATAAAATTAAAATATTACGACAATACAACGACTAAACTAGTTTTGATTTCGACGATGCCAAATGTCTTCCACCAAATCGGCTTTGAGGCTAAGATGAGTTGTTTGTCGATATCTCCCAGTATTTTCCAACGATTCACATGCGTTCTTATGGGATCATAAGAACGGTGTTGCTATTTGGAAAGAATCGAGAGATATCGACTGTTCGTCTGAATTATCATATTATGTAATATGATGCATGTGTACATTATATGCGATAAACGCTCTTTGTCAAACCCTCTAGCTGGATGTTTAATCATTAGCCACTTCTTCTTTAGTACACCAAAAGCACGTTCCACATCTTTTCTTCTGCCGCCGTGCATCGCCTTATACAATATTCGTTTGTGATCATTCGTCCTGGATTTTAATGGACTTCATAATAACCGACCATTCGGATATATCACATCGGCAAGATAATATCCGCTTATAAGGCACGCGTTAGCAAAGAATTCCACATCCGAGCTCTCCCGCTTTGAGATTATTGAAAAGAGGCGATGCGTAAAACATTTACGCCGTTATTCATCCCGCAACACCAAAGAACACATGCCAAATCCATAAATCTTGGGACGCGATCGCTTCCAATAAAATGAAAGGATCACCCGCGATCACCCCTACAAAATTGAGCTTTTAAAGCATATGGGCAATTCGCCCACGGCCATCTGTGCAATCGATGCTACCTATCATCCCGTGAAACCCATGAGTTTTGTAGTGATGAGCATACGGTTTGTCAACGTCACTAACCGTCGGCGGCCGCAAATACTCGCACCATATAACTCCATTATGACCTCACAAAATTTTCGAGACACTCACTAATTGTTGACGCACCCATTTGCACGTATTCGCTCAGAGCATCGACATTGACTCCGTATGCCATTGACGGATCGACGAATACACTTCATCAATGGAGAAATACCTAGTACGCCGGTACAATTAGGAGTTTGTTGGAAATAAGGTGAATGATCGGTTATATCTCGGACAATTCGTGTGAATAGTCGTCGGTTCATACGGAAACGATCATGGAATGCTTGATCGTCGTATCTTGGGTTCTCATTGAAGTAAGCATCCACTAACGGTTATGAGCACCCACACGATCCCTACTAACTTGGGTTCGTGAGACTTTTATGATGCTTGAAAACCTCCCAACAATCTTCCGCAAACATCATAAACTCGGTACTAACTTCATTTTCATCTTCCGATGATTTAATCGGCAATGAATAGCTCGTAAGAATTAAAACTCATAGTGTGTAAATATAGAGTAGGATTTTTGGTTTGGATATAGAGAATGTGTGAGATTGTGTGTAAATAAGTTGTATATTTATAGGATAGTTTTAGTAGTATTTTTTTTTTTAGACCAAACGGATACATTTTTTTTGTTTGGACTTCAACATTAGCAACGAGACTTGTGCTTTGTTCTTATCGATCGTCCACACGAACGATTATTTTTTTTTTTTTTGCCCTCGATCGATACACTCCACACCAAGGGGATCGACATGACATCGATCGCCCCTTGGCTCGATCGACACTCGATTTCCTTCTACTGCATCCAGCCTAAAATGGAGAGTGGAAAGAGATGAATTTGGGCGGGAAAGTTTATTATTTTTCGCTAAAATGAAAGTGGGTACAAATTATGGTATTTATACAAAAGAAAGTCAAAGTCAAACTATCTAAGATTACAGTTATGCTAATACAAATCAACTACATATGACATATCACACTAACTACTAAAAATCAATACTTCTACATCTCCTTGCAATTCATTTGTACTTTGAGGTGCAGTTGATGCTTGTGAGGATGTTATAGCTTGGTTGAAAGTCTTGACTTGATTGACTTTGTGCTCTGTGAAAACTTTAGCTCCTTTATAATCTGAAGACTATTTTAGCAAAAGGTTTATTTTAACATTTGGCTTTTATATCCGGTGAAACTGTTGGCTCCGTTTCACAGGTTCTAAACCAAGCCATTTGCGTGACATAATAGCCTTATGATTCACCATGTCAATGGTGTATATGAACTCGACAAAAACGTAAATAAACGAGATGTTTATGATAACAATATGATTGAACAAAAGATTAAAACAAAGACTTAATATAAAAGTAAAAGTTGTTGTTTACAAACATCCTAGACTCGATCTTAAATAGGTTATGAATCGGTACAAGACATCATTCCTGAAACGTCATGATGTTTCAGAAGTAACCGCCATTCATAACTGCCATACTGGCCCAAATAACTAACTTAACTAACAAGTGTTTAACGGGGTGTTTGGTTGTAAGTCCAACCCAATTGTTCTTAACCCGTTTTGACCCAAACACTAATAAACATAATAACATAGTTTTCCAAATTAACTTTAACAAACATTAAACGGAGTTTACATCTCCCCCGTAATTTTGTAAAGTTAATGCCTTCATGGTTCCATTCCTTCACGCCAAGATGACAAAATCATCTTCACTGGTTGCGTCCTTGCCATAACCACTTGCTGAGCTTTCCACATCTTCTTCCATCTTGACCTCTCCATGGACATGCTTGGTTCTTTTCCTTGGCTTTTCTTCCTGTGCTTCCTCCATGTACACGCTAGTCTCCGCATCCCCACATGGTTCATTTCCGACCATATTCCGTGGTTCTCCATGCCCTGCCCTGCGTGCTTCCTCATAGTACACCTTTACCAATGCTATATACTCGCGGTAGCATTCCTTAACATCATGTCCATCCTCTCTTGCCAAACCCAATGGAAGTGCTATGTCGCCCCATAAGTTATTGAAGGATACGTTCATGTATCCTCCCATATCGTCTACAAACTTATATAAGGCAAGTAAATCTATCCTAACCATTCCTATTGTTGGTGGTAAGTCACCCAACGCTTCCATACCCATGTACTCGTGATAAAACCATCCTAACAAACTTATAAACTTTTCTCCCATGATTTTCCAGTTCTTGAAGACTAACTTATCAATTTTGACTAGATCTAAAAATGATAAGAAACGTTGAAACGTATTTATTTTAAGATGATAAAGCGTACCATTCAAACTAATGTACTCTTCATCGATGTAATCATGGTTGTCTTCTTTGTTCATCTCGAGTTCTTCCATTCCTCTTACTAGTGAACATTCCTCGCTCGGATCAAGTGACTTGTAGTACCCTTCCATGAATTCTTCATGTGCTGGATTGCCTCTTCATCTCCCTTGTCTACGGTTTCTTCGTCTTTGTCAAACATATATTTCACTTGACATGTACCGTCTTTACAAGTCACAATAAACCCTTGATCCTCGAGTTGTTTCATACTTAATACATTCATTGTAATCTCAGGCGTATATAGTACGCTGGGAATTACAATTTCTTCCTCCTTGTTATCAATGATTGCCTCTCCTATTCCGTAGGCAATAACAAACCTTCTCACCCTCTCGTCTTTCCCAACCAACTTGAATTGGTTTGCCATACGTTTGAACATATATCTTGAAGGGGTCATGTGTTTAACAGCGGTTGTACTCACATACCAGATATTGTTCCAATTTCCTTTGTCAGTTCCCTTGATCATGTAGTCGGTGTCCACATGAATCTTTTCCGATGGCCAATTGAAGATTTCTTGTTTTGATGCCTCGCTCTCCATTTTTCCTTTAGAACCGGTGTGTTTTTGGTTGTGCGCCCAATAGAAGTGTCCTCGCCTTTGCACATATAACACGAGATCTCTTTTCCTTCTGGAAGTTGTGCAAATCTTTTCTTGGAAAGTGGAGAACGGTTGAGAGTTTTTAAGAGCGGTTAATTTTGAAGTGTTAAAGGATAATACTTCATTAAGTTTATCCTTTAAAACTTGTTTTCCAAAGTTGGATAACCGTTTTTGTTTTCCCTCCTCTTTTCGAACAATAGATGGTTCACATCTTTGTAAAAAGTTCTTGTTTAACGTGGCCTTAACTTCTCCTCTTGATGACTTGTTCCATGAATCGTAACGTGGGCTCTGGTACCAATGTTGGCTCCGTTTCACAGGTTCTAAACCAAGCCATTTGCGTGACATAATAGCCTTATGATTCACCATGTCAATGGTGTATATGAACTCGACAAAAACGTAAATAAACGAGATGTTTATGATAACAATATGATTGAACAAAAGATTAAAACAAAGACTTAATATTAAAAGTAAAAGTTGTGTTTACAAACATCCTAGACTCGATCTTAAATAGGTTATGAATCGGTACAAGATATCATTCCTGAAACGTCATGATGTTTCAGAAGTAACCGCCATTCATAACTGCCATACCGGCCCAAATAACTAACTTAACTAACAAGTGTTTAACGGGGTGTTTGGTTGTAAGTCCAACCCAATTGTTCTTAACCCGTTTTGACCCAAACACTAATAAACATAATAACATAGTTTTCCAAATTAACTTTAACAAACATTAAACGGAGTTTACAGAAACTACATATCCAGTTTTAATGTTTATATTTCAAAAGAAGCGGACCTGCATCATCGAGACTTTTTCTGAAGTATCCTTTGTGAATTACAAGGTTATTTACATGCATGAACCCCGTTGGAAACTAGCTGCCAGTTGGGCCAACTTAGCTATTTTTGGACTTGGTACTGGTATTTACATATACAGCCCCAATCTTTTATATAATTCTAGTTCTCACCTACATATTTACCTCCGTGTTATTAGTACCATCATTTCATTCTCCTTTTTCTTTTCTTGCACAAAAGATAGATAATATGTTACTGTATTAACCAATGGTTTAAAATCCGGGTCGACCCGGGCCGGGTTAACCGGTTGGACCGGTTCCGGGCAAAAGAACGGGTCAAAATGACTCGGGTTTCTAAAACCGGATTAACCGGTTAGACCCGCCGGGTTTTGAGTGGCCCGGGTCAACCCGGTTCTCAAAACCCGGCCGGGTTTGGTTTTTTTCAATTTTTTTTTATAAAACCGGGTTGACCCGGCAGTCGAACCGGTTAACCCGGTTTTTTTGTTATATTTTTTAATGAAAAACCGGGTTGACTCGACGGTCGAACCGGTTGACCCGGTGACTCGACCGGGTCGATTATAAACCCGATTTTCAAAACATTGGTATTAACTCATTCATGTGGGAATCACCTTTGAGTTATGGTTTCATATATACCAACTATAACTCTGTAAGTTATACTAGCAGGGTATCTGCGCGTTTTGGCGATGAGTACCTTGAAATAAAATTTTCTAGTGAATCATGTATTTTAGTTTATTATGTTCTTTTTGACAATAAATTTACGGGGATCAAGAATTTTGTTTAGCCGTGCCGTTCGGGCTCGAGCTCGTTGGGTCTGTCCCGTTCGAGCTCGACCCGTTTGGCCCGCTCTGCTCGAGCTCGACCACGTTTGGATGCAGATTCGGGCTCGGGCCCATTTAGCCCGTTGACCGTTCTCGGGCGAATATTTGTATAATGCTTTATTATTTGTATTAGTGACATTTAATACATGAATTATGTTTAAGTTGGTTGTACAATAAACTTGATAATTTGTATTTCTTGTATAAGGGGTGTTTTAATAACTGCATTAATTGTATTTATTGACCAGTTAATTAATTGACCACATTAAATATCTTGATCACATTAATAGTGCTTTGTATTTTGTACATTAAGCTTTAAGACTTGTAAGTCTTAAAATTAAGATTGATGAGAAAGATCATTAATAGTGCATTGTGTATTGTACAATAGGCTTTGTATTTTGTAAGTATTAATTTTAAGATTATAAGGAGAGAGATTTATTCCTCTATTATAAGTGTATAGATATAGATTTTCTGGACATTAAATATTATTAGTTCAAACTAGAATGTTACTTATTTGTTCATTATATTATATCACAAGGTTTAACTGTATCATTCATTTTGTGAAAATAAAATATGTTCAATTCAATACTTTGTTTCATATATTCTTTTTCAGTAGACAAAACCACCCTTGTATTTTTTAGCGACTTAACACGTAAACTTCAGACTCCACGTACCATCCTCAAATCGTGTAATACCCATGAAACATGTCAAATCACTAACCATTTACGATTCTCGATTATATGCCTAAGACGAGTAACAGGATTAAACCACCTAATGGCTAATAACTGTGTTTGATATAAAGTCATAGCATATGCTTTTGATAGCAAAACATTCAATAATATTTATTTGATACGGAGTATTACAAAATTTAAACAAAACTTCTATAATTATTCTAAAGCATGGTGTGATATTACTAAAAGTCCAAAGCTTAAGCTATAAAGAGAAACAACCTAAAAGCACAAGGACATATATGAAAATATTCTCCCTTCCTCTTCTATTTAAACAAGCTATGGAACCAATTACCTTTGTGCAAATATTGCTTCTATAGCATATAACCATTTTCTCTGCCATTATATTCTTGATAACTTGAAACACAAATAACAAAAAGATGGCAATTGTGATTGTGATATCACTTCCACTAATTTTGTTCTCACTGATGCTTGGAATTGTATGTTATTTGGTTGGAAGATCAAGAGGAAGACAAGATATTCGAACTCGTGCACATGCATTAGGGGTACCAATTTGGAATTGGAATTGGTGTGTTGGGGGAGATGGCAAAGGCACATTCTTCCTAAAGCTTTGGTCATGAGTTCGAGTCCTACTAAAGCTATCTATTCCAACTCCACACCTTTAAAAGAAAAAGAAAACATATATATATTGTACCACCTAATGCCAGATGATAATCACAAAAATCATGCCTCTTTATCACATGATGAATCCTGTTCTATGTCTAATGTCTCAGATATGCTGTTTAAATTTTTTGTTGGTGTAAGATTGTATACGTCGTTTTGGATTTATAGTATGTGTAGTTTGAAGATATGATTTGTAGTTTCTCATGTGTATCATGTTTTTTTTAGTGTCACTTCTTATAGTTTCTTTCTAAATCAGGTGGTTTGTTCTCCTTGATGGCTTATATATGGGTGAGTGTTTTGTATTTTTTATTTTTTTTTTTTTTTTTTTTTTTTTTTGTTTTGTTTTTTTTTTTTTTTTTGTATCTTTTCTCCTTTTCATAATAAAAATAATTGCCTCTAAAAAAAAAGTTTGAAGATGTGATTTGTTTGATCTGTAGTATTGGAATGTGATTAAATTAGAAATAAAATAGTGAATAAGTATCTATTGTTCGTGTATAAATTAAATAAGTTGGAAAAAACTATAAATTCATAACGTACTTTAAAAAAAAACTCATTATGCTTTATATACTTCACTTATCTATACTATATAAAATGAAAAAATGGTCAAAGTGGAAAAAGTGAAAAATGTTGAAAGTTGAATGTTGAAAAACATATCAATGGAGAGAAATAAATAATATAATTAATACCTTATTAAAACACCCCATTACTTAAAAGACAATAATTTATTCACATCAGACACCCAATTAAAAGCACATCTACCAAATTAAAACAACCAATTGAAACCGACACGGGTTGACCGTTGAAACCGATACCGGGTTGACTGTTGAAACCGATCTGGGTTGACGGGGACGCTTCAAACCCGCGGGTGACCGGTTTAATTTGACATTTTTTTCGACCCAACCTATCGGTTTGACTCGGTTTAAATCGACTGTTTTTTATCGAACAGTTCAACCAGTTGAATCACCGGGTGAAATCGGGTTTCAAAGTGGAAAAGTGAAAATGTTGAAAGTTGAATGTCGAAAACGTGGTCAATGGAGAGAGAAATAAATAATATAATTAATACTCTTATTAAAAACACCATTACTTAAAAGACAATAATTTATTCACATTGTACACCCAATTAAAAGCACATCTACCAAATTAAAACAACCAATTGAAACCGATACCGGGTTGACCCGTTGAAACCGATATCGGGTTGACCTGTTAAACCGACACGGGTTGACCCGGACGCTTCAAACCCGTGGTGACCGGTTTAATTTGACATTTTCGACCCAACCTATCGGTTTGACTCGGTTTAAATCGACTGCTTTTTATCAAACAGTTCAACTTGGTTGAATCACCCGGGTGAAATCGGGTTTCAAATTTGACAAAATTATATGAGAAATGATAAAGTAGTTGTGAACCCGTGATAATTTTTTGAAAGGAGAGACCAAGTAATTGTAGTTTTGGTTTATTTTGCTTTGACACATGTAATTTGTCATTTGTATAATGTTATTTTAAAAATGTTGCTTTCTGCACCATTTAAGGACTAAAGATATATGAATCGTCATTTAAAAGTTAATATATATTGTATAGCCTCCGTCCAAGGTGTATTAATAATGTTATGTAAGTTTATTAAAATCACAAAAATAAATAGTATTGTTGTCTTTAGCGATAATTATTTGTACCTCAAACAAATAAACTTTGAACAATGATAAATATCTATACAAATTAATAGTACAAAATAATCTTATATGGTGATATCCAATTTGAAAGTTACAATTTTAAACGCCACACACCAAATGATAAGCGTTACACATGTAAAAAAAATAGTTATCAGCGCTTAAATTATCGACAAAACAAGAAAAAGCGATCACACGTGTATACCTCTAAACTACAATATAATATTGCTAACTACATAATACCGATTCTTTTGTAATCTTGAATCTATTATTACTAAAATCTTAATAACTTAAAACAATCCTATTAGAAAATATACTCACACATTTAGATCGACCCACATAATTTTTAAAAACTATATATTTATCTTTGGTATGCAACCACGCATCGTAATTGTAGTTATTCAAAACGATTCTCTAACGCTACAAATACAGTTTGTTGAAAGAAACTTATGGGTCGTCGAACTTTGCGTAAAACTAGACATCGCCGCCGCTAGTGCGGTATTTTCGTCTAGTTGTCATAATACATAACCGTTTTCATTTTATTCGGTTATTTTCTATCCGTTTTAAAAAGTCGTCCATTTTATCCGCTTTCATTTTAATCATCCGGATAAAACCGTTTGTATTATCCACGTTAAAATGGATAAAAGCGGACGAGAAAATATTACGGATAAAACCATTTTATTATCCACGTCAAAACGATAAAACGGATGTAAAATAACCGAATAAAATGAAAGCGGTTATGATATGACAATAAATAAGTAGATAGAGTGTAATGAGTTTTTTCAGACGATGCGTTATTAATTTATAGTTTTTTTCCGAATAAGTTTCAATTGATTTGTTGATACGTGTTTATGGAACTCAATTCGCACCATTTTACATAGATTGAATTGGTCATTGTCTATATATGTTACTATGTTAGTGATTTGTTGGTGACCGCAAGTTGGCAAAATGTGAGAGACTAGAAGTCAATTGTTAAATACCTTGGTTGGTGTCTTGGTGACTAGTTTTGACCCTTAGACCCATCCAACCCACTCGCTTTGAGACAACTGCAAAACGCTCGAGGGAATCGACGTTTTGTTAGTTTTATGAAATGTGACTACAGAGTGTTATTGAATGAATCATTTCTTTCTCTAAATCTGCCATTCAAAACACTAATTTCCTTCTTTTATCTATAACCAAAGCTTGACTATTTTAGCTAGTCACGGATTACAACAAGCTACCCTCACGCTCTGTCTGGTTCGTTGTAATCTAGTATAGTTGTAATATGATTAAATTACGTAAGTTGTTTGGTTTACAAATGGAAAAAATTGTAATTCATATTATATTACGTAGCCTGTTTGCAAATAGAAGAAATTGTAATTCAGATTATACAATGTGGCTTATGAGCTTATTGGTGTTTCGGCTTTTATTTCATAAGCCTTAATTATCCGGCATATTTTGAGTCTTGTGAGCTTATATAAGTTTATTATGATATGAAAAACTTATATAAGCTCACAATCTCATAATAAACAGGAAAATTGAGCTTATGAAATATAAGCCGAAATCAAATAAGCTCATAAGCCGCATATAAGCTTAAACAAACACCCCCTAAGACATCTTTAACTTAAAATAAGCAATACAAATAATAAATCATATTGTCAACCATTCAAACACAAAAACAATAATTTAAGAAATACAAATAATAAAGCTAATGATACAAAATGTTTATCTATACTACTTATAAAGCATGTTGATATTTTCTTCCTTGTGGAAAACTAGAAGGGGGGTTGAATAGTTTTACCAATTTAAAACTTCCTTTTAAATATTTAGATCGACTTATGTCAATCTATTTGGTTGTTTATGTCGGACGTTGATAGATAGATATATAAACGTGTAATGAAAGATAAGGAGTAAGAAGCACATCACCACGACACAAGTTATTTATAGTGGTTCGGCTACAAGGACACCTTCCTTGCCCTACTCCATTCCCCGAGTCACCTACTCGAGTTCGTAAGCACTACACCAACTCCTTATGGCGGAGAAGCCTTCACAACGCCGCTTAACCTTTTTCGGTACAAAGCTAAATACCGAGTTCTTTCACACAAGGCGAACCACACCTAACACAACGTCGCCTACCCTTTATACGGTGCTAGGCTAACCACCGAGTTCTTTCACACCTTAGAGAACTAATCCTATCACAACGTCGCTACCCTTTATTAGGTACTAGGCTAAGCACCTAGTTCCATTACTATGGAGGAACTACTACCCTTCACGACACAACACCTATTATCAAGGAGATCTACTCCTTGTTACAACACCATCAAGGATATCACCATCCTTGTAAATAAACAAATACTTACATGTACAACGATGCACCTCATCGATTATACGACCTAAGCATTCTTCCCAAATGCTACTTGATTTGATTCATCGGCATTCTTCACTAATGCCTTTGACACAACGCTTGGCACCCTTCACTAATGCCTTCGTCTTGACACCTTTAGCATTCTTCACTAATGCTTTTACACGGATGATGAGCACCTTTCACTAATGCTTTCATCTTGACACTTTCGGCATTCTTCACTAATGCCTTCAACCCAACATCTATGGAGAAAGGAAGAACTATCAACAAGAGAACCTTCGTTGTCTTGATGATGACGAAGCATGGCAACTCATGGACTTGAGCTTGCGTCTTCAAGAAGTGGTGATCTTTCCTTTAAGAGGAACCTAGAAGATCACACAAAACAAAGACAAACTACATAGATCACTTGGATCCGAGGTTAGAGGTTAGAATACTTGGGAAAGTATGTGTGTAAAGTGATGCATAGAAAAGAAGAAATGGCTCTCTATTTATAGAAAATTCTCTCTGTTCCCGGATCCCACGGATCCTTCCACTGGGATCCGGCTAGCACAAAGCTAGGGATCCGTGGAACGCTCCTCTTTGCCCATGGGTATTTTTGGTTATGGGTCATGGGTCATGGGTTATGGGTTGATCCATGCTTTTCTTTCTACATACAATGTATCTTAAGGATACAATGAACTTGATTAAGTGGTATATATAAAACCATGGATTATGGGTCAATACCATTTGCTAGTTTTTACCCATTTTAGTATTTACATGCTTTTACCCATTTTAGTATACTTAGTTTAAGTATGTGCTAACCTAATATGTAAACATTAGTTGTTGTACACACACACACACACACACACACACATATATATATATATATATATATATATATATATATATATATATATATATATATATATATATATATATATATATATATATATATATATATATATATATATATATATATATATATCTAAATCATAAAATCACTTAAGCTTGTTATAGTGTTTTATGTGAAAGCGTAAGTGTGTTAGAAAACTATTAACTCAAACTATTTACGTACTTTATTTGTTTCGTTAAAATGATTTTACGTTTGTTATTGACAAAACATTAGAAGATCGTAAAATATAAATAAACGTTTTATGGCTTATTTGTATTAACAATCTCCCCTTTTGTTGATGACAAAACATAAAATTATTTTAAGGAAAATCTAAAATTGTAAAGTTTGAATTTGTAGTTTTACTTTCTTCTCCCCTTTTTGTCGAAACAAAAGTGTTAAAAGAAACTAACACAATTTTTATAAGAGAAGTATGTAAAAATGTAAAGAGAGCAAGTGACGGGAATGGTACTCGTCTTAACTCCCCCTTGACGAGTCCATCCTTTGAAAGGCGTCAAGGACATGACGTAAAATAAACTAAATGAGTTTGCACTTAAGTTTGCAAATGGTTCGTCTAAGTGACGAAAACGTGTTCCCCCTTGGAGATTGCAAAGATGCAATGGGGTATCATGAAGTATAATCCAAACACGGATTAATGTTTGCAAATGTTTTCGCAATATCGTTTGACACAAAGCTCCCCCTAGCTTTATGGTGTCAAAATCTTCATGTGTTATTTTGAAAATCTACAAAGTAAATGTTAGAAATCAAGAGTATAATGCATAATTTCCTGCAAGAAGAACTCAAGTTAGTACAATTTTGTGCTTCTGTACCACGGATCCCACGGTTCCCTTTTTGGAGGGATCCGTCTAGGTATAATGGAGGATCGGGTACATGCATTGGCTGGTTTCTTGACAATGAAGATGTGTCAAACAATGCTACTATGAGGATAATATATATATGAGAAATACAAAGCACAACGCACAACACATAGCAAATAAGTGTTCATTCAATAAAACAAGAGATAACCAACCAAATCTCTAAAACTAAGAGAATGAACTAGGGCATACAAGTATCACTAAATACTAACTAGATACTAGACTTAAAATGCTACAATGTGCTTGAGTCTAGGGATGAGTGGACTTGTTGATTTGATCCAACTTTGCAAGAAGATGATTAAACATGAAATGTATCTCATTTCGTACTTCTTGAACAAGTCCTTGAGTGTTTAGACAATTTGGACAATTATTGTCTTGGTTTGGACCCGAAGGGAAATGGATACTTTGAGGAGGTTCTATGTGTGCTTGTGGGTCTTCATTTAGAGGTTCTAAAAATGAGGGTGGTAATGGAACTTCTTCAAGGTTATTCCTTGTCTCCCATGATGGGCTAGTTGGTGTTGTGGGTGGTTCCCTATTCAATGAAAAGTTGGTGAATGGGAGGTTCTTGGTGGTGAATGATCTAACGAGTAGATGTTCGGGTGAGGAAGAGGCTCATTCAAGGATTGTAGTCCATGATTAATGAATAATGGTTTTGATGGCTTGCTAGAACTAGCCATGTTTGGTTTTGAACTCGATGACCCTTTTTCTAGTTCGAAAGGTTTGATGCTAATCCTTGCGGTTCTCTTAGCCTTTGGATGAGTTTGATGAGGTGAGATTCTAGCTTCACTATCTCTAATGGGAGATGTTTCGGTGGATGAGATTTCATGGATCATTTGACCTTTTCTCTTGGATGATCCTAAGGTTGAAGAGTTGTTGCTAAGAGCCTTAGTCATAGAGATGATGGTGCTTGTAAGAGCTTCTTTAGTTGCTGATTTTTGAGATGTGATTGAGAGTGGTGACTTAGTCCTAAGGTTGTTTGGTTTATAAAGGATAATTTGAATTAGGAAATTAAATCCTTGGCCACTTAGAGGACTAAGCATGCTCTTGAGGTTTTGATCAGCTCTAGGAGGGTAATTAATGAATGCTAAAAGTGGTTAGGGAACCAAAAGGTAACTTGAATTTGAGTAAGGAGGCCGATTTAATCTTTACGCGTATACGGATCCGCGGATCCTCTCGTGAGGATCCGCACAGTTATAGACCGTGGATCCGGCTATCGACGTGATTTAGGTGAAGTCATTATGCTTTTGTAAGGTTTATCATTAATGGATTTCGAGGTTTTGACTTAATTTAGAAGTCTTTACCTGTTGGAAATCTCAAATCCTTAACCATAACAAGTAATGGTGCTTAATGATGGTTTTGGCCAAGAACATTGACCTTGGGTAGTCTAACCATATGTTTGACAAGGATTCCTTTTAATTTGTTGTGGAGAAATGGTGATACTAAGTCCTACAAGTCAGATGATGTCCTAGGATAAATTTACTAAAATCTTTAAAATAAAAGAAATGAAAAACTAGTTTTGGTCCTAATTTTGAGTCAAAGATGATTGAGATCAATTTGTTAAAATTGAAGGGTAGACCAAACTAAGTGTTATCAAATGTGATAGATCATGTGTGAGTGTTGGAGGCGGAATTATGGTGAGTTTTGACTAGTTGATAAGTAAACGAAATATTTCGAAAATAGATCCTAGATAAGCCATGGATGAGAGTGAGGTTTTCAACTATTAGCGGAAGACTTAGTTGGCTCTAGTGTATTATGTTTGACTTGTTTGAAGTGTTCTAGTGGACTATTATGATGTAGTCAAAACTGTTTTGCACATCAGGTGCATACGGATCCCACGGTTCCCTTATGGGAGGGATCCGGCTAGTTCAAACTCTGGGATCCGCCAACTGCAGATCAGAGAGCTTTCAGGAAATGTGCAACTTTTCACTTTATAGTAAATGCTTTTCCTAGTTGTTTCTATGGGGACTAAATGCAAGAACACAACTAATATAACTTGTATCAAAGTAAGAAAATCTGAAATTCCTAGAATGAGTGACGACGACCACACCAAGAGGTCGTAAAATCTCATTTTTCCAAATACCTAAGTTAGGATGTTTAGTGCCAAGATATGGCAATACCTACATACTACAAGCATAGTTTAAATTGTTTACAAACCATTGTTTGAAATTGTTCATCATGCACTTGAGTCCTAAGACTTTACCTCTCTTTTCCTCCTTCACTTCTTCACCCGTCCTCCACTCTTTCACTTCTTCTTCCTTAAGAAATTAGTGAAGCATTTGAAGATTCCCTTGGTTTGTTGCCATTCGGGTGATTCATTGGGGATGTTTGGCAATTGGTTAATGTAGTCCAATGGGTCAAGATCAATGTTCTCGAGTGGGTTGCTACTACTCCCTTCATCTTCTCCTTGTCTCTCCTTTCGTCCGAGGAATCAGGTGGGTGGATGTGGCCTCTTGCCTTCCACCATAAACCTTATTGTTCTACCCTCGGTTAATGGAACCATGACCTTATTGCAAAGTTATGATCAAGGGATTGTGGAGAAGGGTCTAATGCAAAGATGAATTTGGCAAGACGGGTTAGAAGCATTGCATACGAAGTACCATCTTGTCCATGCTTCTCACACTTGCCATCCTTTTGACCATGTAGTAGGCAAGGTTAAACCAGTATTGGTCACTAGGCAATATATCATGAAGCTTAGACATGCGTTGGGGTGGTCCTTGTTTCCTACTAGGCATACCACATTTTCTCTTAACACAACTTCCCATTTCTTATACAACCCATACATTTCAAAGCTCCATTTGAAAAGGATCCTATATATCACTTTTGACTTCCTTGTGACTCTTGATGGTGATGCTCTTGGCATGAACACGGTGTCCTCACCGTGGTTGCTTCCGGGATCAAAGTGTTGTAGATATCATGGTGATCAACCATTGTGTGTAGTTGTTCCAAAGACCATTCATTTGAGTACATACAAACGCCATCATATGTAACCCCTAGAATTCTTCCAAGCTCCTCAAGTGAAAGAGTGTACTCATGTCCATTTATGGTAAATTCAATTGAGATGGACCCATCATCATTTCTAATTATACCCATAGTCTTGTAGAACTCAAGCACAAAGACCGGGCAAATTTGCTCGTTTATATCCAATAAACAATCAAACCCAATAGTTCCAAATACTTCCCTCATGTCGGTATTTGCAAGAAATGATGGATCAACAACTCTACCTTCATGAAAGAGTCTCCTTTCAAGCAACTTAAAGGCTTTCCTATCGTCCGGACTTAATCCATTTTTCCTATGGTACATGGGAATGTAGTGAGTGGTGTCTTGGTAATCTTGTTTCTTGTTGCTTGGCATGATGTTCCTAAACAATACAACCACAATGTGGTGTTAATGGTGAATAGTAACCTAGAGGGTTTCATCACAATTTTGCTCTCACCATCTTTGTTGAGTTCAAGAAATGTGTTTAATTTGTATTAACAATGTTATTTCTTTGATTTAGATTATCTTAGAAAACAATGTGGTGACAAATTATGATAAACCCATTTGAACCCAACTCTTAAAGATGAAGGAATTGTAATTCTAAGAATCAAGGAATTAGATTAACAATGTAGTGAAGATTATACTTACACAAGTGATTGTTAGGCTTGAGAAGAATGATCAATTTGCTCCTATGAACAGTACTTGAGTCTTTGTTCGTGAGTCTTTGAAGTGAGTGTAATGGTGGAACATCCACGGTGATCATTTTTAGCTTATATGTCTTACATTGCACGGATCGCGGATCCTCTCATTTGGGATCCGGCTAGTATAAACTTAGGGATCCGGCATGACGAGAAAAGTCACTCAAAAATTCCTTGATAACTTTGGTTTGGGAGTTCTAAGATGCCTAGTGTTTTGGTGTTAATGTTCTAAAACTTGTGGTTTGAGGTTTTGATGATTTAATGCTATTCCTATTAGGCGAGGTTCTCTTTTTAAGAATTAGTCATAATTCTTGGGAAGCTTTTCAAACATTATAATAAAATCCCATTTTATTATAACATAAGAAGTTTCACATGGATATTTATTGATATACATGAAATGTCAATAAATCCTTTGTGATGAATAATGATTGATGTTATCATATAACTTAAGATATCATTATTGTGAGTTGGTGATGTAGTTTTAACTAATTCGGAGAAAACTAATTAGATAGGGACAATAATATAAAAAGCTACAAGAACAACTTCTAGTAAATCATGCAACTAACATTTTGATAATAACAATAAATGTAAGTAATTATAGATCATACATTTGCCAAATATTCTTTTTAATAAAAGAAGTATTTAGATGTTTTGTGATCTTCTTGGAATCTCGGTTTATGTTGTAAGAATATTTAAACATTCTTTTGCGAAATGTTTCGAAAAATTCTTTATGATCTTCTTGGTGACTCCAAATCCAAGTACGGATAATGCTTAAAAAATGTTAGAACATTCTATCTTAAAGGTTTTATGGATATTTAAATAATAGTATGTCCGGATTCGAACTCGAGACTTGGGATTGCACACATTACGTATGAGAATTGATGTATATAATTAATATAAATAAAGCGTTATTATTATTAATTATTAGTTACGAAATAAAACATAACGCTAGTTAAATAATTAACGAGGTTTGGTTAACGGTCGTTAAATATTAACTAGAAGGACTAGAGATGAAATTACAAGTCGGAAAGTTCTAGAATCCCTTTGGGGCTTTGGCGATCGGTTAGGGTGTTCCCAAACCCAAACCCACTCAAACTTGTACTCCAAGCTATGTTAACTATAAATGCAAATCAATGTATTCATTATTGACTAACCTTGGATCACTTTGATAACCTAATTTCTCTCCTTCTCCTCTCTTTCTTGTGTGGCCGGTCGAACATCCCAAACCCCAAGGGTTTCGATTTGCTTAACTCAAGATTAAGTATTTGGTTTTATTTGTGATTCAAGAAACTAGCTTTTCACATCAAATCGCTATTAGTACGTGTGTACAAGAACGAAGGACAAGCACGCTTGAGCTTGTGAATCTTGGTGGTCGATTTCTTGTGTGGGTCGATTTGTGTAAACCCTAAGTTAGGGTTTTGGGTTTTGGTTCTTGTTAAATCATCGTTTGATTCTTGAATTGCTAAAAGGTACGCACTTTCTTGTTTGGTTAATTATTTACATATATTATTCCTATTGTCTTTAGCTGCATGCTTTGATGATGTTATTTGATTTATATATAATTGTTATGAGTATTAAATTCCAACGGTGGCATCACGAACCGTTAATATGATGTAATTAATTACGAAACACATAAAATTGGATCTTTATGATTATATGCATGCTTTTTATGGTTTCTAGGGTTTTGAATTCGAAACCCTAATTTTTTATATATAGGGTCGATTACCATTTATTTATTTTATTAGGTTTTAATTTTGTAAAACTTGTAGAAACCCTAGGATTGCATGCTTATTTTATGTGGTTAATTAATGGATAATTGTTATGTGCCATGTAATATGCGTATCTTGGGTGATAATTGTTATGCGGAATCCATGGTGGAACATGCATGTTTTGCCATGGAGTATTGTTTATTGTATATTGATTAATTGTTAAGTGATACACACATGTTTTATTTATTTAATAATTATTGAATTGGGAAGACCTCAATTATAACTAATAAAAATTAGATTACGTGCTAATTGGTATACTATTAACTTTGCTTACGCAATCGACTTGTCGATGTATGTGGCTCATCTTTTCGAGATGAAAGCACTAGTTAATGTATGCATTTATTTACGCCTAAATTGTTTATTAGAGTTTATTGATATAATTATGCATGTGGCTAATTGTTTTACATATGTTAAAATTGTTTAGTTATATGTTTATATTATTTGAGTGTGTTTAATTTTTATTAAAATGCTTTTTGTTTATATATTGTTTGACATGTTAGTAAGCAAAATGGTTTTTATGAATAGAAAATTAAATGGACTAAATAATGGCGAAATTGATTTGTTATCTAAGAATTATTCTTGAACTTTTAATCGATTGATGTGACTGTACTAAATGGTTAGAAAGGCTCACCCACTAGAACAAACTATAAAGGTGATGAGTGTCTAAATACTCATCATTTTGTACCATTTAATTGCAAAACATCGAAAACACTTAAATGCATCAAAATAATAAAAATATCACAAATAAGTGTTTTATGTGTTTTAAATGCAAAATATCAAAATCGGTGAAAAGCATATAAAGTTTGCATAATTGGCGGTTTAGTCCCCAAGTTTCAAAAGTTGTCAAAAGCAGGTCCTGGTAAAACAAAATAAAGAAAAATGTTATTCAAGGTCCACGAAATATTCTAAATTGTCAAAATGGTCCTTGAATAAATCTTTTGTTAAATGGCGAAAAGGTCTACGAACTTTCATAAAATGTCAAGTTTGGTCCTGGAAAATTGAAAATGTCAAAGCGGTCCTTGTACTATTGGAACTTGTCAATATTGGTCCCTTGTAACAACTTTGGAGAAATTACAGTTTTGGTCCCTCTAGTTTGGCAGATTTACAAGAAAGGTCCTTTTACTAAACAAACCAAATAGACCCTTTACCCATTTTGACCCCTGCCTTAACCCTTTGACCCTTTCTTTTTGGACCCCCTGGTCAAATCCAGTCAACCCAAGCACCTTTCCCGCCACCTCCTGCTTCCCTCTCCCACTTGACTACACCTCTGCAATTCCTTCTCCCAACATCTCACCCATCTCCCATCACCTTATCCCCTTACCCTCATCATCATACCTACTCCACCCCTAGTTGCGGCTTCGAGACCACAAGTCAAATTAGGCTTTCCATAAAAACTAATCAAAAGGCCAATATAGTCTCTACTCATCCATTGGTTGAAAAAGGAGGTGGGATGTGCTCGAAACACGTGGCAAGACTTTTTAGTATAAAAGAGGAAGAAGAAGCATGAGCAGGCGTAGTTAGTTTTAATTTTCCTTGAATGTCGTTTTTTATTAAGTTATATCAATCAGTGTTTTAAAATGTAATTTGAAGCTTTAATGTATTAAACATAAGCCTCTTGGTCATTGTAACTCATTTCAATCATTAATTTCAAGTTTTTAGCTAGTTTCATGTTTTTGTGTTTACTGTGGAAGAATCCAGTTTACTGTCCTTGTATTCAAGCTTACAGTGGTTCTCTTTAAACTCAAATAAGCTTAGTTGAGCTCTTTATAGCTCTTGGTAAGCTTATGACTTAGGTTAAAACATGTTTAGCACTTGGTCAAAGAAAGTCAACGCTGCAGGGCAAGACACTGAGTTACTTTGGATAAGGGGTGAAATGGTATTCGAATTGAGATTAGCATTGCAATAGACTCTTGGTCTCATTGGTTTCAAGGGTGTGCTATAGTGGCAAGACCTATGTAAGTTAAATCTGTTTCAAGTTTTTAACAAGTTGTTTTGTAGACTTTTCCTTGTAATGTTTAAGGTAGCATTAGTAGTTGATTTTAGCTTGTTGGTTTGGTAGACATCATAGATTAATCACAAGCAATCCTTGTTTCATTTCTATTTGCAATGGCATTCTTTATGTTTGCCTTATCTTGTTGAACTAGCATCATTGAGATCATGAGAGTTTAGTGAGTTTTAACTGTATGTTATAATTTATTTAGTGGTAATTAAAGTATTGAGACTCACTTTGATCAATAATATAAGCTGGTTCAGAGATTAGCTCATTAAAAGTTCAAAACAGTTGGAAAAGGTGGTGTTTGGATTTTGAGGCAAAAATGAGTTAGAAGGCTATGCAGTAGTTAATGTCATTTGCTTCACAGTTCTTTAACCATTTGAAACTCATTTGAGTCAGTTAAGTGTACCTTAAAACCTTAAAAGTCAAAATCATAGTTAATATGTCTTATAAGCTTATCTGTTGAAATTTTCAAAGAGCCAAAGTTTGATTCATGTTTAGAATTCATAGAGGCATCTTAATATAGCTTTATTTTATCTTAATACATCATAATGAGTCCATGAATTAAGCTCAAATCTCATGGAAGTCAAAATTCCATATCTGTCAAAAAGTCAAAAACTTGCAAAAATCCAGTTTTGAGCCTACCTTAGATGATTTTTCATGAGTTCAGTTTTGGGTCAAATTAAGGGAAACTTGGGGTTTTTCTAGTTCAGCTGGTTTAATTACTTATTATGATTTTTGCATAATTTTTATAATTTTCTACAAGCTTGAAAACTGCTTATCAAGATGGGCCTATTTGCCTGTGCAGGTGACTCGATTAATCACCGAGTGCGCGTGCGAGGACTTGCAAACTTGCCACAAGCTCAGTTGAGCTTATCAAGGTCTCATCTCTGGTTTATAAGTTCTTTGCTAGGTCTCCTTGAGGTCTACATTTCATGTTACCTGATTTGCTTATTGGATAAGTGATTGATTAAGCTTAAAGTAGGCCATCAAATCTGTTTTGGCACTTGAAATCAAATCATCAAATCTTAAGCAGATTGTAATTTAGAGGTTAAGGTTTGTTGTTTTCAGTTGCTTTAGAGTTCTTTTAGCTTATTGTAGCTTCTATATCAGTTTGATGCTGTTTGGTGCTTGTTTTGTCCCTTTAGCTTATCCAAGTGCTTATTTCATAAGCACTTTGCACATCAGTTTCAAATTCCTCCATACAAGCACCTGTTTTTCCATTTTTCATAGATTCCAAATATAATTTTAGAGTTTTCCTGAAATTTTCAGATTTTTCCAAGTCAGTTTGCTATTTTTCTTGATTTTAATTAGTTTTAAGCATTTTTAAATAGCATTTAATACAAAAATTAAGAAAAGTTTCAAAAAATAATTTTCATTTTCTTAAGTTAAGATAAATATAAAAGACAAAAAATATTTTTCTAGATTTTTCTTAGTTAAAATTGTATTTTTAAATAATTTAATTAGTTTTTAATAGTTTTAAATTCCTAGAAAATACAAAAATATTCAGAAAAATACAAAAATAGTTTTGAAAATTCTATTTTGTTATTTTAGATTTTTCCAAGTCTTAATTTTATTTTTCTAGCTTTATTTCCTATTTTCTTGTAATTTAGGTTATTATTAAATAGTTAAAAATAGTTTTTAATTAATAATAATTAGATAAATAGTTTTAAAAATAATTTTCTTTTTTTATAAATTTTCTTTTATCATTAGGTTTGTAAAAATGGCATTTTCATATTTTTAGGATTTGTATTGTGTAAGTTTCACGTTTTCATTTATACGTTACGTAGTTTTTAATTAAGTTTATAAAACATAAAAACAAAACATCATTTTAAATATAGTGATAGCGTTTATTTAATATTTTTATCTTTTAATTTTCTTTAATTTGCATTTAAGCCCTGTAGTTTATGGGCTTTTCTTTAGGTATAGATCAATCACTATCCTTTCCGTTCAAATCCTCTCGATCACTTTACGTTTGACTATTCTCGCATGACTCATTGGGACTTAACGACTGGGAAAACACTATACTCTCGATCTTCATTGCATTTGTGCTTAAACTGTTTTAAGTTCCTTCGATTCGGCCATTCACAAGTGGTCGGCTTGAGTGAGAAAACTTGACGGTTTGGAGCGAATCAAATTTTTGGCGCACGGGGGGCGAGTGCTAATAGTCTTACGTTTAGCAGATTAGTGATTTGAATATTCACTCCTTGTTTATACCATCTGTATGTATTTATATTTTCTTATAAAAACCCAAAAAGATTTTCATTCTTTATATTTGCAAAATGTTTTTCAAAAATATCAAAAATATTCATCTTTACCCTCTTACCCTTTTTGATTCTTTATTCCTTTACCTTCTATCCATTTGATTCTTACTTCTTCTATTCTCATGGAATCTCTCGAGAACGAATTCTGAGACGAAGTTGAAAAACGTGATGCTTTATCACAAATGTCAAGAATTCGTGTTGTTCGTGATGATCCATTAATTTCGCTAGGAAATGGAGCGAGAAACCGGGGTGACAAAGGACCGGTACTTCCTCCGATAATGGATGTGCTAAAACGTCCAACCCACGGTTATCCAAGGATCTAATCCTCAATTGCTCCTAAACCGTCTAGAATTGATCCTAAACTTTCACGATTTACGGTTAAAAGCAAACATGCGAATTTAGACCGGTGACCAAGCAAGAATGACTTGCCTAATCTTCACATTTCTCAAGAACCGAACCGAAGACCATAACGAGTGGTGGAAATTGCTAGCTCTCGAGCACACCACTTGTCCCACCTCCGGATTTTTCAAAATGTTCTTGAGGCTTGATAGTCATTGAGATCACCATGTTGGTTTTGTTGATTCTTTGAATAAACCAATTCCTTCTCATAATTCTCAAATAGAATCGTTTATTCCTTGTGTCGGTTGTGGTGAGCCTCTTTTTGGTTCACCACATCGTTCAGTGTGCGTGTGTACAATGTGGTAATGATATCCGTAGCGGGAGTTGTTTGTTTTGTGGTTCGAGGAATTCATTTGATTATGATCCTAATCGAACTCATTTAACGACCCTCAAATTTTTCCAATTACCCACCACGGCCCGACCTATCTTCATATAACCAACATAAGCTGCTTTGTGAATTTTGTGGAGGTCCTCACCAAGGATTTGAGTGTCAATCGGAAACACGTTTGTCTATGAGCAGTTTTCCGGTGATGCTCGAACTTTGGTTATGACCAATATCCATATGATTCACCAATCCGAGCTCAGCAGTTTCTTGTTGTGAGAGCTATGGAGGTTCCCATTTCACTCGATTGTCAAACAGGAATCCATTTCCTTGTAACAATTACGACTATCCATATCACGACCAACCTCCACGGTGCCAAATGAATCAAACTCCTCAAGCAAACCCAACAAGACACCTTTCTAGAGCTTACGGAATCGGTGAAAAGAACGAGGAGTTGTGTAAGACAAAGATTTCATAATGTTCCAGTTTTCTTGTGTATATTGTGGGGTCCTCATGATGATTATCAATGTCAACCTTCGGTTTTGACAAATCTCCACTCCCACAATGTCCGTCATTCAAAATTCACATGAGAAATCCATGGAAGAATTGCTAGGCGAAGAAGCGGTGCTAAAATAAATTCCCATATTGCCTTTGAAAAATATATTAAGGAATCAATTGCAAAAGAAAAAGAGCCGAGATCTAGCTCTCAATTTCGTTTTATTCACGATGACAATGATGATGAGGATACACTTGATTCATCAAGTTCATCGGATGATATCCCGAGTTGAGATTCATTCTCAAACAAGCGCTATCACACCAAGCTCCCACTCACTCTACGAACATGGGGGCGAGCATCTTGACTTGTTCACGAAAAGGAATCGGACGAATTCATAAAGTCTAGTGTTGAGAACCTTGTCCCAATCCGAGAGAGTCACGAGGAACTTCGATCATATGTGATTCTATCTCCCTCTTGAGTGTTCAAAGATCATTTTGAAACTTTCTCCGATGTTAGCGACGATTGTACTTCTCATGGAAACATCGAGTATGTTGAGGCATCACTCCCTCGGATCGATCTCGATCATCATCTTGAGGAGTTCACCAATGAACTCACTCACATCAATCCACTTTCATCGGAAAGTAATGATAGTCTCAAAGCCGATATGGGAGGCGAAAGTCTCCTTGATAATGATCGTTCACTCACTTCTTATCCCAGCGGTTCAATAGAGAATGCCAATCACTTTGTTCACGAAACATTCAAAACTACTTTCACTAATCCTCTATTTGAATTCGACTGAATTCACCTTAATTCACCTTAAATTTGAATTTCGAGAATCCACTCTTTGATACTCGATTGAGGATAGTGATGAGTCTGATGGAACAAGAATTCATAGATTTACATCTTGTGGTTGATTCTCTTCACGAGGAGTTCGCGGTGAACTCACTCATATCATATCTCCGCCGGAGTATGATAACTCCCTATTTGATCATGACACACCCGAGATTTGTCTTGATCACGTAAGCTTAAATGATGAGATTCATGATCCTGAAATTATGGATGCTCCTATAGATGAAGATGAGTTAGTCATGATGTTTATCATGATTTTCTATCTCTTCTTCACCTATCCCGTGGCTTCTCCTGTTCTTCACTCCTTCGGGAATGAAGACATTATCTTTGATCCCGGCATTTTCATTTATCATTTGTGAGCCGGTTCTCTGTATCTCATCGGTGTGGAACTTTCACGTACTTCAATGTTTATCCAAACATCTTGAATGAAAGTCCGATGGAGATTGTTTCTTCCACTTACTTCCCATGAACAAATTAATTCGGGTCGAGTCAAGCTAGCGACTCGGTAATCAAAAACGATGAGTTTAACATGGGTTTTCACCCGTGTGTACCACCCTAGTGTGGGGAGATGCCCCACATGTTGTATATAGATCTAAAAATGAATGAAAATTGTAAATATTAAAAAGAGAATAATTGTTGTGTTTCTACACTTAGCTAGTAATGTTATCCTTTTACGTTCTAAGTTTCGGCATAACAGTAGGTACTTTGAATATTGAGGACAATATTCATTTCTAAGTGTGGGGGAAATTCGCGAATTTTGATCATAAATGTACCCTTTTAGTCCTTTTTCCCCAAAATGGCCAAATTTAAAAAAATTAGTGGAAGTAATATGTACTAAACACAACAAATGGTAATCAGTCCACCATGTCTAACCCACATAAGGATTGGCTAATCCAGAGCAAAGCGGCTCTTGGTAAAGATATCTCAAATCCGTTGACGGCTTGCAATTTGCCCAAAATTGTATGGTATTATTCACCATATCCTTAAAAGTGAAGAGTTGGCTAGCCCAAGTTTATGGCTTGTGGTAAAGGCGATGGAAAACCATAATTGGTAATCGGCTCACCAAAGATAATATTGATAATTTATCTAAGAGTTGGCTAGTCCGAGCAAAGCGGCTTACGGTAAAGACAAATCAAATCCGTTGGAAGTCGGTGATTTGCTCAAAATCATTTGGTTATCGGTGTACCAAGGTTCTTACTTGAGCTGAAACATTTGGCTACTCCGAGTAATGGCTTTTGGTAAAGAGATGAAATCCATTAATTTTCTCAAAACATTGCTAGGGACTAGCAATATCTTAGTGTGGGGGATTGATGAGTGTCTAAATACTCATCATTTTGTACCATTTAAACCGCAAAAATATCCGAAAACACTCGAAATGCATCAAAATAATAAAAATATCACAAATAAGTGTTTTATGTGTTTTAAATGCAAAATATCAAAATCGGTGAAAAGCGTATAAAGTTTGCATAATTGGCGCTTTAGTCCCCAAGTTTCAAAAGTTGTCAAAAAGCAGTCCCTGGTAAAACAAAATAAAGAAAATGTTATTCAAGGTCCACGAAATATTATAAATTGTCAAAATGGTCCTTGAATAAATCTTTTGTTAAATGGCGAAAAGGTCTTTGAACTTTCATAAAATGTCAAGTTTGGTCCTGGAAAATTGAAAATGTCAAAACGGTCCTTGTACTATTGGAACTTGTCAATATTGGTCCCTTGTAACAACTTTGGAGAAATTACAGTTTGGTCCCTCTAGTTTGGCATAATTACAAGAAAGGTCCTTTTACTAAACAAACCAAATAGACCCTTTACCCATTTTGACCCCGCCTTAACCTTTTACCCTTTCTTTTGGACCCCTGGTCAAATCCAGTCAACCCAAGCACCTTTCCCGCCCCTCTGCTTTCCTCTTGGCACTGCTACCTCTGCAATTCCTTCTCCCAACATCTCACCCATCTCCCATCACCTTATCCCCTCACCCTCATCATCATACCTACTCCACCCCCTAGTTGCAGTTTTCAGAGACCACAAGTCAAATTAGGCTTTCCCGCCAAAAACTAATCAAAAGGCCAATATAGTCTCTACTCATCCATTGGTTCTAAAAGGAGGTGGGATGTGCTCAGAAACACGTGGCAAGACTTTTTGAGTATAAAAAGAGGGAAGAAGAAGCATGAACGGGCAGTAGTTAGTTTTAATTTTCCTTGAATGTCGTTTTTTTATTAAGTTATATCAATCAGTGTTTTAAAATGTAATTTGAAGCTTTAATGTATTAAACATAAGCCTCTTGGTCATTGTAACTCATTTCAATCATTAATTTCAAGTTTTTAGCTAGTTTCATGTTTTTGTGTTTACAGTGGAAGAATCCAGTTTACTGTCCTTGTATTCAAGCTTACAGTGGTTCTCTTTAAACTCAAATAAGCTTAGTTGAGCTCTTTATAGCTCTTGGTAAGCTTATGACTTAGGTTAAAACATGTTTAGCACTTGGTCAAAGAAAGTCAACGCTGCAGGGCAAGACACTGAGTTACTTTGGATAAGGGGTGAAATGGTATTCGAATTGAGATTAGCATTGCAATAGACTCTTGGTCTCATTGGTTTCAAGGGTGTGCTATAGTGGCAAGACCTATGTAAGTCTAAATCTGTTTCAAGTTTTTAACAAGTTGTTTTGTAGACTTTTCCTTGTAATGTTTAAGGTAGCATTAGTAGTTGATTTTAGCTTGTTGGTTTGGTAGACATCATAGATTAATCACAAGCAATCACTGTTTCATTTCTATTTGCAATGGCATTCTTTGACTCAGTTTTGCCTTAATACTGTTGAACTAGCATCATTGAGATCATGAGAGTTTAGTGAATTTTTCGTATGTTATAATTTATTTAGTGGTAATTAAAGTATTGAGACTCACTTTGATCAATAATATAAGTGGTTGGTTCAGAGATTAGCTCATTAAAAGTTCAAAACAGTTGGAAAAGGTGGTGTTTGGATTTTGAGGCAAAAATGAGTTAGAAGGCTATGCAGTAGTTAATGTCATTTGCTTCACAGTTCTTTAACCATTTGAAACTCATTTGAGTCAGTTAAGTGTACCTTAAAACCTTAAAAGTCAAAATCATAGTTAATATGTCTTATAAGCTTATCTGTTGAAATTTTCAAAGAGCCAAAGTTTGATTGATGTTTAGAATTCATAGAGGCATCTTAATATAGCTTTATTATATCTTAATACATCATAATGAGTCCATGAATTAAGCTCAAATCTCATGGAAGTCAAAATTCCATATCATCAAAAGTCAAAACTTGCAAAATCCGGTTTGAGCCTACCTTAGATGATTTTCATGAGTTCAGTTTTGGGTCAAATTAAGGGAAACTTGGGGTTTTTCTAGTTCAGCTGGTTTAATTACTTATTATGATTTTTGCATAATTTTTATAATTTTCTACAAGCTTGAAAACTGCTTATCAAGATGGGCCTATTTGCCCTGTGCAACTGACTCAGTTAATACTGAGTCTGCACAGGGACTTGCAAGGCTTGCCACAAGCTCAGTTGAGCTTATCAAGGTCTCATCTCTGGTTTATAAGTTCTTTGCTAGGTCTCCTTGAGGTCTACATTTCATGTTACCTGATTTGCTTATTGGATAAGTGATTGATTAAGCTTAAAGTAGGCCATCAAATCTGTTTTGGCACTTGAAATCAAATCATCAAATCTTAAGCAGATTGTAATTTAGAGGTTAAGGTTTGTTGTTTTCAGTTGCTTTAGAGTTCTTTTAGCTTATTGTAGCTTCTATATCGGTTTGATTTGTTTGGTGCTTGTTTTGTCCTTTAGCTTATCCAAGTGCTTATTTCATAAGCACTTTGCACATCGATTTCAAATTCCTCCATACAAGCACTGTTTTCCATTTTCCTAGATTCCAAATATAATTTTAGAGTTTTCACGAAATTTTCAGATTTTTCCAAGTCAGTTTGCTATTTTTCTTGATTTTAATTAGTTTTAAGCATTTTAAATAGCATTTAATACAAAAATTAAGAAAAGTTTCAAAAAATAATTTTCATTTTCTTAAGTTAAGATAAATATAAAAGACAAAAAATATTTTTCTAGATTTTTCTTAGTTAAAATTGTATTTTAAATAATTTAATTAGTTTTAATAGTTTTTAATTCCTAGAAAATACAAAATATTGAGAAAAATACAAAATAGTTTTGAAAATTCTATTTTGTTATTTTAGATTTTCCAAGTCTTAATTTTATTTTTCTAGCTTTATTTCCTATTTTCTTGTAATTTAGGTTATTATTAAATAGTTAAAATAGTTTTTAATTAATAATAATTAGATAAATAGTTTTAAAATAATTTTCTTTTTTATAAATTTTCTTTTATCATTAGGTTTGTAAAATGTCATTTCATATTTTTAGGATTTGTATTGTGTAAGTTTCACGTTTTCATTTATGCGTTACGTAGTTTTAATTTCGTTTTATAAAACATAAAAACAAAAACATCATTTTAAATATAGTGATAGCGTTTATTTAATATTTTTATCTTTTAATTTTCTTTAATTTGCATTTAAGCCCCGTAGTTTATGGGCTTTCTCTTTAGGTATAGATCAATCACTATCATTTCCGTTCAAATCCTCTCGATCACTTTACGTTTGACTATTCTCGCACATTTCGTTGGGACTTAACGACTGGGAAACACTATACTCTCCGATCTTCATTGCATTCGTGCTTAAACTGTTTTAAGTTCCTTTCGATTGACCATTCACAGTGGTCGGCTTGAGTGAGAAAACTTGACGGTTTGGAGCGAATCAAAAGGGGTATTTAAGAAGTGAGCACAGTCTCACTGAATGGTTGTCTAAGGTTATGCTTCAACGCTTACCTGGTCCTCTGCCCCCTGTGAGTTCGATTGGAGCTACCTAGTATAACCATTCTATGTACGAAGCATCTTAGTGCAAAGTTGTAAGTTTCTCAACGCATCGATTAAAACTTTGTAGAATTCAATCTTAGCAATTAAAATCTATTGTAATTTTTTTCAAAAATTTTATGTTATAAAGTTGTATGCATGCTTCTTTATACATAAGTTTTGATTACGCATCAAAAATTTGTACCCTTTAAATTTAATTTTATGCCATCTAATGATATGAAACACTTGAAATTGTAATTTAGATATGTGAGACCTTGATCTAGATTACAATAACAAGGTGAATTATTTTGTTGTGTGAGACCTCAGCTTTATGATTTGCAGTTTCTAAATTAGACAACTTATTTAAGTTAGTTAGTGAGACCTATGACTTAAGGCATAAGATGGGATAAAACATGCTTACGTTTTGCATTAATTGTTTTGGCAAAATTGTAAATCCCATAATTTTTGGAATTGAAAACTTGTTTGTCAATTATCGTTTTCAACGATTACCTATTCTATACTTTCACCACTAGCGGATCAAGCGATGTGGTGGAACTATGATAATGAGGATCCAAAATTCAAGGAAAATACTATGGTTAATATGAATATTGACCAAAGGGTATTTTATTTTCTTGAATGTTTACTTATCGAAAGTACTAACTTTTGAACTTTTATTTACAGTAGAAATGGCTCAAGTGAATCTCGTGCACTAGCCTCGTCGTTCAAATCTATGTTTGATCGAGAGAATTATTGTAGCAATTTCAATGATTGGTATCGGTGACTCGAATTGTCTTGAGGTTGCCAAAAGACTCAATTATTTGACTCGCCTTGTCCTCCTCGAACTGCGGTGATGCTACTACTGAAGCCTGCAGTGCATGGCAATCTGAGTATGAAAAGTATAATGAGGCCGCTTTGCATTATGCTCGGGAGTATGAACTCAAGCTTGCAAAAGCAATTTGAGAATTACTTCCTAATCTCATCTTGGAAGAATTGCAAAGGTTGTTTGAAAAGTCGTGTTGTAGAGTCAGTATGACTTGATTGATGCTCTTCATAGTTGCAAGCAAGGATAAGGGAAACTGTAGCGCCTTTGCACGGAAATGATGAGTTACATGGACCGGTTAGGCGTTTGAACTATGTCTACCCTAATGACATACAAATTGGCACGATCAGCGGATCCCTTAACAAGGAATTTGATGGTTTCGTCTTGAATTATAATATGCATTGCACGGGAAGGCAGTCGATGAGGTACATGCAATGCTCATTGATTACTGAAAAGGTTTGCCCAAGAAGGCCCTACACCTACGGTTTTGACCATCCGTAAGGGTAGAATTTCTAAGCCTAATAAGCCGCTAGCGAACAAGAAAAGGAAAGGTAGCGGTAAAGGCGATAAGGAAAACAAGTTATGACTTATCGGCAAGAACCCAAGAAGTACCCTCCCAAAAGCGTGAGAATCGAAGAGGATCGGGCTTGTCATCATCGCACCGAGGTTGGACCGGAAGAGGAATTGTCCATTGTACCTTGATGAGTTGCGCAATAAGAGGTATAAAAATCGCGCGCGTGGCGATGCTTGTACTCTTTTGATGATAGAATTATTTGCTTTTCCTCATAAAATAAATTCTGGGTATATGATCTTGGATGTGGTATTCACATATGTAATACTGCGCAGGACTTAGAGGAGCAAGGAAGCTTGCCTATGGACGACAATACCTGCGTGGGTAATGGAGCACATGCGATCGTTGAAGCTATAGGCACGTTTGATTTAGTTTTACCTTCGGGTTTAATCTTGTCATTAAATGATTGTCATTCGCACCTTCCATTGTTAGGGGTGTCGTTTGTGTTTCCTTGTTAAAAGATATTGGTTTCGTTCATACATTTCTTGATTATGGAATTTCTATTTCTTTAAAAGATGTTTTTACTTTAATGTTATTCCAAATAAATGGTGTGTTTGAAATTGATTTGCATGATAATGTGATTGATAAAATAATTATGTCTTTAGCATCAATAATAAAAGAATCAAAGGTGATTTGGATTCTTCATTTCTTTGGCATTGTAGACTTGCTCATATAGGTAAGAAATGCATGCAGCAATTTGAACACGATGGGCTTTTGCAAGACATCAATGATGAATCATTTGATAAATGTGAATCTTGCATATCCGGGAAGATGACCAAGAAACCTTTACAAATAGTTTAGAAAGGGCTTCGATCTTCTTGGTGTGATACATCTTGACGTATGTGGACCACTAAGACATGTGTCAAGAAAGGGTGCTAGCTACTTTTAACCTTCTTGATGATTTCGATCGTTATGGTTATGTTTATTTACTTAAACATAAACATGAAGTCTTTGAAACATTTAAGGTTTTTAAGAGTGAAGTAGAAGCGCAACTAGGAAAGAAGATTAAAGCTCTTGATCGATAGAGGTGGTGAATATTTAAGCCAATAGTTTAAAGATTATCTAGTGAGTGTGGTATAGTCCAAGAACTCACATCTCCATATACTCCACAACAAAATGGTGTATCGAGAGAAGGAATCGTACATTGCTAGACATGGTTCGATCAATGTTTAATCTTACAACTCTTCCCTTATCCTTTTGGGATTATGCTTTGAAGCTAGCTTCAGTATATTGAATATGGTTCCAACTAAGAAGGTTGATAAGACTCCTTATGAAGTGTGGTATGGGAAACCTCCCAACTTGTCTTACTTAAAGGTGCGGGGTTGTGAGGCGTTTGTTAAGCGTGACTCTGGCGATAAGTCGCAACAAAGATCCGTTAAGTGTGTCTTTGTAGGATACCCAAAGGAAACTATGGGTTACTACTTCTACTTTCCACCGAAAACAAAGTAATTGTTGCTAGGTATGGAGACTTTCTTGAAAAGGATCTCATATCTCATTAATTCGGTGGAGAGTATATGATCCGGAAGATGATCAAGAAGATACAACACCTTCGAAAACACTAGCCAACCTCAAGTAGAACACGAAAGTCCGGGCGTTCCACACGAGATTGAAGTGGTTCCCATTCGAGATCCACAAGGGCTACGCGTGCACTGGCGTCTATGTCTCAACGTAGAAGTTGAGGAAAATTTGTTAGGGGATCTTGGTGAACACGCTAACTATAAAGCCGCCATGATGAGTCACGAAAAGGAAAAATGGCGAGTTGCAATGAATGGGAAATGCAATCCATGAAAGATAACGAAGTTCGGATAGAGGTTGACTTACCTCCAAATGCTAAGGTAGTTGGAAGTAAGTGGCTCTTAAGATAAAGACCGACATGGATGGCAATGCACACACCTATAAAGCTCGTCTTGTAGCTCAAGGTTATACTCAAACCTATGGGGTAGACTACGAGGAGACATTTTCTCTGTAGCGGACATTAGAGCTATTAGGATTCTTATAGACATAGCTGCGTACTATGACTATGAGATATGGCAAATGGATGTCAAAGCGCTTCTTAAACGGTCTCCTAGATGAGGACATCTATATGGCGCGACTGAAGGGTTTGTGAATCCAAAGTTTACGAGCGTGTATGCAAACTTCAAAGATCCATTTATGGGTTGAAGCAAGCATCAAGGCAATGGAACAAGAAGTTTGATGAAGAAATCAAGAAATTTGGTTTCACTCAAAATCTTGATGAGCCATGTGTGTATCACAAAGCTAGTGGGAGCAATGTTATTTTCCTTGTCTTATATGTCGATGACATATTGATCATGGAAAAGACATTCCAAGTATGCAAGATGTAAAGTCTTATCTTGAGAGTGCTTTTCTATGAAGGACTTAGGGAAGCGACATTTATTCGGGAATCAAGATCTACCTAGATAGATCAAGGCGGTTAATTGGACTAAGCCAAAGTGCTTACATTGATAAAATATTGAAGAGATTCAAGATGCAAAATTCCAAGAAGGGATATTTGCCGATGCAAGTTGAACATGGCTTAAGTAATAAACTATGCGCGTCAACACTGCGGAGGTGGATTACATGAAGAAAGTTCCTTATGCTTGGTGTAGGATCTATCATGTATGTTGTGAGATGCACAAGGCACGATGTGGCGTTTGCGAGAATATCACCGGTCGGTATCAACAGAACCGTGTGTGAAACATCGGCAAGTGTTAAGAACATTCTTAAGTATCTAAGGGCTACTAAAGAAATGTTTCTAGTGTATGGAGGAAATCCGGATGCGAACTTGATGTTCTGAGGTTTTGCGATCGTCATTCCAAACCGATAAAGATGATACGAAGTCTCGACGAGTTATGTCTTTGTCATTAATGGATGAGCGGTTGATTGGAAGAGCAAGAAGCAAACAACGGTTGCGATGTCTATTCTGAATTGAGTACATAGCCGCCTGAAGCTGCGATGGAAGCGTTTGGATTAGGAAATTCATTTCGGGACTCTGAGTAATGCCCTCAATCGAATTACCTTTAAATGTGTATTGTGACAACTATGTCAGCAATAACATTTGCCAATGAGCTGGAGTCATGAAGGCGCAGACATTTTCCCGTCGATATCACTATGTTCGAGAACAAGTCGACATATGTGAAATCAATCTACTCAAAGTTCATACGGATGATAATCTAGTGATCCCTTTACGAAGCCTTTGCCAAAAGAAAAATTACGACCATCTTTGATGGGATAGGACTTCGTTTAGCTAGTAGTTTCATGCGGATCTGTGATTAGTATTTAGATAAAGGATGTTATGAACAAATATTACTTTAATGAAATAAAATAGTTGTTTATGTTTATTTTTCATTTTCTTAATATTATATCATATATTTGCATGTTTAATCCGTGAGTAACTTATGTTATTCTAAATAGTCCGTTGTCGATCAATGATGTGGGAATGTCATTGAATTAAGACAAATCTGAGTTTAGTAGAATATACTTTTAAAGTATATTGATGCGTGGGACATACAGATTCACATGATATTCAATGAATTGAATATAGGACTCATCCCAACTTTACATGATGATACTTTATGGGTCTTTGTCATTAAGTATGTCATGAAGTGTTTATCCTCGACTTGAGATACCGGATAACTTATATGAATGTAGTGCATTTGTGTAAGATAGTCTACTTATTATCCGTGGCGGTAGTTATAAGGGCTATTTTCGGAAGTGTTACAAAATTCATGAGTTATGTTTGTAGTCAAGAGAATTTGTTCCTTTGAATTTGTTTCAAAGCATAATACTATATTTGGGCCCTCGTAGGGTTGACAATATGTTTGTATGGCCATACCCAAGATCTATCCGGAATACGTTCGAGATAATTTGGTAATCTTGTTCAATCATGAACAACGAGAATCGAATGTTAACTTATGAAATGACTTGATCCATATTCATAGTTAATGTAGTATTAGTAACAAAAGGATAAGTAAAATGATGAATCATTAAATGGTTTTTTCCAGGAGACCATGCTCGATTCGATCCGGGGCGTTGGCGTGAAAGCTAGACTAACCAATGTCATTACTATATTTAGTAATATCCAAGTGGGAGTCGAAAGGTTTTATGGATATTTAAATAATAGTATGTCCGGATTCGAACTCGAGACTTGGGATTGCACACATTACGTATGAGAATTGATGTATATAATTAATATAAATAAAACGTTATTATTATTAATTATTAGTTAAGAAATAAAACATAACGCTAGTTAAATAATTAACGAGGTTTGGTTAACGGTCGTTAAATATTAACTAGAAGGACTAGAGATGAAATTACAAGTCGGGAAAGTTCTAGAATCCCCTTTGGGGCTTTGGCCGATCGATTAGGGTGTTCCCAAACCCAAACCCACTCAAACTTGTACTCCAAGCTATGTTAACTATAAATTCAAATCAATGTATTTATTATTGACTAACCTTGGATCACTTTGATAACCTAATTTCTCTCCTTCTCCTCTCTTTCTTGTGTGGCCGGTCGAACATCCCAAACCCCAAGGGTTTCGATTTGTAACTCAAGATTAAGTATTTGGTTTTATTTGTGATTCAAGAAACTAGCTTTTCACATCAAATCGCTATTAGTGCGTGTGTACAAGAACGAAGGACAAGCACGCTGAGCTTGTGAATCTTGGTGGTCGATTTCTTGTGTGGGTCGATTGTGTAAACCCTAAGTTAGGGTTTTGGGTTTTGGTTCTTGTTAAATCATCGTTTGATTCTTGAATTGCTAAAAGGTACGCACTTTCTTGTTTGGTTAATTATTTACATATATTATTCCTATTGTCTTCCGCTGCATGCTTTGATGATGTTATTTGATTTATATATAATTGTTATGAGTATTAAATTCCAACACTATCATTGTCCAACAATAAGCAACATAATGATTTTTTCAAAATGTGATAAAAGTAATCATTCTTTGTAGTTTTCAAACATACAAGGATCGTATCAAGTTTTTAAAGTACAACATACTCTAAAAACTTGGTAACTAAGCTCGATGCCAATTGTGGAAAACTAGAAGGGGTTGAATAGTTTTACCAATTTAAAACTTCCTTTTAAATATTTAGATCGACTTATGTCAATCTATTTGGTTGTTTATGTCGGACGTTGATAGATAGATATATAAACGTGTAATGAAAGATAAGGAGTAAGCACATCACCACGACACAAGTTATTTATAGTGGTTCGGCTACAAGGACACCTTCCTTGCCCTACTCCACTCCCGAGTCACCTACTCGAGAGTTCGTAAGCACTACACCAACTCCTTATGGCGGAGAAGCCTTCACAACGTCGCTTAACCTTTTTCCCAGTACAAAGCTAAATACCGAGTTCTTTCACACCAAGGCGAACCACACCTAACACAACGTCGCCTACCCTTTATACGATTGCTAGGCTAACCACCGAGTTCTTTCACACCTTAGGAGAACTAATCCTATCACAACGTCGCCTACCCTTTATTAGGTACTAGGTTAAGCACCTAGTTCCATTACTATGGAGGAACTACTACCCTTCACGACACAACACCTATTATCAAGGAGATCTACTCCTTGTTACAACACCATCAAGGATATCACCATCCTTGTAAATAAACAAGTACTTATATGTACAACGTTGCACCTCATCGATTATACGACCTAAGCATTCTTCCCAAATGCTACTTGATTTGATTCATCGGCATCCTTCACTAATGCCTTTGACACAACGCTTGGCACCCTTCACTAATGCCTTCGTCTTGACACCTTTAGCATTCTTCACTAATGCTTTTACACGGATGATGAGCATCTTTCACTAATGCTTTCATCTTGACACTTTCGGCATTCTTCACTAATGCCTTCAACCCAACATCTATGGAGAAAGGAAGAACTATCAACAAGAGAACCTTCGTTGTCTTGATGATGACAAGCATGGCAACTCATGGACTTGAGCTTGCGTCTTGAAAGTGGTGATCTTTCCTTTAAGAAGAACCTAGAAGATCACACAAAACAAAAGACAAACTACATAGATCACTTGGATCCGAGGTTAGAGGGTTAGAATACTTGGGGAAAGTATGTGTAAAGTGATGCATAGAAAAGAAGAAATGGCTCTCTATTTATAGAGAAAATTCTCTACTATTCCCCGGATCCCACGGATCCCTTCCACTTGGGATCCGACTAGCACAAAGCTAGGGATCTGTGGAACGCTCCTCTTTGCTCATGGGTATTTTTGGTTATGGGTCATGGTTCATGGGTTGATCCATGTTTTTCTTTCTACATACAATGTATCTTAAGGATACAAAGAACTTGATTAAGTGGTATATATAAAACCATGGATTATGGGTCAATACCATTTGCTAGTTTTTACCCATTTTAGTATTTACATGTTTTTACCCATTTTAGTATTTACATGCTTTTACCCATTTTAGTATACTTAGTTTAAGTATGTGCTAACCCAATATGTAAACATTAGTTGTTGTGCATATATATATATATATCTAAATCATAAAATCACTTAAGCTTGTTATAGTGTTTTATGTGAAAGCGTAAGTGTGTTAGAAAACTATTAACTCAAACTATTTACGTACTTTATTTGTTTCGTTAAAATGATTTTACGTTTGTTATTGACAAAACATTAGAAGATCGTAAAATATAAATAAACGTTTTTATGGCTTATTTGTATTAACATTCCTATTAATTTTTTAAGACATCTTAAAATAGATTTTTAAGTAAATATAAGTACACAAGCATCATTTACAAGTATTTGAAGCACAAATAACCTAAAAAAACATTATTCAACATATACAATTAATATATAATTTAATTCACCCCTTCACCAAAATATACAACTATTTAATCACAATTTACAATCTAATTAAGCTTACAAAACATAAATCTGAATTCCAGCAACCAAAAACAAAATAACATTGTTTCGACGAAAAATTTAGTCACAGGGTCTCCGCCGCCGCATCGCGCGGGTACTCTACTAGTAATTATTTAATGCACCAATACGTCTATACAACACATATAATTAATGTTGGCCTTAAAATATCAACTCGTTCAAAAATACAATTAATATACCACAATGTACAAACCAAACAAGCTGCTGATGTGATCATTATAACCCAGATACTTAAATTCGATTGAAAAATAGTACATGCCAAAGTAAGAAATATTTCATATGGTATATAAGGTAAGAAAGATGTGTAGCTTTTGAATATTGTAATTCATATTATGTTAAGAAGTGTCATATATAGACTTACTGAATATATATTTTCACGAACTAATACTTTGATGTATATCACACAACATTTATTGACTAGCAATTACATTTAACTATCAATCGTCACAAAATCGTAACACTATTAACTACTGTTTTTATATAGCCATTGCACCGCGATGCACGAGTACTCTACCATATTCATATGAGATAGTGTCTGATAAAGTTATTCCCTTAAACTTTCGTCATGCGTAAAGTTATTATCATTAAAAATGTATAAACAAATAATTTTGTTCGCCAAAAGCTTTGATTACAGGGTATCCGCCGCTGCAACACGCGGATACCCTGCTAGTTTGAATGAACTATGAATAGTTTAGATATTTGTTGTAGTTTTTCTTTATTCTACGTGAAAAATAGTTACTCCCTCTGTCCCAAAATTATTTTACCTAGACAAAAAACACAGTTTAGGAAAAATGAGAGCACTACACTTTAGCCAGTTTAATATCATCCCCACCCTCTAAATTTTTTTGATTAGTTGATACAAGAATGAGGCTATTATTTTAAGACATCTCAAAATGAAAATGGAAACTATAATTTTGAGACGGATGGATTGAGTATATGATAAAGCCTAGTTGATAGATTAGAGGCCCGAGCCCGTTTGTTGGCTTAGGTTCATTAGGGTTTATAATTACGGTTTCTATCTATCTAGCTTTATAAATATCATATCAATAATATGTATATCCCACGGGGAAATTTTATAATTCATCATGGTATCGGAGCTCTAGGTTTGATCATCAGACCTTGTTGGCTTTCTAGAGCTGTCGCCTCAATGTACCCCGTCAAACCTTAGCCACCACTGTTTATCCGTACAAATAAAAATTGCAGCCCACTATTTCGGTCATAATTCTCAAACCGTAAGGAGTTAACTAATGAGGTCAGTGGCCATGGCTTTGTAATTAAATTCCAAAGATAAAGATACACTGATTGAAATTGTAGCCATTGGGACACGCCGGAACAAGCAGCTGTATTTATAAAACGATAATCGCTCACTGTTTTGCTTATAACTCTCAAACCACTTAAAGTTAAATGACGACATTAGCGGTCATGGATTCGTATTTAATTTACGAAGAAAAGCATACCAATTGCTGCCTCTGCGGCCGGATGCTCTGTCAGACTTCGTTATAAGTCCAAACAATCGTCGAATAGAAAATAAAATCACTTTTTTGGGACTACGTTCGTGAGTTCTTATCAAAGCCTTGATTCTTTATCAAGATAACGATCTTTAAATTTTCTTATCTTTAGTTTTACTTTTTAATAATTATATTTATTCTCGAATTCGAGCTTTTACGATTTTGCCGCTTGATTTGCGAGAGAGGATTAGCTGATAGATTAGACGCTTGAGCCCATTTGTAAGCTTAGGTCTATTAAGGTTTATAATTAAGGTTTCTATGTATCTAGTTTTATAAATATCATATCAATAATATTTATATCCTATAGAAATTTCTATAATTCACAACAAAAGCGAGTTACTAATGTATAATTTCGAGGTTTTGTTTCATGAAATGTGACTAGAGATTGTTATGAATGAATCGTTTCTTTAATCCGCCATTCAAAGCACAAATTTCCTTCTTTAATCTAGGGCAAATGGCTTCAAAATACATCAAAGTTGTGTAGACAACTTTTTTTTTCTTAAGACAAACCTTTTGAATTTCGTCTATTGTGTGTATTTTGTGACCGTTTTTGCATATAAAATGACCATTTTACTTTAAAAAAGCGGGGTAAAATGGTCATAAAATACATGTGATGAGACGAAATTAAGAAAGTTTGTGTTAAAAAAAAAAAAAAAAAAAAAAAAAAGGCTACATGAATAACAAAAAGTGTCAACTTAAATGTATTTTAAGCCATTTGCCCTTTAATCTATAACCAAAGTTTAACTATTTTAGCTAGCCAAGGATTTTACAAGAAGATACCCTAAGGCTCATTAGTTTGTTGTAATCTAGTGTAATTGTAATTTGATTACATTACGTAGATAAATTGGTTTACAGAATGAAAAAAACTGTAATTCAGATTACATTAGGTAATGTTTGACATAAGGACATAAGGACTAAAACGTAGTTTGCAACAACCTTGGATCGTCATTCACAAATAATGGGCCTGAAATTACTTATTTATAACTTTATGATCATATCATGGGCCTAAATTTGCTAGTGATAAATCATGGGCCTTAAGTAACTCTTATGTGTTACCTTTTCATATGTCAAAGTGTGAATTATAACACGTTTATATATGAGCCAATGTTGTTCGTGCCATGATTCAAGCTCAGTCGTCCTTATGTCGTTAGCACTTGAGAGATGTTATCTTCTTCTTCTTTTTTTACCAAGATTACAGACTTACAGTGCATATCATCAAAGTGAAGTAACCACGCATGAACACCCAATCACTTGAATGGTTATTTTAGTGGTACCTTAGAAGGGGGCATAAAGCCAAAATTCACCAAAGTCTAACTTTAAGTTGTTTTATTTGAATTAGCGTGTAGGTTAAAATTAACTCTCAACTAAAAATATACTATAAAAATTTTGTATTTATACGTTTTATTTGAATTAGCTATGAATCGTTCAGATATCTGTCATAGTTCCTCTGTATTACTACATCAAAAATAATTACTCCATCCATTTTAAAATTATTGTCCCCAGACAAAAAAACACAATTTTAAAAAAAGAAAGTAAAAGCATTATATTTTTCAATCAATCAAATATTATCATCACCAACTAAACTCGTTTTTTATTTGACTGTCACAATTACATGACTATTATTTGGGACATCACAAAATGGAATTAGGGATTATAATTTTGTGACGGAAGGAGTATATGAAAAAGCTATTGGCTGATAGATTAGAGGCACGACCTTGTTTGTGGGCTTAAGTCCATTAGGGTTTATAGGATTACTATGTATCTAGCTTTATAAACATCATATCAATAATACGTAGGATTATAGGGAATTCTATAATTCAACATGGTATCGGAGTTCTAGGTTTGATCCTCGGACCTTGTCGGCTATCTTGATTTCCTGCCTAGTCACCCTCTCAAACCGTAGCCACCGCGGTTTATCCGTACTAAAAAAACTGCAACCCTGTATTTGTCATAACTTCCCGACCGTAGGAAGTTAACTAACGAGGTCAGCGACCAGAGCTTTGTAATTAAGTTCCGAAGAAAATAATACAGGAATCACAACTATAGCCATAGGGACGCACCATCTTGCGCTGTAACAAGCAGTTGTATTCATAAAACAACAATCGCTCATTGTTTTGCTTATAACTCTCAAACTGCTAAGAGTTAGCTGATGTCGTTAACTGATGTAAATTAGTAATTAGATTATGAATAAAAGCATACAAGAATCTTTGTGTCCACCAGTAAGCTGCTCCATCACGCGTCGTTATAAGTCCAGACAAGCGTCAAAAAGAGAACAAAATCACTCTTTTCGGGTTACTCGTTTGGGTATCTATCAAAGTCTTGTTTCTTTATCAATATAACTATCAATATATTTGTTTTTATCTTTAGCTTTACTTTTTAATAGTTATATTGATTCTCCAGTTCGAGTTTTCACGATTTCATCATTTGAATTGTGAGGAGTATTTACTGATAGATTAGAGGCCCGAGCCGTTTGTAAGCTTAAGTCCATTAGGGTCTATGATTAAGGTTTTTATGTATCTAGTTTTATAAATATCATATCAATAATACGTATATCCTACAAGATATTATGTAATCAATAAAAGCGATTTACTAATATATAATTTCTAGTGACGAATGGATCAATAATAAAAATTGATGAAGCTTAACTTAACTATTAAAACGAAACTTCTTTCTTAATAGTAGTTATTAATAATTATTGCAATACATTGACTAAGTACATGATATTATAAGTAAACGAAAGAAGATATATGAATGATGCATGTGGTCACATTTAAATAATTGCAGCAATCACAATCGTCAATAAATAAACCATTAGTTATATATATACTAAATGTCAGGACCCTTTTGTGCAAAGTGTTTGCATTAAATGCAAACTTTGCCAATTTAAAAACATTTTCGAGGTTTAAGTGTGTCGTTCAAAGTAAGTCCTTTAACATTAATAATCTTCGCAACTTGGCAAAAACAATCCTCGAAGTTTAAATGTCGTTGCAAAGTAAGTCCTTTTAATCCCACGCATCGCGTGGGTTTCCAACACTCGTTACATCTAAATGACATACAAAACGTAGTTTATGATTGATTCGATGGTCCTCAATTACCTTTTCTTTTAGTTATTATGAGTTGTTAGCTAGTGGATCGTTGGTTAACCTAAGGTTTCACATATGCAAAAGATAATTCAAGTCGCTAGTGTAAAATACCAAAGAGAGATTATTAATATTGATTGAATGACTTCTTAATTACATAGGGTAGCATGTCTATTTATAATAGAACATAGCTTTGACAATAAGCTAATATAAACCCTAAACCTAATGGACCTCAAACCCTAAAACAAAGAGTAATGATGAAACAAATTTTGTTGATCAATTGCTAAATCAATATAATATGGGATGTGTTATGACGGCTAGAGTTTTTGTGTTTTAAGGTTTATGATTTGGATGAGATGAAAAGAGTCAAAAGACTAATAAACAGAAAGCGGGAAAAAAAAGTTGGGATCCCTCCGAATCATCGACGAGTAGCCGATGATCGGAGGATACCTATTTTGTGGTGGGTTGAACCTAAAGCTCTGATACCATGTAAAATACCAAAGAGAGATTATTAATATTGATTGAATGACTTCTTAGTTACATAGGGTAGCATGTCTATTTATAATAGAACATAGCTTTGACAATAAGCTAACATAAACCCTAAACCTAATGGACCTCAAACCCACAATCGGATTTGGGCCAATAATTTAATCGTCTAACAGCTAGATATACATAAAGGGATAAGGGATGGCAAAAAAAAATCCGTAACCTATGGGGACCCGATCCCCAAACTCGATTTGACTGGGAATTCCTGAGTTGACCGGGGTTGGGAAGGGGATGAGGAATCCCCGAATTATGAAACTGGGGATGGGGATAGCATAAATTCCCGACCCCAAACCCGACACCGAACTTTTTAATGTACAAATATGTATAAGTTATATGTATATTAATACTAAATTACTTGTATATGTATATGGTAGTAATTATTGACAAGGATTATATTTCAAGTATATTTGTATATGTATGTGATATTTAATGGATCAAAATCATCAAATATTTTGAAATGTTCAGCACTAACTACGTATTTTTAACCAATATTTTCTCCGATTACACTTATTCGATGCACTATATTTTTATATTATATGTGATGTTTCAATATATATATACAATGCTTGAAAGTTGAAAATCCAATTGTGTATAATGTACGCTGATGCGCGTATAACGCGTTGGGGGTCAAAGGAAGCTTCCTTTTCGTCGAGCAAGTTTTTCAACATCCTAGGCAGTGAACCTAATCGTTGTAGTGTAGTATTAGGTAAGCCTCGGGTATTGATATCGTTCTCTAGGGGAATAGAAATGCTAGTGAGAGATGTACTACGCTAAGGTTTGAGGTTGAAGAAGACTATTTTTTATCTTTTTATAATTTTTTAGAAAGCTAAGGGTAAAATCTCGGGTTTGGATTTGGGGGTTGGTACTTCTACCGATTACTCTACTTATCTAATTATCTAAACTAAGGGGTAGTCTAGGTCTATTTGATGTGTGCTTATATGATGATTAAAAATGCGTCTACCTAGATACTATTACTCCCTAGTTATCTTTTATTGGTGGTTGAATTGTCACGTCCTTATTCTTAACGCGTTGTGTCTTCTAAGGTCGTAGGGTATGCTTTTTATCCCTAACTCTTTAAGTATACCTTAAGGTTATTGCCTACGAGATCTCTAGGATTCATAAACTAACACTAAGGTTATCTTTGGATATTTAGCCTACAATTACGCTAGGTGGTTATAAACTAAGGATCACAAAGATTACTCAAGCATTAAAAACACAACGATGGCCTAGTGCAATCCTAAGCCAATTACAACTAAGATAAGAGACAACCAATCAATAATCAATAACTAGGTTTCATAGATCTAAGCAAACACACAAGAAATTTAGCCGGACATGTTAAACATGTAAGCATACACACATACAATTGAAGACATAATGAAATCAATGAAGTAAATTACTTATCTTGATGTAAATAGGGTATGAGAACCCTAAAATACTGTCCAAACCGGACCAAAATCGTTTTAGGTTTATACTCCATAAGTCTACCTCTCAAAAGTCTGAAAATTCGATTTCTATATATAATTTTACTTATGCGACGGCGTCACCTTGTAGTTGGGACGCCGTCAGATCGCCGCCATTAGGGTTTCGTCTTGGCCAAGTCATCATTGGGACGGCGTCACGTTGTGGTTGTGATGCCGCGGTCTTGATGGTGACGTCGTTTGAATCTGGATCTAGGCCGCCCGAGAAGAAAAGTCTTCGTGGCGCCTTTACTCTTCAAGCTTGGCCGTCGGTGTAAAATAGCAAATTCGCTCTGAGTCGTCACAAAATAGGGACGGCGCCTCTGTTTGGGACGCCGTCGGTGTTATTCAAAGACTTGAGTGTTTTGATCTTGACTTAGCCATTTTCTTCATATATTCACTCATTTGCGTCCAAAAATGCATCATTCCAGGATTTTGCTTCCAAGAGACCTAAAAAGGAACGAAATTAAGCAGTAACGGATATGAAATTGGGCGATTAAGGGCTTAAATGACCCCTTAAAGTGTACGTTTTAAATCCTTATCAAATATCCCTACACTTGGTATTTGCTTGTCCTCATGCAAATGTGCTTTTGGCCAACCAATTTATAAGTTAGGGGGCATAAAGCATTGTTTAACATAATTCATAACAAGTAAAAGCACCGCAATAGTCATAACAAGCACGAAAATTATATACTAGCACCTCACAAGGGGTGTTTGGATTCTCTCATCTCTCGGGTGTATATGAAATATATCAAATGGAAATGGAAAATAAACACTCATTAACCGGTCATGGTATATAGATTACCATCGGCTTGAGACTAGATCAAACCTCCACCGCTTTGGCGTAAGCACCTAGGAACGACTATCTAAGAGGTCTTTTAAAGGGTTGTAACGTTAGGCTTACGGTTAGGGAAACAAAGAGTTTGGTTGGATAGACGATTTAGTGGTGGCAAGTCAAAAATCTTTATGTTACAAGCATGAAAAGAATGGCGTTGCTAAGCCAAGACTCGACTCTCTAAACTCTAGATAACTTTGAAACAAACATACATAAATATAAAGATAGATGTAGGATGGTAGCCCGTATGTTTTTTTTGTTTTTTTTTATTTTTATTTTTTTTAATATACTCTTTTTTTTTTTTTTTTTTGCATACACTTTTACTCTTCCATCCTCTACGATACCATCAAAATATAAGGGATTTATAGGCACGTCCCTACACTTAATTTTTTATTACTCTAACACTACTTTGACCCGAATTGAAAAGATCAAAACACTTGGAGTACATTATTACGTAAATAAATGGAATTTGAATTTAACGTTCTTTCCCGTCACTCCATAAAGTTTAACTTTACCCATGAGTCCCAATCGTCCCAAAACTGTATACAAAATATATGACTCGACTTAGCAACCATGCAAGTAACTAGATAATTGAACTAAGGGTTTAGTATGATAACAATAATGCACTAAAAGTGAGTGCATACAAGGTAGGCTAAGGCCATTTGGGTGTACATTTGGGGGTGGATTGTAAAAAATGCTCTTCATTGATATTCCGGAAAACCGAAACATCATTGATGAGTGTCTAAATACTCATCATTTTTATTCCATCTCAGACCGCAAAAACAAATAAAAACACTTTGAAAAGTCTCAAAAGGCGGAAAAATATTTAGGCAGATTTTATGCAATAATTGTCAAAATCTAGTCCTTGGTTATTCAAAACAAGTTAATTTTTCATAAAAGGCCCTCGTGGATTTTCAAGTTGTCAAAATTAGCCTTATAAAATTCAATTTTGCAAAATGGCAACTTTAGTCCCCGAAATTTTAAAGATTGATGAAATTACCCCGGACATTTTTAATTTGAAAATTATTATTTTTGGTCCTTGGGAAAATTAAACTTGTCATAATTGGTCCCTATGATGAATATTGGATAATTACGTTTCGGTCCCTTGGTTTTGTGGTATTGCGTAATAGTCCTTGTTATTAATACCAAGTCCACTACTAAACCTTGACCACCCTTTTCCCCTTGAACCCCATTACCACTTGACCTCCCTTCCATTTTGACCCCCATCACCAATAATAAAAACGTTTTTATTTTACCTTTCCCTCCCCTTTCTCCTTTCTCTGAAACCCAGAACCAACATCACACTTTTACCCAAATTCCACCATCCCAAAACACTCAACCTCACCTTAAACCCTTTTACCCAGTCACCCCCAAATCCCAAACCCACTCACTGTTTTCCCACTCTTTTTCCCACTGCCACCATGGAAATCCAAGTCTAAAAGCACCAATAGATGGCTCGGATTTGTTCCCATCTATACCTACTTATTGGATGGCCAGGATTGATGGAAAGAAAGCACAAATTTGGTTTTTGCTTGGTTGCACTCACAGAAGAAACACAACTGAAGACAAGAAGGATTGAAGACCCAAGTAGTTTTTAGTATAAATAGAGATGTGTAGCCAAGTTATAAGGCACCCTAGTTTTAGTTTTAATTCAGTTTTTTTAAATGTTTTAAGAGTTTTTCTGTTTTCTTGTAATGTTTTTCAATCAATGAAAGAAATCTTTTAGTTTTAAATTCTTGTTTGCAATTTCAGCTTATTAACGAATAAGCACTTAAGTGCTTATTCGACTTTTACTAATTCTCTAGTGGTCTAAAAGGTTAATTTAAGTTAGTGATCTGGTATCAATTTAAAAAATCAAGTGTTAGTTTTTTTTTTTAAAGTCTGTTTTAGTTGTTTTACACCATTGAAGGGGTGTTTGGTTTGAGCTTATTAATTGGTAAAAAAGAGTTCTTTACCCGTTTGACTTTTGAAGTCAAATTTCTTTTGAGTTTGTTAGTCAAGTTTACAAGTTTTCAGTTGATTTGATAAGGTTTTGAAAGAATATGGTTTGAAAAACAGTTCCATTGTCACACGAGCAATGACCATAGTCTGCTGCTCCCACCACTTTTCATGACTTATTTCCACCCAAAACTTTTCAAGAAATGCTTTTCTAGAAACCTTGTAGGCCAATCTCACTATTGTTTCAGTTTTGTGCCTCAAGTCTACCTTTAGCTTAGTTAGAATCAAGTTGAAAAACGATCCCTTGCAACATTTTTTGGTTCGCACTGATAAAAGCGACATGCGACTAGTCGATCTTAGCTTATTTTCAAGCTGTAAACAGCTTCTTTTTGTCCCTCACTTGGTTTATATTACATCTCCACTATGCTAACTTTTATTTTGTAGCTCGACCATGCTCTTGGAGTCACTTTTCAGCTTATAAATAAGCTTAAAACAGACCCCTCCAAGCTGTTTCTCAGGTTGCACATCAGTACACAGGTCATATTTTTTTTGCTTATCAGTGCTTGTCAACTGCTTAATTAGGTTTGCTGTAGTGTATTTAGGTTGCTTAGTTAGGTTTAGTTCATATTGTAGCTTATTTAAGTCTCACCTAGTGCTTATTTTGGTATGCTTATTCCCCCTTTCCGTGCTTATTTGTCCATTTCCTTTAGATTAGAATTCCGTAGTTTAGTCTCTTTTGCCAATTGCTTATTCTCTTGAAGCTTTTAGTTCGATTCTTACTTTTTAGTTTTCCCAACTTATTTTAGATTTAGTTTAGATATAATAGCTTATACATAGTTTACCGATTGCTCATACCTAATTGAATCATTAGAAGCTTTAAAAGGAGTGTTTGTTGAAGTTTTGCAAAGCTGTTGGGAATAAGGATCTAAGCGCTTATTCGATTGGTTAAGTTCAAAGAGTTTTCACAAAAATTGCTTATTTCTTTGTTCTTCACAAGTTCCAAAAGAAAAAAAATAAAAATAAATAAAAGCGACAAAAAGGTGGGAGGTGCTCGAACACGAGACCTCCCATCCTTTGAGAGTGATAAGTGGGTACCTGTATGCCAAATGCCCTTGGGTCTTCTATTGGTCATAGTCTGCACAATTAATTCCTTAAGGATTGTTTAGCAGTTTACCTTTATTAGCTTTTCTAGCTTAATTTCTGCTTATTTCAAAAAGCACCCACCACGTTTTTCATTTTTCCTAGGACCAGTTTACACCAAAGTACTTTTAGTGAATTTTTCAGATTTTTCAAAATTAGTTTAATATTTTTAATCATTTAATTAGTGTTTAATAGTTTTAATTCGTAGTAATTAATTTAAAAGTCAAAAATTCCGGCTTTTTCTAAAATTATTTTTAGTCAAATAGAGCGAGGAAAATTAATTTCACACCGTAGCCCTTAAATTGCAAAATATTTACGTTTATGGCTCGGGTTGTTCACGGATTTTACGTTTTACGTTTTAGCACCCTAGGACTTAGTGTAGCTTCGTTTTATCATTCCTTAGGCTTAGTGATAGTTTATTTTTCGTTTATGAGGGTTCCCTTGCCTTAATTACTTTCTCGTTAATTAATTTGTAGAATACGTAATCAAATCCAAAATCAATATTCGTTTAACCAATTCAAGTTCTAATCACGAAACTCAACGACACCGTCAATTTCACACCTCGTTGGGACACGACCCGGGGAAATCACTTTCCCGGTATCACTTTTATCACATTCGAGAGGTTTGGCACGTTAACCTTTTTCCTAAAAGGTTGATTTGTCGAATTTCACGATTAATTTGATATATTGATATTGTGTTTATTCACCACTCACTTTACACCAATCAATCATGAGAACCGCGAAAAGGATAAGCTCTGAGGGGTTAACTAGGGGTATCGTGTACTAAAGATGAGTACATCGCAAGGGTGTGGGGGAATTACTCAACCGATGTGGAAGAAGTAATTATAATACAGGTATCAAACAAGGGTTATCCTAATCTCTCTTATCATTTAGTTATTCCTAACTACACAAGTGTAGTCTCACTAGCGATCTCGGAATGCATCACAAAATAAGTTCTAGAATCTATTATACTACCGGTACACTCTCGAAGCATTAAAGGTGAATGCTTTAATTCCTATAGATCTAGGGGCGAATCTCACAATTTTGGGGGTGGAATTTGAGTGGTAAAGGGTTTTTGTGCTAGTCATATAACTCCTATCCATGAGACGCTTTATTAAGACTAAAGACCCACCCGTACAAGTCATGAAATTTTTTAAATTTGGCGCTAAAATTGCCCTAACAAATATCTCTCATGGTTTATTACACAAATGAAATAGGACAAGACAAATGATCAAGGATAAGCATAGTTTCAAAGTTCCCGTTTTATTCTCCCTCCCTACACTTAAACTGAACATTGTCCCCAATGTTTCCCGAAAGTATCAAGATTATGATAACGGAAGGTAATTAAAAGAGAAAGAAACTAATACTCCCCTGATTAGCTCGGTAGGATCCGTGCGAAGTAGTGTGTTAATACAAATAAACCGTAAAAATATTTATTAATATTTAGCGATCTCTTTGTGTTTTGTTGATAACAAATATAATGCTATCATAAGTAAAATTATAAGGATACATGTTATTTTTGTAAAGCATTTACATATAGTCATTTAATACAAATTGTTGTAATAAATCATTTGTTGTAATAGTTTATTAGGATGGGTAAAAACCACAACCCATGGAGCATATTCATAACCCATGGTATTGACCCATATCCATTTGACTATATGCATTGCATCTATTAGATACATTGTATATAATGAAATACCCATGGACCAACCCATAACCCATGATCCATAACCCATAACCAAAAAAACCCATGGGCAAAGAGGAGCGTCCCACGGATCCCTGGTGTTACACTAGACGGATCCCTTAAGGGAGGGATCTGTGGGATCCGTGGAATAGTGGCAAGATTTTGCCTATAAATAGAGAGCCATTTCTTCATTTCTTATCACCCCTCTTCTTACTAACTCTCTCATATATTCTTACACTCTTCTAATAAAACATCACTTGATCTAGAGAGTTGTTCTTCTTTCTTCTATTGTGATTCTCATATAGGTCCTTCTCTAAAGCGTGATCACGAGCTTTCTACAAGTCATCCAAGCAAGAGGTCCTTGATTGATTTGTTCCTTCACAAGATTTATGTAGCAAAGATCTTGTACTTGATATTTCACATAGTTGTTGTGTAATAGTCGTGTTGGTTTGGTCCTCCGTGTTACAGACTCGGTATTTAACTTTGTACAGGAAAAAGGTGTAAGCAACGTTGTGAAGGCTTCTCCGCCAAGTTGAAGGATTTTGTTGACATAGTGCTTGAACTCTCGAGTAGGTGACTCGGGGAGTGGAGTAGGGAAAGGAATGTGTCCTTGTAGCCGAACCACTATAAATCGATTGTGTCATTTCTATCCCTTACTTTACTTTCTTTACTTGCATTACTCTTAGATCTATACTTTATCTTCATCCATAAGATTTCACATAACATCGAATCAAAAGTTTTTAGAAACTAACTTAAAATCGGCAAAACTATTCAACCCCCCTTCTAGTTTTCCACATAGTGGTTAAATTCTTTCCAAGAAGAATGCATGCGTGAAAAGCTCCATCCAATCTTATGTTTCTTCTTCTTGATAAATAAAACCTGCACACTTTAAGAAAATAGACGAAACCTTCGCGTAAAATCGGCGGTAAAATTATATATGACTCTACTAAACTAGGATATAATGCTTGTAGAATGGATGTTTGCGATTTTACGGAAAATTAAGACTGAGAAATTCCAAAATTTATAAGTAGTACGTAAAACGAGAGAAAGTAATAAGCTATTTCTACTCCTCCCGACGTCGTCGAGTTGCAATCTGACGCCGTCGGTTATCCTGACAGAACCGGTCTGCTGCGTTTTTGGAAAAATTACACCTTAAAACTGGAAACATTTACGCAAAACGTCCATTATGACTCGATCCAAGCATTTGACTCTAACAAACACACATATATATCATTTTCACTAATCGTAGTTCTCATGTTCATGTTCTTTTAAAAACGTGTGTAATCCTCTATACACTTATCCTTTTTGTAAAATACCTTTATATGTAATTAAGACGAGGTTAAAGACAAAATAAAGCATTTTCACAAATTTAAACATGAGAACAAACAATAATGAAAAGATATATGACACACAAACAAGCAAACAATTAAGCATGGGTTGCCTCCCACGAAGCGCTTTTCTTTATTTATGAGTCTTGTAGCTAGAATCGAAGTCGTGCTCCTACGTGGTCTCGTTTTTCATCCTCAATGAAAACTCTATCATATTGACAAAATTCTCATCTAATCTATACCTAGGTCCGAGGGTCAAACAATCCTTATAGTAAAGTCTCCTTTTCTCCCACATGAAGTTCAAACCTTTTTCAACATCGTCTTCGCTCTTTTCCTCAAAAGCTCTAATGTTGTCTCGCTCATAAAGGGATAAAGGGCCATATCCATTCATCTTCCAAGGCATCCTATAAGTGATCTCATCGTCCCCTTCCATAAACCTAACCGTTCCTTCGGATTTGTTATAGCTCATTTTAGACTTTTCAACAAACGGTTTTTCTAACACAACTTGGGACAAGCTATAGTCAATGACACATCCTTTGTCTTCTAGGACCATAAAATCAACTAAGTAGGTGAAGTTTCCTATAAAGACGTGTACATCCTTGACTCTTCCTACAAAATTGCAAACCCCACCCGGATACTTAAGGTCTCTCCTAATCTTAAGTCGCTCATTCATAATGTCATTGTAAATAGCTGATGCCATCACATTAATAGGAGATTCCGTATCTATGTAGGCGTGCTCGACATTCCTATATCCAATCATACAAGGGATTTTGATGTTCCAAGGATTTCCTCTCCTAATCTTTGGGCATATCCTAATGATGGGTGATCGAGGATTGTCGATTATGTATTGGTGGTAAGAAACTTCTTCCTTAGTGGGGTAAAGATTGAAGTAAGCACTATTCTCCTCATTCACATTTTCATTCACTAAACCATTACCGAACCTCGCTAATCATGGAGCCAACAAGCGAGGCGCTAACCACTTTTTCAACAAACATCCCTAATTGTCTTGTCAAATACCCTTTGTAAATCTTGAAGATCGTAGTTTCTACTAACATATCGGTTGCGGCGATTGTGTTGGTCAAGGGTTGGGGTTTGAGTGGAAGTGGTTTATTGGTGGTGGGTTGTTGTTTGATGGGTTATCACCTTCCATGATGAAAAGTGATGGGATTACTAACGAGAGGTCACGAAGAAGGGGATAGACTACGAGGAAGCTAAAATGAGAAAAAGCTTACTTGATAGGAATCAAGCAAGGAAACCTAAGCGAAATGGAAATCTAACTAGCTATACTATTCCGGCAGTGGCGCCAAAACTTGATGCGCCGTATAACGCGTTCGGGTCAAAGGAAACTTCCTTTTCGTCGAGCAAGTTTTCAACACCCTAGGCGATAAAACTAATCGGTGTAGTGTAGTATTGGGTAAGCCTCGGTATTGATATCGTTCTCTAGGGAATAGGAATGCTAGTGAGATGTACTACGCTAAGGTTTGAGGTTGAAGAAGATTATTTTTATCTTTTATATTTTTAGAAAGCTAAGGGTAAAATCTCGGGGTTTGGATTTGGGGTTGGTACTTCTACCGATTACTCTACTTATCTAATTATCTAAACTAAGGGGTAGTCTATGTCTATTTGATGTGTGCTCATATGATGATTAAAAATGTGTCTACCTATATACTATTACTCCCTAGTTATCTTTTATTGATGGTTGAATTGTCACGTCCTTATTCTTAACGCGTTGTGTTTTCTAAGGTTGTAAGGTATGTTTTTATCCCTAACTCTTTAAGTATTCCTTAAGGTTATTGCCTACGAGATCTCTAGGATTCATAAACTAACACTAAGGTTATGTTTGGATATTTAGCCTACAATTACGCTAGGTGGTTATAAACTAAGGATTACAAAGATTACTCAAGCATTAAAAACACAACGATAGCTAGTGCAATCCTAAGCCAATTACAATTAAGATAAGAGACAACCAATCAATAATTAATAACTAGGTTTCATAGATCTAAGCAAACACACAAGAAATTTAGCCGGACATGTTAAACATGCAAGCATACACACATACAATTGAAGACATAATGAAATCAATGAAGTAAATTACTTATCTTGATGTAAATAGGGTATGAGAACCCTAAAATACTGTCCAAACCGGACCAAAATCGTTTTAGGTTTTTACTCCACAAGTCTACCTCTCAAAAGTCTGAAAATTCGATTTCTATATATAATTTTACATGTGAGACGGCGTCAACTTTTAGTTTGGACGCCGTCAGATCGACGCCATTAGGGTTTCGTCTTGGCAAGTCATCATTGGGACGGTGTCACGTTGTGGTTGTGGCCGTCGGTCTTGATAGTGACGTCGTGCGAATCGGATCTAGGCGATGCGAGAAGAAATGTCTTCGTGACACCCTTACTCTTCAAAGCCTGGCGCCATCATGTGTAAAATAGCAAATTCGCTCATGAGTCGTCACAAAATAGGGACGGCGTCGCCCTCTAATTGGGACGCCGTCAGGTGTTATTCCAGCAGCTTGAGTGTCTTGATCTTGACTTAGCCATTTTCTTCATATATTCACTCATTTTCGTCCAAAAATGCATCATTCCATGATTTTGCTTCCAAGAGACCTAAAAAGTGAAAAGGAACGAAATTAAGCAGTAACGGATATAAATTTGGGCGATTAAGGGCTTAAATGACCCCTTCAAAGTGTACGTTTTAAATCCTTATCATACGATTTTTAAGACATTTTATAGGCTAACTCTTTATATTTATTTTATTAGTTTTGTAATTTTTATTCTTAATTCATAAGGGCGAAAATCCCGAATCTCCATGGGGATCCCGATCCCGTTGGGGACGGGGATGGAGATGCAAAACGATTCCCCGATAGGGATGGAGGCGGGGATGGGGATGGGAGTGAGAAACGGATATAGGGATGATAAATACGAAACCCGAATTTCTCCGCCCCGTTACTATCCCTAAAAGGGATGCGATGGCTGTTTGATAAAAATTGTGATTTAGCACTGAATGAATCAAAACTAATGAATGATTCATGTTGCTGAATGGTTATTATTTTAAATGAAACTGATTGTTTGACGACCGTTTCGAAAGAAGAGTATAAAATTACTAGCGTGACTTTTTCCTTGTTTTTAATGATTTAGCATTACATAAAATATTTAATTTGATAAATGTTTTGACATGATGGAAATTTTAATTTAACAAAAGTTGGCTAGATGAAAGCGTACAAATGATTAAGGAGAAAGTATAAAACAAAAATCCTCCTCGTATAAATGGGTAAAAAGAAGAAAGCTCATTAATTAGCATGAGGAGATATAGCATAGTACCGCATGAAAAAATAATTGATTGCATAACTACTTAGCTGCTGAATGGGAGGACTCTCATATGACGCCCACTCAGAAAAAAATGGACCATCCAACGCTTGTTTTCTTGGTACCAAACATTCCAACATGGTCACTGACCGAATAGGAGATGAATGCTTAATAATTTCATTAAGTGGCTATCAAACACCCCAACAACACTCGTATCAGATTCATACCCACCATGTCATGTTATAAAGACTGGATCTTACTTACACTGTTTATACTCAATCTATCTATTCTATTTGTAACGAAAAAAAAATACTTTTTTCTCAAAACTTAAAAATGAGTAATGTTTGTATACCCAAACATACCATTTTAAGTAGTGAGCAAATGAGTTTGGCGGACAAATGTATTTGCTCGCCATGTAGAGAACCGTAATGTGAAAAAATAGTATCGATTTAGGTTATTCGGTTTGGTAGGAATAGATAATGGTAATTTTGTTTTAAAATAAGCTATTAGCCCATAAGTCTCAAAGTAAGACGGAAAATTTGAGCTTATAGAAAAAAGCCAAAATCAAATAAAGCTTATAAGCCCCACAAATAAGCTTGAACAGACACACCTGTATTGTCTGAATAGCTATGGTGTTTTCAAACACCACAAGTCGACATAATAAACCCGTGATGTTTGGATTGTTTATCTTTAAGTTAAATGATTCAATCATTCTTTACATTATTTGGAACAGCAAGGTCGATCATTATCTCAATCGTAAACTAATCGATGTGCAAGTCCAAATGATTTTATTTATTTAGCAAGTTAGGTTTTTTAACCGTAAAAGTTTACTGCATCGAATAAGTAAACAAATCACAGTTTGAATCTTGGCATGCATACAAAGCTCAATTATATATTTTTAAGTCTGGTTCGGGTACAAGTGATACGAGTGTGCCAAAGACTCAATCAGGTTCTACTCCTATATCTTTTGCGGATATGCTTAAGGATAAAACACCTAAGAAGACTGTTAAGATTTTGGAGATGCGAAACGAAAATTGTGTGGCTGGTGCTAATGTCACCATCCCTTTGGAAGTTGTCAATGAGGTACGCTCTAGATTCGTTAATACGTTGTATGGTTATTTCATTGGTAAGAGACTCGCTTTCCCGATTGTTAAAAATTGCGTTAGAAATACTTGGGCTAAGTTTGGTTTACAAAGGGTTATGCTTAATAATGGTTTTTTTCTGTTCCAATTTGAAACCAAAGACGGTATAGAAAGAGTATTGGAAGGAGGTCCATGGTTGATACGATTGGGGCCTATCTTTTTGAATATTTGGAGTTCGAACACTAAACTTACAAAAGATGATATAACTTTAGCTCATGTTTGGGTTAAACTCCATAATATTCCGGTTGATGCTTATTTTGAGGTTGGTCTTAGTTTGATTACAACGCAAATTGGTCGTCCTATCATGCTTGATTCCTACACGAGTACGATGTGCCTTAAGTCGTGGGTTCGTAATTCTTATGCTAGGGCCCTTGTGGAAGTGTCGTCAAAGGAAGCCTTACTTGACTCTCTTGTGGTTACGATCCCTTACCCTAATGGGTCAGGTCATTCATTGGAAAAAATTGATATTGAATATGAGTGGAAGCCGCCAAGATGTGAGAATTGTAAAGTATTTGATCACAATGATGATGAATGTCCTAAGTGAGTGAAACCGGTTGTAAAAGATAAATCGTTGGTTGATGAAGAGGGTTTCGTTGAAGCTTATAAGATGAAAGGAAAAAGTAAGCTTCAGGGTACTAATCGTCAGGTTGATGGGATTCATTTTCATAAGCCTAAAGTTTCGTATTACTATAGGTCGGTTACTAAGCCAAAGAATGGAGGAGCATCGACGTCTAAGCCTTCTATCCAATCGAATACAGGTTCTCCAACGGTTAGCGTGGGTTCTACTTCTTTTAACAAACCTATTACTGATCCTACTAGTAGTACGACTCAATCCCGGGATGACCAAGGTAAGAATAATAATTGGGTGGATGATATCAACCTTGTTGATTTGAAGAACAGTTTTGATTTGCTTATGGAACAAGATTCGATTTTGGAACCTGTGATTGGTACTGCGTGTACTCCTGAAGTTATCTCTAGTTCTTTCAAAACTACGCCTCCGTCGGCTATGGAGAACACTCCTATTGCTGACAAAATTGGGAAGCTTGAAAAGCTTATTCTTGATGGGAAAGCTACCCTTGTGGATGATAATGGTAAATCTATTCCGGTGGCTGATGGTGAAAAGAAGCGCAACACATTCTCTAAGGTGGGTGAAGCGGTTGATTCAGATAGTGATGATGAGGTGTTTGAGCCAGATGATCCTATGGGCAATTACTTTTCATCGTGAAGGACATAACGAGCTTGAAGGCTATTTTTCGATGATTATGCGACCCGTGTCTATGACTTACAGGCAATTTGAGGAATTTAGCAATCAGTTTGATTTCAAGCTTCAAGGCCGTTTGAGGAATTAATCTTTTATGTGGATTTGTTTATTTGTTTTGCAAGTCCTTTTTATGTTTTTAGTGGTTATCCTAGTTGTTGGTAGCTAGTTGTTCATTTATAGCATATCATAAATGATCTAGTGGTTGTTCAAACGGTTGCTTGATCTTAATGTGGCATTTCAGCCACATTCTATTATGCTTTAAACGGTTTTTAGGTTAATATATTTTACCAGGATGAAAGTTCATTTTTACCCATTATACATACAACGAAAAACCTTGACCGAACTGATACACCTAAGAAGTTGCAAGACTCAGATTGAATGGCAAGCTCCTAAAGAAATTAGCAAGTTAGTTGAGCAATCGATTTTCGTTGAACTAGCGATTCTTATGAAAGCTATTTGTCCGTCAAAAGTCAATGTTTTCTTAATGTTTAGTATCGTAAAAGATCATCACATCAATATATTAACCTGTTCCTTTCCAAAGAGGACATATGTGACATACTCGTAGTTAAATAATGCAGTAAATCAAATTGCGGCATTTTTTTTTTACAATAATAACTAAACATTAAAATTGCAGATCAATGCTATTATCATTGTTATGAAAATGCTGACATGATTTTGATATGATCCATAAAACTTATTTGTCTGTTAACAAATATTCTATAGAAATTACGACAATAGTAACCCTCATAACGATTATAAGACGCTGATGGATCAGGTCGATCGATGGACTGGTTGTTAGCAGAAAAGGCCTAGGAGTAAAAAGACAGCTTATTGGAGTATTGGCTGTCTACGAATTCGGCTATCAGACAATCTATTACGTAGTATTAGCCTAAAGGCCCGTTAAAGTTGTCTAAGCTATATATGCCACAAACGTGTTATGATTATGATCCTTAACAGTTCCTGACGAAAAATAGTTTGATGGTCGAGTAATAAACTTGAAATCATCTAGTAGATTTTTCATTATTGTGAATACATGTCTAAAACTATGTACAAGAGGAGGTTGAGGAACTGGTCAACTGAGGTCGACTTCAACAAATTAAATTTGACTTTTGACCAAAAGCCATAGTTGGTTTTGTGTCCAGCTTCAAAGACTAGGTCAGTCTATAGAAGTTTTGAAACAAAGTCAACAAAAGCAGAAATAATAAGGTTGACTTAAACATCTCCTACTTGGCTATTTGCCTTTGTGGGGTTTGATGATGCATTATTCTCGTTGATTAGTAGTAGCAAAGTAGCAATGTTGTTTTTAGGGAGTGGACATACTATACATATCCTCAAAATGGATTCTAATATCTTTTTGTATTTTTTTTTTAATATAAAACTACGAAACATAAAATATATAACAGAAAATATAAAGTTTAATAAGTTACAAATATTAAATAATAAAACATACAAAACAATTGTACCGATAATAAAGAGTAAAAGGTAGGTCAGAGTTATGGAAACACCTTTTTTTCTTTTTAATTATTGGATTGCCTTACAACAATTGGATTAAGTCGTAAAATAGTAATGCATTTTTTAAAATGTACCGTTTTAGTATGTGTACTTTTTTAAGGTTGTAAATTAATAATGTACTTTCATAAGCGTTTCAATTTGATACGTGACGATGACGTGTGACGCTATAAACAGTGTCACGTGTCATACTTTCGGGTATGACACGTTATCGTCACGTATCAAATTGGAACGCTTATGAAAGTACGTTAATATTCTACAACTTTAAAAAAATACACGTATCAAAACGGTACACTTTAAAAAATATATTGTTATTCTACGACTTAATTATCCCTGCAACAAAAGCAAGATTTTATAACTCTAGCTAACACACGAGTTTCTTTCTATCTATGAAACTTTCATCACCTACTAGCATCAAATACCTATAAAAATGTTAGCTATACCTTTCTTTATATGTTTTTATGTTAATATTAATTATTGGTCCATTTTAAGTTTATATATCAATTATCCTATTGTGGGTTGCAGACGAAATTTCATACCAATTTTGTCAACCAAAAGTTTATTAATCATGCAACTATCTTGTAAAAAGAAGCCCATGAGTAAACACTTATTAATAATTATCCAAAACATTAATTAATCACAGCACGAGAAGTTGAACATCTTTGCCCCTCCTACCTTCCAAAATATTAAATGCATACAAGCCAACAACTCTCTATATATGCACGACATCACACAAGACTTGGTATTCATGCATATTTCTTTCTTAGCTTCTATCATATATCATAGTATCAAGCAAAATGGTACGTTTGAACATGATACATGCCATCGACAATCATGTCAACAACCATGTCTTTTCCATACCTCTTGGAATCGGCCTATTTGTCGTGGTTTCTGCTGTAGTCGCTCTATGTGCCAACCATGCTAGACGAGCTTCAAAGAAAGAAGAAAGTAAAGATAGTATTGCAAGTAGTTCTGATAAGTCGTCGTTTAATTCATCAATAAAGGAAGTAAGCAAAGATAGTATTGCAAGTAGTTCCGATAAGTCGACGTCGTTTAATTCATTTGAGGACGATCCTTTTCAAGAGAAAATTCCACCAAGATCCCCGTTAAGGTCTCCTAGACAACTTATCACCACCATAAGTAACAAGGCTATGAGCACGTTCGTCATTAACCATAAAAAGGGTAGTGCTCAAGATGCTAGGGCAGTCGAGGAAGGGTTCGGACAAGGTGGTGTGTGGCAAAAAGAGATTTTGATGGGTGTGAAATGTCAACCACCGGAGTTTTCCGGTGTTATATATTATGACTACGATGGGCGTCAAGTTTCCGAGTTCCCTCCAAGGTCTCCGAGGTCACCAAGGATTGCTCCTATGTCGGATTTTACTTTTCCAATGATCAAAAGTTCAGTTTAGTTTACCCTTAATTTTGTTCTATATCTTGTCAATAATGTATTGTATATGCAACTTGATTGGAAGAAATTTCATTATATCCTCCAAGTCTTCAATAATAGTTGAAATTTAAATGCCTAAATATATAGAAACTAATTTAGTTATATTAGTTTCGCACAAGTAATTGACGTAGAATTGGAGAAGAAAATGATGGAGGAGGAGTTAAAAGATGAAATATTATTTATATAAGTTACGTGAAGTAGCATTTGGTTTTAAGATTGTAAAATATTATTCTTTCAAAATCTCTTATGTAAAAAAAATATTATATAAGTAGCTTACATTGTAAAAAAAATTAAGTTTAATCTTTTAAGTATCTTGTATATCAAACATGATCATAGAGAAAATAACGGTGTTTGTTTAAGAAAAGATGCTTGATGAGTTAGTTAGTTTGCCTTAAAAAAACAAACATGCTTGAAATTATAAGTACTCATGTTGAATTGATTGGATTAAATATATCACTAAGATTTTGGAGATTAGGCTATGCACAGCCGAGGGTCGAGGAGGCTCGATCGACCGAGGTCACCATCGGTCACGTTGACTGTGGGTGTTTGGTTATGGGTCGGTCTAGCAACACATTTCTCACAAATCGGTCGAAACTTCGACCGATATTCTACACACCTTTTTTTTCTTTTTTTTTTCTTTTTTTTCTTTTTTTAACTTGGTCACCGACTGTGCAACTTGATCGTCGTCAGGTCGTCAGAGATAGAAAGCTGATGTGTCAAGGTCATGGTAGGTCACGACTATGCTCAGCCTTAAATATATAAGTTGAATGTTTAAAGTGCAAATCGCACAAAAGTGTACAGCTTATAACCAATTTCAATTTTAGATACTTCATTTTTTTCTCAAATTAGTGTACCAAACTTTTTTAGATTGCAATGTAAGACCACCAAGCGGGTTTTCAAGTCATTTAGTCAGTTATCAAATTTTCTGACAACCTTTTCTAGCGGCCATTTTCTTCGGCGACCCACAGCCACCTCCACGTTCATCTATCACCACCACTACCATAACCCATCACCGCCACCTTCATTTATCACCACCACCACCTTCATCTATGACCAACCACAGCCGGCTGTGGTGGTGGTGGTGGATTATGGTGATTGTGGACTTGTGGTGATAAATAAAGGTGGTGGTGGGGGCTTGGCTATAAGCTAATAAACTTGTATTTCATAAGCTCAATTTTTCCGGTTTATTTTGAGCTTATGAAATATAAACCAAATCAAATAAGGTCATAAGCACTTAAAGAATAACACGGTTTAATAGCGGGAAAGCAATTATAACCAAACCGATTACCATTTCATAAGAACTTCTCATTAGCTGGTTTGGCTCATTTCAAGTCATGGGTTTAGGTAGCCGTTTGTGTGTATCGTATCAAACTAAGATTGAATCTAAATTAAATGATAGGATATCGTGTAAACTGTTTTTATCCATGGACGCATGATCACTCAAACATCCGATGCGGTGACAACACATAAGTATAACGATCGTAGTGAGTGTTGGTGTGGATGGTTCCCGAACGAGGTTAAGACAATCAAGAAGAATCGCAAATACCACTAGGTGGTTCTGGGATATCACTTGGAATCGTGTGATCACTTTCCAAAGTAAACTATTCGACCCTAATGCATGGGTTCTACGAATATCTACTTGGGATAAGACCAAATGTTTGTTATTGAATTAGGCACAAATCAATAACCTTGCGCTATAAATGTTAATCGTTTTACGTGTGTGTCATGCATAATCGGATCTCCTATTTATAGGAGGTTACTCGAGCTAATCAAATGGAATTATTAGAATTAATCACCCATTAATTGCCTCATAATTATCCCATTATAGCCGTTAGTGGTTACATTACCAATTAAACGTGGTCATTATGCGGTTATAGCTTATTTGAAGAAGATCTTTCAAGATGCTTTAATAGACTAGCAAGATCTTACCACTAGAAGATTTTCCACTAGCGATGGAAACACCGCCTGTCGATGATGACCGAGCACTATCAATACAAACAACTATTAAGTCGGGGTGTTTAGGGACTTTATGGGTGTCATCTCCGTCTCCTAACCCATTCTGAGGTGTGAACTAATCTTCATGCAGCACTAAATTTTCCAACAGTGAGTCTCTTGATCAAGCATCAATCTCGGACTAGGGTTAATAACTAGCTAAAGGAATTAACATCCATACAAGTCGAGGCCCCTGACCGTAAAGGTCAAAAACCAAACCAGAAATATCAACCCCTAACTGGGTTAAGATTTCAATGCCTTAATGGTACAGTTAAGTGCTACATAATTAACTTTTGTTTATGACAATTGACAAAACAACAAACAAAAAATATGTCAAACATTTCACATTGGATCATCGCAAACCAAACCATACCAGATTGAAGTTGACAGCTTCTGGTCCATCACCGTCCATTTTGTGGTTTAAACCAAGAATCTAGACTATACGATTCGTTGGCAGTTACATACTCCTCACCAAACAATACGTAATTTCTAATCATGGACATTAAAAACTGTAAAAAATATTGCAGCATTAGTATAGCCAAGTAATCAGTATATGTATCACTTCCGTTCCATTTTGATAAAAGTAACCAACATAAATGATCAAATTCAGACATATAAACAAGAAAAGCTTGCAACCGCTAACATGATATAGAATTTAGACAGACTAATTCGTCTTTGTGGTTTTGCACACACTAGCACATTTCATCCTTTTTCAAAATAATTACATTGGTTGTATGACTTGTATATGTGGTTGTCAGTTTTTTCATGGATGATCCTTTTAAGGGATGATCGCTTATATAATTGACCCTCATGTGCATAAAACGTGAGGGCATATTCATCTTTTCGCATGCCTTTTTTGCAAAATTACTACATTAAATGTCCCTAATATTGTCAAAGTTGCAATTTCCGTTCTTTTTTCAAAATAATTACCTTACTTTACAATGAAATTTTTTTTTTATTTATATGCGATATTTACTTAATTACCATTTTTCAAAAACTTTAATTTTTTATTTTAAATTTTTATGCAATTTTTACCTAATTACCTTTTTTTCCGAAATTTTAATTTTTTATTTTAAACCTTTATGTTTTTTTCAGAAACTTTAATTTAATTTTAATTTTTTCGCAAAGTAATTACCTTTTTCATAAAAAAAAAATGTAACGATTTTGCTTCAAATTTAATGTAATTTCATGTAAAAAAAAATTATCATAAACTTTACATTTTTATTTTTTTGGATTATGTATTTGGAAGCCGCTCAACTATTAAACTTTTTACTTTTATGTCACCCATTTATTTAAATTAAGTTATGGGCCACCGAAATATGTGTTTGTTTTCGTTTATATCAATCTCGCTCAAATTATTGCCGAAAATTTATACATTTTCAAAAATGAAGCTAATTTTAACATATCAAAACAACAAATTAAATAAATTAAACATAAAACATTAGTTAAATTATTATAAATAACTTTTGACTATATAAAGTTGAACTTAATTAATGGGTAAAACTGATATTTTATATTTCAACAGTTATTTGTGTTGCATTAATATGTTACATTTAGCTTTATTCTCGTTGTTTCAAAAAAATTCCAAAAAAAATTATCCAAAATCGGTATACACAAAAACAAATAGATAAATGGTTGTCATATAAGTTACTTTTGATAAATGAGTAGCCTAAAAGTAAAAAGTTTAATAGTTAGGTGGTCTCCTAATATATAATTTTTTTTTACGTAAACTTGACGGTGCATCTTCATTGTTAAGATAGCTTTGTTTTAAAGACGCTAAAAAATTAAATAAATAAATAAATAAAAATACAATTAATAATCACTGAAAAATAGTACATTTTTAATTTCTATACCTGAAATATTTTTCACGTATGAAAACAAGAAATGCATAACTTTTTCTCATCAATCCTAGAGGCATTTTTTTGTGAAATCTAGTTTGATCTAATGGTGAGGATTAACCTAAGATTTAAAAAGTAAACATAAGTTCATGTTTTTTTTCTTATCTTTTTGTCTTTCTTTTTAATTCAAATATTTTTTTTGTCTTTTATTTTTAAATTCACATTTTTTGTTATTTAATTCACGTTTTTTTTTCACGCTTTTTTTTTTAATTGGGTTTTTATTTACGTTTTTTAATTAGCGTTTTTCTTGCGCTTCATACGTTTTTCGTCATTTCATACATTTAAATTCTTTCGTTCGTTTTGTCCGTTTTGTCCGTTTTCATACGTTTCGCCCGTTTTCATCGTTTCGTCGGTTTCATCGTTTTCGTCCATTTTCATCGTTTTCTTTCATTTCATACGTTTTCATCCGTTTTAGACGTGTTTTTACGCTTTCATACGTATTCCTTTGTTTTCTTACGCTTTCATTTGTTTACATTTGTTTACATTTAGATTAAACAACTTAAACAAGTTGATTTTGCTTTAAACACATAGTTATTTAGTGTACTTTTGTTTATTATTAAAGTTGTGATTGAATTTGTCTATTTAATGGATACATTGTGAGTATTTCAATAGGTTTTACAACGGGATTTGAAAATATCTATGGTTGATCAGTGAAGAAGCTATAGTTAAACAAAGCACAACATCTTCATAAACAAACTGAAGAAGCTCAAACACATGTTACATCACATGTGATATCACGTGTGGTATCACACGTGATATCACAGGTGATTTCACAAGTGATATCATTTGTGATATCACAGGTGATTTCACAAGTGATATCATCTGTGATTTCACAAGTGATATCATCTGTGATATCACACATGATTCAACAAAATAGAAGAAGCTGACATATTTGTGATGTCACCAGTGATATCAAATTCTCCTTCAAAAAGTTGAATATCATGAGAATGAGATACACGAAAAATTAGCAATAAAAGTGTGGTAGTTAGTAGTTATTCAAAAAATCACAAATGATATTTTGAATATCACAAAGTGATATTCAGAAAATCACAAGCGATATCAAAATATCACAAAATGATATTATGAATATCACAGAATATCACTTATGATAGTCCGAAACATATGAAAACGTAAGAAAACTGATGAAAACGTAAAAAACGGACGAATACATATGAAAACGGACGAAAACGTATGAAAGCGTAAAAACGAAAATGAACGAAAACGAAAGAAACCGGACGAAAACGTATGAAAACGGACGAAAACAGACAAAAACGTATGAAAACGGACGAAAATAGATGAAAACGTATGAAAATGTGAAAGCAGGACGATGAAAGAAAGAAAAAAAACGTTAAAACGTAAAAATAAAAAAATAATAATAAATAAAAATGAAGAAAAATGAAAAGACAAAAAAAAAATGAAGAAAAAAAAAGACAAAAAGACAATAAAAAAACATGGACTTAAGTTTATCCATTAACTCTTAGGTTAATTCACACCAATAGATCAAACTAGATGAATGGTGGGGATTTATCTCTTGGTACGCACCAAAATAAGAGTAAGCAAAAGAGAATTCCTCGTAATCCTATACAGAAATTAAAAATGTTGTTTATTTATAAAAAATAAAAATAAATAATAAAAAATAAATAAAAAATATGTATAATTTATTCAGAGAAAACTTATCAAATTTTGTCAACTATGAAGCAAACTGCAAGGGAAAAAAATGGAAGATAGTAGTGGTAAAAGAATTCCGTAAAAAATCAATAAAGATTGCTGAAAAATTGTACAATTTTAATTTCAATACGTAAAGAAGAAGAAAAATCAAGTATGAAAAAAGATATATCACTGAAAAAAAATTCAGACTTTTTTTACCTCTAATATCTTCAAAAAAGTTATCTTCATAGTGTAGATGCTAGGGCTGAGCATCGGGCCGGATCCCGACCCGACCCGTCCCGATAAGGCCCGATCCCGAAAGTCTTTCAATTTCTAAACCGAATCCCGACCCGAGAAGTAGTCGGGTAAGTCGGTTCGGGATAATCGGGTTCGGTATTCTCGGTTTCGGGCTTGTTTGGCTTGTTTTTTTCGGTTTTTGGCTCGTCCCGACCTGCCCCGTCCCGACCCGAAACCCGAAATGGCTGAAATGGTGAACCGAGGCCCGACCCGATAAGCTGCTAGTCGGGATCGGGATGATCGGGCTATGTCGGTATCGGTTCGGTAGTCGGGTCTCGGGCGGTTTTGCTCACCACTAGCAGATGCAGTGTGAAGTTTATGTAAAAAAAATTAAAAAAAAAAAAGTACAATTTATTATGAAAAGATTTGACATGAAACTTCATTAAATTTGAAGCAAAATCGCTAAAACGTTTTTAAAAAATTAACTATTTTGCAAAAAAAAAAAAATTTAAAATTAAAAAATAAAAAGTAAAGTTTTAGAAAGATAAAAAGTAATTAAAGCAATGATCGCATAAAAATTAAGGTTTCAGAAAGAAAGGTAATTAAGTAAAAATTACATAAAAAAATTATAGTTTCAAAAAAAAGGTAATTAAGTAAGAATTGCATAAAAACTCAAAAAAAATGAATTAAAATTTATGAAAAAAAGATAATTAAGTAAGAATCGTATAAAGTTTAAAATAAAAAAAATTATCTTCACCGTAAAGTAATTATTTTGCAAAAATGAAAAAAAATGTAATTTTAATAATTTTACGAAAGGGCCATGCAAAAAAATGAAATTGCCCTCAGGTTTTATGTAGGGGTGGAAACGAGCCGATCGTGAAAAGCTCGGGATCGGATCGATAAAAAATTTCGAGCAATGGAAAGCTAAATTCGAGCCTAAGTTTGGGCTCGTTTAATAATCGAGCTCGAGCTCGAGCTCTATCTAAAGCTCGTTTAGGCTCGAGGCTCAAGCGAGCCATAAATATATATATGTATATATATTTTCTATATCGATAACTACAGTAATTGTTTCGCCTTGTGTTGTGTTAGCACGAGCCGAGCTCATGAAAGTTTCACGAAGTGAGCTCGAGCTCAAAATGTGAGGCTCGAAGCGAGCTCGAGACTCGAGCTTTTATATATAACGAGCGGAGCTCAGCTCTGGCAGCCGGCCTGCGTCGTCTCCTTTCACCCCTAGTTTTATGCACGTGAGGGTCAATCAAACAGTTATCCCTCAAAAGGACCATTGATGAAAGAATTAACAACCACAGATTCAATGTAATTATTTTAAAGAAAGGGACTAAAGGTGCTAAAGTGTGTAAAATTTACTCTAGAATTTAATAAAAACTTGATAACAACGATATGACTATAAAAACATGAACGTACCAAAGTGATACGTACCTTTGAAGAAAAAAGTCTTACAAATGATGATAGTGATTTAAGAACCAAATACAGCCCCAATGTCAAACTATGACCAACTTGGTGCATTATAATATTTGGATTTAAATATTCTTGATCACTGAAAACGACCGAAAACTTATGAGTATACATGCCTAGTTACATCTCCAGTTCTCGATCAATCTCATATAAAAGGGCCATTTGCAAGTAATAACGGATAAATAGCAACCTCCATAAATACTTTTGCAGAAAAGAAAGGAAAACCGAGCTAAAATTCTTCTTGTTATCCTCCAAACACAGATGTAACATCTTAATAATCGCGGGTTTGATTTCTCCCACCACGGCCTCTACTGACATAGCCATATCCCCTTCCTTGATAGCCTCCTCCTCTAAAACGACCACCACCACCACGATAGGGCCCACGACCACCCCTACCCCCTCGGTATCTAGAGAATTCTCCGAATGTCTGCACCAGCAAAAGGCATGAACATCGAAATATGAAAAATACAATAACCAAATAAATGTTATGGGTAAAGGTGGCAAACTTGACCCATGCCTTTATAGATGTGCCGGGTTAATACTTTTATCTTTAATGGGTCAAACTAGTTTAATACTGAGTAATACAAGTAGCTTAAAAGCAAACAGGCTGAAACAGATCAAAAGTTTAATGCATAAACCACCTACTTATTTTATTTTAAAATTAGAAATTCCATAAAATTCAGGCAAAAAGTTGCCAAGTCAGCCTGGACAGTAATAATATTTGCCCATTTTAATGAAAACCCACTTTGACCCGCTAGCCTCGACCCGTCTGACCTGCCCACTTTGCCACATCTAGTTATTGTGGTAGAAACATAGAAATGGAAATCACCTCTGTATCTAGCTTCATTTGCTCAGAGAACCTTGTCCTCCCGTTATTTGATCGATTTTCATTATTGCTGGATAACGTATCAAAAAAGTCATCCTTGCTATAAACAGGCTGTAGATTACAGAGTAACATTTTAGTGAACATTAGTAAACTTCCATCGATTTACTACGGATACAATGCCATCTCCTTTTTCATGTAGATTCAAGAGTACAAGATGTTTATCTTAAGAAAAGGAAGTACTCGTAAAATTCAATGAACTTCTTAAAAAACAGCTTAATATCTTTTAAATGATTACCAGCAATTTGCAAAATTCCGATGTAAAAAGGATGCATAAAAGCAGGTTAATCTCACCTTCACATCAATTTTTGGTAAAGCAACATCGTTTTCCTCTTCTAATTCATCCTCGTCACTAGCATCACCATCTCTCTTGTTGCTTTTTCCCAAGGTACCCCACACTTCATCTTTGTTGAATTTCTCATTCATTGCAGTAAAATCAAATTCTTCTGTAAATTTCATCACTGGTCGTGAAGCCTGCATCATAGAAAATCCAAACATGACAAAGCAAATATATATATACACGAGTGTGATATGTACGCTTTCTTATACGAAATACAAACTACCACTTCTATGACAATATAAAAACCTAAAAAAGAGAAAATACCCCCGATCCTCTGCCTCTTTCACGCCCTCGGTAACTGTGGCGATTCTGGTAAGGAGCTCCATTTGTCTAACCATAAGCATTTACAACAGAAAAAGAAACATGTCAGAAACAACGGATGTCTATAGGCATGTAAACTACCAACCAGGCAATACATTATACCATGGAAAGGTGGAGGAGCTTCATACCTTTGGAGCATTACGGGGTTGAGTTGGTAATGGCAGTATCGGAGGTTGAGCTTCTGCAGGAACTGATACCGGTGCAGACAAATCTGCTGATGGTGCAGGTGCTGGTGCTGGTGTGGGTGCTTGTGCGGGTGCGGGTTCTGGTGCTGGTGCTGGTGCTGTTGCTGGTGCAGGTGCAGGTGCAGGTGCAGGTGCAGGTGCTGGTGCTGGTGCAGGTACAGGTTCGGGCGCTGGTGCTTGTTCCACATCCTTATAAACAGCTTGAGAGGACTGAGATGGAACAAGTGCAGCTTGACCAGACTGCAACAGATGTCCCGGGGTTATAAGTGACGGTGTGGAGGACTCAGTTGAATGAGACATGCCCTGATAAGACAAGTTTGCACCAGAAAGCGCATTGGGTTTGTTAGGCATGGGAGGTAAAGTGACATTTACTTCAGAGCCAGTAGTAGCAGCAGCAGGAAGAGGAGGCGCCGATGGTAAGGTGCCACTTAGTGGTGCTGAAGGTACACCAGAGTTAGGGAACTTGTTTTGCATCAAACTTGGTAAAGGTTCGTTATTCAATACAAAAGGTGGTACAGGAGGAAGACCAGAAGGCAGGGTGGACCCCAGTAAAGACGAGGAGGTATTATTAACTGAACCGGTCGAAGTTACTGAGGTTGGTAATAATGGAGATGAATAATCGGGCAAGTTTGAACCAGGCAGGTTGGGAGCGCCACCTGGCATGGATGCATTGAAACTAGGATACTGCATAGGCTGCTGCATTGAAGGGGGCATTGGGAGTCCAGGTCGATACAATGATTGCTGATGCATTTGTGGAAGTCCATTCGGTGGGGCATAGAACCCTGGCCAATACATTGGCATTGGCGGACCGTTACTATTGACATTTGGAGGCGGTGGTGAAGGGCCCCATGGGCCCATATTTCCATCAGGTTGATATAAAGGCAATCCACCTTGAAAAGTAGAGCCAGGCTGTCCCAGTTGTGGATTATGGGTGCTAGGATCAGGCATAGAGTTACCAGTAGGAGCAGCAGGCAAGCTTGACGACGTTGGAGGCGGTCTAGGATAGTGAGACTGCATATAAATGAAGTTGTCAGAACCATTACATGATAGAAGTGTAAACATATCACAGCTTGAATATGCTTACCTGTATAATTGCAGGATCACTATTTATAGGTTGTGTCGGTTGAGCTGGTGGGGACGTTTTCACCTGAAGATCCTGCAAAAGTAGAAAAATAGCTTCCATGCTTTAGCTTTTAGAATCTAATAATATACAAGATGTATAATTGTATAAAGCCAAAACTGTTACACACGTTCTTCTCATTCCTAATGCATACTCTCCAATAGAAGTGGTTGTAACTTAAGAATTAAAAACCCTAACTTTACTGGAACTCGTAGCACAACACAAGTACCCCTAGCAATACAACACTCCATGAAACATACAGGAGGATCTTCATCAACATCAACAAGATGAGCCCAATTTAGTAGTAGAAATACAATATCTTTCATAGAGATCTAGCATTAGAACTAGTCACTCTCAATCTCTCATTTCCAAAATAAGAACCTTAACGAACCACATATCATCTTAATAGGATTTGAGGTATGATAACTGATACAGCACCACTCCGTAGCTTATGACATATGATCCTCTACTGCATAAAGCCACTCTATGTTTGGTTTTTTCAGGATGGTTAATATTTTACAATCCACCATCATGGGCTGACGGTTTCCACACACATTGATGCCTATTAAGGAATTGTTTAATGTTTGATGTGGTGGCCATCTCCAACATCAAACTTTAAATGCAATTGTTTCCATACCAAGAGGAGGTCACCAGAGAGATAAACCTTGAACATGATTCATGATTGGCATTGCAATAAAAAGCACATAAAAAAGACTTGAAATATATAAGAGTAAAAACACCTGGAACTCTGGAAGGTTTTCATCCATGTTCGAGTTAAAATTTGTCATTTCTGATCTCAAACCATACAAACTGCCTTCTTTATGTGTGTGTTTAAGACTTTAAGCTTTTTCATCCTATCGTTTATTTTTATATCATTTGCATTCCATTCCAACTAGTTTGAAATGGAAGACGTGTGTATCCTCCGTCTGAACTGCATATCTACCAACTCATACCCTTCTCCTCTATACATAGACAACACACACCGCCACACTTTTTTATCATGAACCTTAAAGCAAGTGTTTACTCAACTTTCATATTATACACTATACGGTTTATAGTTATACCACCAAAGAATAATGCTCTGTAAGCTTTGTGCAACATTCTACTAAAAAAGGAATTGTAGCAATTAAATGATACTAATATCTATGCTAATGGCAAATCGAACGTCTAATCCTAGAGTAGTTAAAATACCATGCATCTAAAAATATCCAATATGTCATGAACTCATGGTACATGGAAGAAAAAATCTTAAAAGACCAACCCCTCAAAGGACAATAACATGAGCTGATGAGCAAGAAACACGTAAACAATGACAAGAGGAATAAAAAATGTTTCAAAAATAGTACCTTGATGTCGCTTCCACGAAATAAAATGTATTCGTAAACCTTGTCGCTAGGCATGATTTGTGGGCCATCTTTTTTTCGCCCTTCACTTCCAAATGATCTAACTGCAGATGGTCATACAAATATTGCTATAACTATCAAGTAAATTCAAAGAACCAATTGTAAAAGTAACACAGCTAACCAAATACAGATCCAAAATATACCAAAACACGCTACTGCTTATAAATTTGGTTCAGTACTGACTGATGAAACCTGAGACATATGCCACGAAACTATGTTGCAGCCTTTACTCTTAAAACATTGTACTGACGTACCCGCAAAGTTGTTTCCGTTTCTAAGTTAACTAGTATATGTCAATTCTTGCATGTTTTTTACTTCTAACTTTTGAAGAAAAACGGGATCATTGCACTTGCACATCAAGATCCAAAGTGAAGCAATTAACATGTGATCTCCGCCCTCTTAACAAAGTCGATGCCCATATTCACTAAACATTTCAATTCACTTAATTACCAACAAGCTCTCTCGCACTATTGTACGACCATGCACTAGAAATAAAACTATGGTGCTTGTTTGTATAAAAATTTCACTTATCATCTAATGAAATCACCTGCAACTCCACTTGAACAGCTAACACTTAACCTAGTGTCCTCGTATTATAGTTTTCATATAGAAACTATCATTTGATTAAACTAAAGCAACACTTCTTAGTTTGCTTATTAGCATCGAACTAAAACGAAAAGATACACTATAGGTTTCTACACACACATCACCATCAGAAGTCTCAACACTCAACTTGAACACGATGCTAACCATCATGCTATGCAGCAAAACATACTGAAAGCCTTTAAATAGAGAACATCAGACGGTTAAAATAAATCTTCACCATGGGCGCACAACATAAGTAGGGAGTATCAAATAGATCTAATCCAAACCAAATGCATCCCTCGCCACTTCAATACAAATGTTTTAGGAATGTTACGCATAATAAAGTTATATAAGCCCATAAGCCAGAAAATCCGGGCTTATGAAATAAAAACCGAAATCAAATAAGCTCATAATCCCACATATAAGCTTAAACAAACACCCCTGGATTATCCAGAGACATCAAACTGCTTATCTAGTCACTAAATTTACAAACTTTTTTTAAAAAGCTAACCTAATCTAAAAAGATATAACCAAAACCCAAATCAAAAAAGGAATATATAATTACCATTACGCAATCCAATGGATGATTCTTCAGTATTGATGTTATACAAAATGCCTTCATATCGAATCTCACTTTTGGAAGTTAAACTAATTAAGCTTCCGATGTATGTATCTGCTGCTGATGCTGTTGTTGTTGAAGATCCGCCCGCCATTCTTTATTCCGGTGCTCACCGGAAATTTGTTGACTTGTTTGGTTTTTAAATAAATTAGGGTTTGTTTGTTTGGTTTTTGTGTTTGTGTTTCTGCTTTTTTTTTCTTTTTTTCTTTTTTTGGTTAAGTCATAAGTGGGTGTTGTTTTTTTTTGTCTTTTTCATAAAGAAACCAAAATAAGTAAGGAGTAGTTTAGTTGGTGAAAAATTTTCCTGCTTTTTAGTTCTAAATTCTGCAGAATGGAGTGGTTTTCTTCTGCAGAAGAGTTGAAATGTGAAATCTGTTTAGTTGAGTTATATTTTTCTTTTTCTAAAATGAAAAGTTGTTTAGTTGAAGGTGGAGGATGGAGGATGGAAGATGTGTGATAAAAGTGTAGGGTGAAAGGAAATGGTGTTATTATTTTGGAAAAAAAAAAAGTGAAAAGGGTGTAATGTTATTTTCATTTTTCTATTACAAATTGGAAAATGAGAATTTCATATTTTGGAAAATTATTGGAAAAAGTCACATTAAACAGATTTTCGGTTTTCTCTTTTCATATGAAAAATTTTACGGAAAAATGGAGTATTTCTCCAACTAAACTACCCTAAGGTTTTTTTTTTTTTTTTCCCTTTTCTATTTTTTCAATCATCACCGAGCTACCTTTAACAAACTAAATTATCAATACCAACATTATAATTTCGGATTGAGATCCCCTAATGTTAATCTCTCAAGTTGTGTCATTTGGTTGTAATAGGAGTTGGTTCGAGCAATTTGGTCTTGGTCCTTGATTCATTTGGCGAGCAAAAGTGTTGGTGCAAATATTTACGATATTTAATTAAAACGGTCTCTTATGTTTTAATGATGATAAACATGTAACTTATAATACATAACATACAATGTGCAAGTTACTCATTTATACAAATCATCAAAGCATGCGTTCATCAACACCTCTCGACATGCCTCAACAACAGGTTCGAATATGTTTGTTAAGTTGCATTATGATCAAAACATTGAGAATGTTTAAAATACTTTTTAGAGTCAATAAGTATTTTCAAAACCTCGACTTGCATTTCATGCAACGTATGAAAACGTTTTTTATAAAACTCGTCAAGTGACCAAAGAACCCTAGTGCATAAACATTTATGTATACTACTAAAGATGGTGGTCGGCGGTAATATTATAAACGCACGCTGCACTTTTTTAATATGGTCTACGTCCGGTGTTAAATAAAATATAACGTCTTTCGTTTTGGGTCGATGGGCTAACGAAGATTTTGGGTTGTAGCTTGTTTGTGGTATGATAGAATCGGCAGACCGCCTTTTCCTTTTTTATAATTGGTAACATAAATATGGCGGTTGTCAGTTATCTTATGTAATCCTCTAGAATCCATGAAAACTGCCTCTCTCTCATTCTTATCGGAAAGTGCTTCAAAGATTTGATGCGGTTTGATCTTCGAAGTCGTAGGTGTAGTATTGTTTGTCGTTGCTACAGCATGATACTATTTTGAGGGTTATGCTTGCGATATCTATAAGATGCAACTATCAATCATTTTCAGGTGTGTGGTTTTACAAGATTCATATTTTCTTTTGCTTTTAAGGGGAAAATTTGATTTCGATTATATATATTGTTATGTTCGTTGTAAAAATATTTAATTTATAGGAAATAACTGAAATTGGCAATGGTAGAGTTTGAGAGTAGCCAACAACTTTGTAAGTAACCAAAATCGAGTGCAACAGGTTTTCTATTAGGGTTCTAATTTTGAACTTTGATTATAGCTATGGGTTTATTGATACCGATTTATGAGTAGTGACCTAAAATCCGAATGGAGAAGTAGATTTAAAGTAAAGGATTTAAGGTAATCGATTCTAATCTAATTGATTATGTAGGTTTAAAAACTCTATGCAAAATATCCTTTATAATTTATTTATTTTAATTTTTTTTATTATTACGTTGAATTTGGACAAATTTATAGACACTTATAGATTTCTATCATCTGCTTGCGGTTCATTCAGATACAGAGGCAACAACCTTGTTGTGGGGAACAAACTGGATTTGAACAATATCATAGCGGTGAGTGTCGTAGAGTTACGATTGAACAAGGTAAGTGTTATGAACGACGGTGATGATTAATCAAAGTAAAAACAAAACAAATATCCTTGTTGTTACTCATGTTGATAACTAAGTTTTTTTCGCCTGCACAGGATCAAACCGTTGTGTGGTCAAAAGCCTTCTAGGAAAGGTCAACAAGATGAAATCAAGAACATGGTAAGAAACATTGTTCTATGAGTTATGAAAACTTAAAAAAAAGGTTATAATAAATTAGTAATGTGTAAAAATGTTTATATATTTACATGTTTCATATGTTGATTGTCGCAATGGTATATGGACAATACAAGGTTCACTTGATGTGTCACGAGCCATATGTGACAAGCATCTTGCTAAATGCGTGATTGATGGACCAGAAACAAAATCGTTACAAAAAATCATTGTTCTCATGATCAGGACAACTAATTCTATCAACTACATTTAATGGACGGGTATATATCGGTCTCTTAATGTTGCGTAGCCTGTTGAAATGGTACAAAACTTGACAGTTTTTATTCATATAGGTTCCAGAGCCCTCAATCCTCCTACTGGGGCACGGGTGATATCGCTTACTGATGGTCTTTCAAAGGTATTTCATATTGACCTATACATAAATACCTTGCCATGTGAGATTTTCAATCTTTATTATTATTAGCTTTTATAGTCAGTTTTTTTGTGTGCAGATATCTAAACATGCTTCTTCGGATGAGTCCGTATAAATTTTAAAAAAGTAAGCATCAATTCTATCATTTTCTGACATTTTTGGATTTTTAGTTATGGGTTTCGGATTTGTGTAAAAAATGTTGTTTTACAAAGGAAATTGAATAGGTGATTAATAAATAGATACACGGACCAGTGTTGCACTTCAAGTACTATTGATCAAATGTTTGTTGGGCAACTTTAGATTGACAGCGAGAATACGTCATTAGGAATAAGTCATTACGTGTACTTATGTTTTTGGTGCTATTTTTACATTATTTAAGAATCAAGTACAACATGGAAAACGGTGGGCAAACACGTGTAGGAATGTTGTGCTCATGCGAGAAACATTTAAGGATGCAGATGTTGATAATTTCCTGTAATTCTTAACTGTGGGAACGTCGTGTTTATGCCATATCAAGGAGTTTTGTTGATTTCTTTTGCAGGTTGACTTGTTGTTGTTGATGTTGTTTGCGGTCGAGGATTTGAAGGTATTTATTTTCGGTTTTTCTTTTCTTTTCTGTTTTTGGAATCAAACCCGTGTTTGATTGCTTTAAGTTTAATTTCATCAAAATCTTAACTGCTAAACCTTTGAGTACTCGAACTCAGAATCTAAAAACAACATGGTTTATTCATAGTGAACAGAGATTTAACGTTACTATGCCATCTGCATTTGCCTAAAAGGTTTCATTAGAAGGTCGTATTGGAGTTAAGTCGTATAGCTTCACATTTGTTACGTCTTGGCCCTCTATATGCAACTTATCAGATTGCAACTTATCAGATGTTTGGAACAAGCATGATCATGAGGTGCGATAAGTGTAAGCTTAAACCTTTTCCTATCGATAGACAAAGGCGGATTCTCTCTGACGTTAGTATTAAATGCATGTTTCATCCAGGAGACATGTGTGCTGGAATCATGAAGATAGACAGAAATGCTAAAACCGAATATTCAAGTGTGCCCATATACAAGTTGTTTAAAATGCAGATTCTTTGTTCAAAGGTGAGGATATGATGACGATCGTTATTCATTGATTATTAAAAATCAATGAATAATGGGTCGTCACAACCAGATGTATGGTAAACGATGAAATATGGTATCATTATTTTATATAGCTACAAAATTGAAAGGCTTGCGCAACGGTTCAAACCAGGCTATATTTTAATGGGTTAGCATGAAACTATTAGTGTCCAATGCTTTAATTAAATATTAAGCGCTTAATTATGATTATAATGTAGGGACATTTAATAATGTTATAAAATGGGAGACCACGAGAAGGTTAGTTTGGCAATGATAGCAGTAATATTGAGGCTAGGGTGAGATGTCGGGAAGAGGCTAATTATGCAAACGTTTCAACTTCTCCAGTTCGTCTCTCAAACTCTAAGAACTTGAAAATTACTCTTATAGGTGAGATGAGGATTTTAAAAGGAGACCAGGAGAGTCTGATTGGGTGAATGATAATATTGAGGTTGAGGTAAGAATCGGGGAGAAGCTAATTCTACTGAATACAACTAGTTTGTAAAACAAGGTTAGTCTATTAATAAAAAAATTGTTGGGAGGTGGTCAGCCCGACCATAGAGGGTATGACCCAAAGTTCAGCGATCATAATTCAAATATGTAAATATATGAGAAACATTCTATGTTACATCAGTTTCAACTTCTATGATATTAGATTCCTACATCCGGATTCAGTTGCAAAACCGAACAATGATGAAGCGTGTGGAAAACTAGAAGGGGGGTTGAATAGTTTTACCAATTAAAACTTCGTTTTAAAACATTTAGATCAACTTATGTCAATCTATTTAGATGTGTATGTTGGACGTTGATAGATAGATATATAAAAGTGTAATGAAAGATAAAGAGTAAGAAGCACATAACCACGACACGAGTATTTATAGTGGTTCGGCTACAAGGACACCTTCCTTGCCCTACTCCACTCCCCGAGTCACCTACTCAAGAGTTCGTAATCACTACACGACACCAACTCTTTATGGCGGAGAAGCCTTCACAACATCGCCTACTCTTTTTCCGGTACTAGGCTAACCACCGGGTTCTTTTCACCAAGGTGAACCACACCTACCACAACGTCGCCTACCCTTTATCCGGTACTAGGCTAAGTACCGAGTTCCATTACAATGGAGGAACTACTACCTAACACTACACAACACCTAATCCCAAAGGAGACCCACTCCTTATTACAACACCATCAAGGATATCAACATCCTTGGAAACAAACTATCACTATATGTATAACGATGCACCTCATCGATTATACTACCTTGGCATTCTTCACTAATACCACTTTATTTGATTTCTAGGCATCCTTCAACAATGCCCTTGACACAACGCTTGGCACCTTTCACTAATGCCTTCGTCTTGACACCTTTAGCATTCTTCACTAATGCTCATGACACGGACGTAAAGCATCTTTCACTAATGCTTTCGTCTTGACTCTTTTGACATCCTTCACTAATGTCTTCAACACAACACTTCTATGGAGGAAGAAAGAACTATCAACAAAAGAACCTTAGTAGTCTTGATAATGACGAAGCATGGCAACTAATGGACTTGAGCTTGCTCGACTTCAAGAAGTGGTGATCTCGCCTTTAAGAGGAACCTAGAGAATCACACAAAAACAAAAGACAAACTACATAGAAAGATCCCTTAGGATCAGTGGTTAGAGAGTTACAATACTTGGGGAAAGTATGTGTGAGAGTGGCAAATCAAAAGGAAGAAATGGCTCACTATTTATAGAGGAGAAACACTTACTGTTCCATGGATCCCACAGATCCCACCCTCAAGGGATCCGTCTAGTGTAATGCTAGGGATCCGTGGGGCGCTCCTCTTTGCCCATGGGTATTTTGGTTATGGGTCATGGGTTGTGGGTTGATCCATGGGTATTTTATTAGATACAATGTACCTAATGGGTGTAATGCACCTAGTTAAATGGGTATGGGTCAATACCATGGGTTGTAGTTTTTACCCATTTATAATACATACTAGTTATGTATATATTTGCCTAATATGTAAACACTAGTTGTTGTACATATGTATTACTAAATCATAAAATCACTTATACTTGTTTTGGTGTTTTATGTGAAAACGTTAAGTGTGTTAGAAAACTATTGGCTCAAACTATTTACGTATTTTATTTGTTTCGTTTAAAATGATTTTACGTTTGTTATCGACAAAACATTAGAAGATCGTAAAATATAAATAAACGTTTTTACGGCTTATTTGTATTAACAATCTCCCCCTTTTTGTTGATGACAAAATATAAAATTATTTTAAGGAAAAACTAAAATTAAGTAAAAGTTCAATTGAGTTTTACTCTCTTCTCCCCTTTTGTCGAAACAAAAGAGCGTCGAAAAGAAACTAACACATTGTTTTAAGAAAAACATGTAAAAAAAAAAATGTAAAGAGAGCAAGTGGCGAGAATGGTTCTCGTCTTAACTCCCACCAGCGAGTCCATCCTTTTGTGGGGGCATCAAGTAAATAAAACTAGTAAGCTAATGTTTTGCAACTTTGTTTGCAAATGGTTTAAATCCTTGTGACGAAAAATGCTCCCCCTTGAAGATTGCAACTTTGAAATGGGGTGTCATGAAGTGTAATCCAAATAAGGATTATGTTGCAAATGGTTTTGAATTGTATGGTTTGACTCAAAGCTCCCCCTAGCTTAGGGTGTCAAGGTCTTCATGTGTATTTTGAAAATCTACAAAATAAAGGTTATAAAACAAGAGTATAGTGCACAATTTCCTGCAGGTAAGACTCAAGTTAGTAGAAAATTTGCCTTCTGTTGCAAGGATCCCACGGTTCCCTCCTTTGTGGGATCCGTCTAGGCAATTTCCAGGGATCCGTCTGTCTGGTGACAGATTTTCAGCAATGGTGATATACCAAATAATGCTAAATATGAAAGTGAGATATGTATACAAACAACAAATATATACTTAAAGCAATATGGCAAATAAGTTATCATTCAATAAACAAAGAGATAATCAAGAAATCTCTAAAACTAAGAGAATGATTTAGCCATACATATTCTACTAATACTAATGGGTGACCTAAACTTAAGGAGCAACTACGTGCTTAAACCATGAAATGGGATTCCTAAACGTTCTAAGTTGAGCTTGATACTTTAGGCTCATGGTTGTTTAGGTTTGTTGACCTCATCGAAACGTTTGAGGAGGTGATAAAACATGAAACATTGCTCTTCACGTAGTTCAAGTATCAAATTTTCAACATGTTGACAGTGATAACATTCCTTGTCATGGTTTTGGAAGGATGGTGGCAAAGGTTGAGCGTCTTGAGACGGAGGTTCAAGTGAAGTGGGTTGAAGATCTTCAAATGAAGGAGGAATTTGTGAAGGCACATTAAGTGGTGGCTCAACAAGGGTTGATGGTGGAGGTAGGAAAGTGTCAACTTCCATGTGGTCGGATGGTTGACTTTGATGTCTCCTCATAATCCAAAATAGACCATTAGAGGGAAATGGAGAAATTGACATTGGTGCAAGTGTTGATTCAACACTTTGGTTTTGTTGTACAATCTTCTCTAGTGAAGAGTGTGTTGGTAATGGTGGATGAGATGGCCTAGGGGGTAAGTCTTCTAAGTTGTAGGAATGTGGAGATGATTGTGAAGTGGTAAATGATATTGCTCTAGGCACCAATGATGTTGATTGGGTTGAAAAGGGTGTGTTTTGTTTAAGAGGAATTGTAGAGTTTGGTGATGATATTTTTGTGGGAACAATTCTCTTGGGGATTGGTTGTGTTGGTGTAGGGGAAACTCTAGCATTTGTGGACTTAACCGAAGATGATTCGGTTGAGGAAACTTCGTGTATAACCCGCGCAAGTTTCTTGGGTGGTTTTTGGGTGGATGAGTTAGCACTAGGAGATTTCCTCATTGATGAATGACTAAAGAAGATGTTTCTAATTGTTGAGAATTATGTTGTGTTTGATGACTAAGGGATTCTAGCAAGATGTCTTATAAAGAGATGAATTTGGCAAGTGCATTTAAGACTTAAGCCACTAAGATTCTTAGGAATGGGATTATTAGTATGCACAAGAGTCAACTTCAGAATTTTACTGATCTAGGGACTTAATTAAGATGAAGTGGAGTTTCAAGTTAGCAAGATGGGCTTGAAATGATTGTTTTAGCTAGAGTTGACATAATCATCACCGGATCATGGTTCCTCCTTTGAGGATCCGTGCAAGCTAATCCTAGGGATCCGACTCTCGGCATCTATGAGAGGGTAAAAATGAAGTTTCTAAGGTCTAAAGCCTATACCATCTTGAGTGTTTCAGTCCATCTAAGTGTCTTAAATGAAGAGGTACTTAAATACTTAAGGGTAATGATTGATGTAGCTAATGATTGCCTTTTATGGAAGGAAAATGAGACTTTGTGACCACCAATGGATGTTTAAGGATGAAACTAAGAATTTTGATGGTGTCAAGTTATAATAAATGGTCCAAGAGATCAGATGTAAACTTGAGATGGAGTTTGAAAAATCCTCAAAAATCAAGAGAATTGAAAAACTAGTTTTTGACCCGTTTTGAGATAAGGATGGCTTGAAACAATTTCCTAATCTATCCACCTAAGTGTTTTGATATATGAAAAAATGTGTGAGTATTGAAGCGGAAATATGGTGAGTTTTGATGTGTTGATAAGTCAAAAGTACTTTGAACTAGATCCTAGGTAATCTATGGGTGAGTGTGAAGCTATCAAATGCTTGAAGAAGACTTAGTTGGTTCTAAGGTCTTATGTTTGGCTAGTGTGAAGTGATCTAGTGAGTTGTTTTGATGTAAGGAAATATGTATAACTCATCTGCAGTCACGGATCCCACGGTTCCCTTAGAGAAGGGATCCGTCTAGGCTAAAACAAGGGATCCGGCATCTGCAGATCAGAACCCTTACAACAACTAATTCAGATTTTGCACCAAGCAATATACACAAATAACAATTAATCTAAACATCAAGGTAAACATATTATCACATACGACATATCATAGATAATGGTAGTAACAATAATATCCAAGAAAACACAAAACAACCGTGCTAAAACATAGTCATTCACACATGGATCAAATGTCTTAAGCATAATCCTATAGTCTCTTTCATCAATCCTTTATTTTCCTCTTTCCCGACTTCATGACGTAGTGAGCTAGGTTTTGAATCATACCCTTTAATTGTTTGAATTCCGCGGTCTCGTTTGGAATAGTTGGAAGTTGTTGATAGTAATCAAAGGGTTCCAATTCGATGTTAGCTATGGGGTCGGTATAATCTTCTTCTTCATCTTCTCCATCCGAGGAGTCCGAGAGAGCTTTAGGTTTTCTTCCATTGACCATGAACCGTTTAGGGGGTTGTTTGGTAAGAGGTACCATGACGTGATCGAAAAGGAAATGATCATCATTGATAGGGGATGGTTGCAATGCACTAACATACTTACAAATTCGTGTTAGGAGCATACCATATGGAAGTACCATGTTGGAAACTTTGAATACCCCGGCCATTATCCTCACCATGTAATAGGTGAGATTAAATGGCTTTTTGGATAAGACAATAAATCATTTGCACGAGACATGCATTTAGATGATCCTTGTTACCAACTAGGCTAATGACGTTTTCCCTAAGAATTTCTTCCCATATTCTAAATATGGGGTGCATTTCGAAGAGTTCCATTTGAAAAGGATCATGGTGAATGAGCTTTTTTTTTCAGTTGAAACGGGATTGGTCGGTCCTAACCTTGAAGATAGTATCTCGAATGGTTGCGGGATCATCAAGAGGAGTATTGTAGATAGGTTTAGGATCAAATGCAAGGTTTTGAGTGGCAATTGCCCAATCTTGAGAGTACATACAAATTCCTTCACAAGGAATGCGAAGAATTTGAGCAAATGTGTTGAGAGGTAGAGTGAAGTTTTGTTTATTGATGATGAAGGCGATTGAAATGCATCATCGGTGTTTCGAATGATCCTAATGCTTTTATAGAATTCAAATATGAAAACCGGGCAAATTTGTTCATCAATGTCAAGAAGACAATCAAAGTTGATTGCCGAGAAGACTTGACGAATGTTGGTATCTTCAAGGAAACATTCCTTGACTACACGACCTTCGTGAATAAGTCATTTTTCAAATCTTTTGAAGACTTTGCGATTGGTTTTGACAATCCTTCTTTCCGATAGTAATGGGTGAGGTAATGGACGGTATCATGGTGGTCTTTTTGAGTGACTTTAGGCATGATTTGTCCTAGAAACACAAATATTCCAATTAGGCAAAATTTGTAGAGATGGGTTTATGGTTTTGATTTGTATTAACAATGTTGTGAACACAAAGTAATCTTAGTTGTGTGAAAGCCCCTTTTAATGATTAATTTTGAAATCCTTAATTAAGTTAATTGATTAAATATTGAGAAACCATAAACCCTAGGATGAGAATGATGAAGATTAGAACATGTTGGTGTAATTACTTACAATGGTGTTCTAGAGAAGAGTACTTGAGGATATGGAGTCCTATGAGGATGAAATCAGTTCTTGAGTCGTATTTGTGTTTTGTGGGAGAGGAAAATGATCGTAATGGTTTTCAAAAGCGTATAGGCATTTTACATCCCATGGTTCCCGGATCCCTTGTATTTGGGATCCGCCTAGAGGACTGTCAGACAGAAAAAGGGTTTGTTTGGCATTATTTTTGTAGTAGGCTATAAACTAGCTTATGGAACAAAAATAGTTTTCCGGTTAAAAAAAATGTTTTGGTCAACGGGATTTGATAAGTTAATTATCAAGGATCCATTTGTGACGACAGCGTTAGTTTGACAAAATCAAGAGGAATACTATTCCCGATGATGAGTAAGTCAGGAAAGTGATGAAAGAGATACTTTTAAGAGATTAGCAATTATTAAACAGAAAGGAACTATGACATCAACATAATCATGTAAGCTAGCTAATGAAAAGTAAACATACCTCTATGCTCTTGGTTTGGTTTATGAAGATATAATACCAAAAGTACTTCATGACCTTTTAAAGTAATCCATTGTACTTAGAATAAGTAGATAGTGATTACTTTTAGGTTCTTCCTTGATAGTTGACTTCATTATTCTTTGAAAAGAAATGAAGATTTTGGAGAGATCCTAGCATGAAGATTTCTTGAAAATAAGCTGTTAGGATAATCTATCAATATCCAACACAAACGAAAAATTTTGTTTTAAAAGATTTCCTTCTTTGTAGGACCCACTCCTTATTACAACACCATCAAGGATATCAACATCCTTGGAAACAAACAATCACTATATGTATAACGATGCACCTCATCGATTATACGACCTTGGCATTCTTCACTAATACCACTTTATTTGATTTCTAGGCATCCTTCAACAATGCCCTTGACACAACGCTTGGCACCTTTCACTAATGCCTTCGTCTTGACACCTTTAGCATTCTTCACTAATGCTCATGACACAGACGTAAAGCATCTTTCACTAATGCTTTCGTCTTGACTCTTTCAACATCCTTCACTAATGTATTCGACACAACACTTCTATGGAGGAAGAAAGAACTATCAACAAGAGAACCTCAGTAGTCTTGATGATGACGAAGCATGGCAACTCATGGACTTGAGCTTGCTCGACTTCAAGAAGTGGTGATCTCGACTTTAAGAGGAACCTAGAGAATCACACAAAAACAAAAGACAAACTACATAGAAAGATCCCTTAGGATCAGTGGTTAAAGAGTTACAATACTTGGGAAAGTATGTGTGAGTGGCAAACCAAAAGGAAGAAATGGCTCACTATTTATAGAGGAGAAACACTTCTTGTTCCACGGATCCCACGGATCCCACCCTCGAGGATCCGTCTAGTGTAATGCTAGGGATCCGTGGGACGCTCCTCTTTGCCCATGGGTTTTTTGGTTATGGGTCATGGGTCATGGGTTGTGGGTTGATCCATGGGTATTTTATTAGATACAATGTACTTAATGGGTGCAATGCACATAGTCAAATGGGTATGGGTCAATACCATGGGTTGTAGTTTTTACCCATTTATAATACATACTAGTTATGTATATATTTGCCCAATATGTGAACACTAGTTATTGTACATATGTATTACTAAATCATAAAATCACTTATACTTGTTTTGTGATTTTATGTGAAAACGTTAAGTGTGTTAGAAAACTATTGGCTCAAACTATTTACGTATTTTATTTGTTTCGTTTAAAATGATTTTACGTTTGTTATCGACAAAACATTAGAAGATCGTAAAATATAAATAAACGTTTTTACGGCTTATTTGTATTAACAAAGCGAATACTAACAAATTAGCGAAACATGTATTTTATTTTGTTAGATTCTAGTTGTACATAATGCAACCTCTTTTAGCTTATGATCTGAATTTTAAAAGATGAAATGTTTCTGACTGTTGTCCCATGATTTATGTTTAATAGTGCTTGGTTCAAAGTTTTATAATGTATTTTCCACTTCTGCATGCATATCTGTCAAGATTTACACTGAAAGTCCATTGCTCATGACGTCAAATCTCAGACACCATTGGCAACTTGAAAACCATGATCCAGAATAAAGATGATATTCTTCAGATGAGCAGGCACTGAACTTGAAGAATGCGGTCATTGAGGATATCGATCTCCGTTTTAGTTGATTCAAAAGGTCACGGAAAGAGAAAAGAGAGAAATACACATTCAAGATATAAAGTTGACTAAATACTGAAGTTGGACCGTGGTAATTTTTGTTGCAAATTCCAGTTTGTGAGTTATATTATAATACATCTTGGGCCTTATGTGGATAATTAAACAATTGGATGTATTCGGGGGCTTAAATGAGGGCTAAAATGGGTCATTCTGGGGAGATGCATCTAATACGTATGGTCTTATTGGGTCATTTTTGTAAGTGTATACTTTAGCCTGGAAAACTCGATATCGAAAACTGGGTAAAATCCCACCGCAACGCGGCGGGCGTCTCCATCTCGTTTATTAAACATAATTAAAACAAATGATTTATTAATCATAAACTAAATAAATGTTTACTTACATCTAGGGGTGAAAATGAGTCGAGCCGAGGCCGAGCCTGTCAGAGCTCGAGCTCGGCTCGTTTAAGTTTTAAAAGGCTCGAGCTCGAGCTCGGCTCATTTTGAGCCTTTGTAAGATATTGGATTTCACAAACACACTAAACCATGATCAAAGTAGGCGTATAAGTATGTTAGAGAGAGAAAGTTCTAGTGAGAGAAAGGAAGAGTTGGGAACTATAGTGAGAGAAAGAAAATATTATTATGAGCTCAACTCTCTACCTTGGGAGGTAGAGAGTATTTATAGTCTTACAATAAACGCCACACAACGGGTGTGGATCGAGGCATACAGTGGGTAAAGACCCGTCCGTCCTCCACGGTGATACTAAACTAAATACTACTTAACTTAAAATAACTACGACTACGAGCTTTCTAACGATTACATATACTTGAGGTGACCGACTCTTTAATACACGGAATTTCTAATTCTAACAATCTCCCTAAGGAGGTCACCTCAAACATATACTAAAATTACATTGAATACAAATAGATATTTCATTAACAATTGTTCTTGCATTCTTGATGTAGTACTTTGCTCAAGCTCGTAGTCATTGATTCTTCTCATTGCATGTTTGGTTACTCCGGTGGAGGTCTTTTCTTGATCCACGTGATAATAATTTTGAGCCGACTTTTGAGATCATCACTATGAAAAATCTCGAGACATCCATTGTGGTGTTGGAATTTTGTGATGTTGTGACATTCGGACCGACATGCTCACATTCTTGATCATGATATCTTCTCATCGAGTAACGGAAGCTTTCGTTGATTCATGATATTGGGCGTGAGTAGCGAAGCATGGAGTGAAAATATCGAGTCATTGATGCACTTATCATGATTTCTTTTGAGGTGAATGTGTAGTGTGAGCATGCGGCTATGGATTGACCACTTCATTCGATCGGTACAAGCGTAGGATGTACCGCATAAAGCAGCTTAGCAATAAAGCACACGAAAGTGTCTTTGATCACTTCGTTGAATTGAGGTACACGCCCACGGTTCCCCGTTGATCATACAAGTACCGCTGTGATCGGTAGGATTCCTAAGAATCTCCTTGACGGGGTTTCGCGGATGTTCTATTTGTTCTCAAACCGAACATCTCAAAGAAGACAACACGAGTGAGTGAACCGGTAATTTAAGTCCAGCGATTGATGAAAAGAGATTTGAAAACAATCGTGTATTGCTCAATAGAAATTGTTTTTGCAATACAACGAAGGTTTTAATGAACATCAATTATCAATCATAAAACACCTTTTGATTTGAAATATCCGTACACGGTCGATTTGCTAAAGAAAAGAGTTTTTAAGCACAAAGACCGGTTTTTCAAAGGTATCCATCAATCCATAACTCGAACGAGATTGATTCAAGAGATTGAATCGCCCCATTGTTTACATTCGGTTGTCACATGGTTGATCTATATAATAGATCTCACATGCCACCTACCGAGGAGCTTGTTTGATGTTGGCTCGAAGGTTTTCCATCTTCACCGTGAATATGTTCACATATCACTCGGATGTTCCGCAAAACCACAAGGATAATCGTGGGACTCAAGATATAATCTCTCTTTCCACATTGTGTGAAGCAGAGAGTCTTCATTGAAAGTGTCCTAATGAGATTTATTGATGATCTCGTGGCTCTAGACTCAATTTGTGCATATTTGGATCCTGTGCGGAGACTAGGGAGAGGGTCTCCTTCTTCAATATCAACAATCTCTAAGAAAAAGTTGATAGATAATGTCGGTTCCCGTGAGAATGAAACAAGTCCTTTTAAGAGGAACTTGAGTGGTTTGGAAAGTTGAAGTGCGGTCGTCCTTTGGGTCCATGACGTCTTGTATTTAATACCGATGTTACCATCGGTAGCATATGAATTGAACCCGGTTTACGCCCTAAGGTTGAATAAATGGAGGCTATTTGTTTTCACCCTTTTCTCATTCAATTCTTTTTAATTCTTCAACCCCTTGGTGCTTACCGAGACTTCATAGCAAGAACCTTGTTGGGTTTGTTCCATTAACTTGCTCTGTCTCGATCCGCACTCTTCCCATATCTCACTTTTCTCCTTTATCATCATACCTAAGGACTTCTACACTAACTAGTGGATTGTCCTCGGTAGATCCCTCCGGTTCGGCGGATCATGGGAACACATACCTAACCTTATCATCCTTATATCACCGTACATAAAGTAAAGTTGGTCGGTCTATTTGGTATTGTTCATCGCCATTGGAATCAATTGAAAACCATTTGAGAATCCTCCGGATACTTGTGATATAATATCAAAGCATTTTGTACTGAATTGTTTTGATATTTTTAGAACGAGAACTCCCCTCAACATGTGCATCAAATATTTGAAATCGTTTTGCACATGGAGGCAAGAGAAAGAATTAACTTCTTTGATTACCATTTTCTAAAAATATCAACATCACTTCCTAATCAAGACAAGTAGATGAAGCATTTTGGGAAGGATGAGATTTTCATAATTTAGCTCCCCTCAATATGTGCCTCGAGATTTGAAAAGAGTTTTGCACTAACTGAGGAACCTGCACATTGAGATAAGTGATCACGTTTCAAATCATAGGTTTAAGATAGATGCTCCCCTCAACATGTGCATGGAAAATTTGAAATCGTTTGTCACATGTGGGAAGGATAGCATGTACATCCTTATAAAACCATTTACCGAATTATCAGTTTAAATCCAATTTAAATCACACATTCTCCCCCGATCACAATTATCAAATCATTTGAGATTTGTGATCTCTTATTGATTTAAATTGATTTTGAAAGCTTTTAAGGAGAATTGTGACTTGATTATGAAAGTGTTTTAACTGATAAGGATCGGAGTTTAAGACTTTAAACTCCATTGGTAAAACATGCATGAATATCTTTTGAAAACAATTTAATCCAAATAACTTTTTAATTTAATTGAAATCATTCTCCCCCTCAATCAATGACATAGGTTGTTGATTGAGAGATTGATATTTTGACAAATAAGTCCAGATGATTATCAAAATAGAGTCGAGTTAATTTTGAAACAATTTGTTTTCATTGAGATAACATGTAAATAGAATCGAGCATGGAATTTGGTTGATAAGAAGGCTTTTGATGAATGTTCAAACAAATTCTCAAATCTTGAAAAACATGAAAAAGCATGGCTCTGTTCTATCTTTGAAAAGCGGTTCTTGCTGAAATGACAATAAACCATTGTTTCTCTTTCTCCCAAAATAATTTTTTGATTTTTTTTTTAAGAATTGAACAACATCTAAAGTCCGTGTCATTCTTTGAATGACAGCCCAAAGACCGTAGATATTATCGAACCGAGAAAAACAAAACAAATTGACAATATTTTTTTAAGATTTTTCAAATTTTTCAGTTTTTTTTTTTTATTATGGATTTTGAAGGTTTTATATTTTTCTGTTTGATTTTTGAGGGTTTTATAATTTTGTATTTTATTTTTCGAATAGATATATACAAGAGATAGATGAAGATAGACCTTTACTCCTCATCTTCCTCCGAAGACGTTTGAGAGTTTCTAGTTGAAGGCTTTTCAAGCCAAGACATGGAAGAATAAACTCAAAACGTTCTCTTGGAAGAGCTTTGGTGAAGATGTACGCTAAGCGATATTCGGACCTCACAAAATAGAGTTCCACCACACCTTTTCCACTTGTTCCACGATGAAATGATGTCGAATGTCGATATGCTTTGCTCTTGAGTGTTTAACGTTGTTGCATGAGAGCAATATCACTTTATTATCACGAGAGAGGATTTTGTTGAATTCAAAGCCATAGTCGATAATTGAGATCTCATCCATAAGATTTGAGCACAACAAGATGACATGGCTATGTATTCACCTCGTAGAGGAAATAGAAGTACTCATTTGCTTCTTTGAAGACCGACTCACAAGCTTATCACCCAAAACCGAGCACCTCGGATGTACTTGACGAGTATCTTGACACCTGCATGATCGGCATCTGCATATAGTCGTTAGTGTCATACCGGTGTCCTTGGTACCAAAGACCCATGTTGATGGTTCCTTGGAGATACCGAAGACCCGTTTAACCGCTTCAAGGTGCTTTTAGTAGGCTTAGCACGGTATCTAGCACACATGCAAACAATGAACAAGATGTCCGGTCTACTAGCGTTGAGGTACATCGAGGATCCAATCATACTACGATATTTCGTTTGGTCAATCATGATCCACGAGTGGTCCTCATCTAGTTTGGTTCGATCAATCATGGGAGTGTCAGCAGGTCACTTGAATCAAATCCAAATTTCTTTAAGATCTCGGTTGCATATTTAGATTGATTTATGAAAATGCCTCCGGACTTTGTGAAATTTGTAATCCCAAGAAAAATGACATTTGTCCCATCATTGACATTTGAAATTTTGAACTCATTTCATTTGAAAACGGTCACACTCATTGGGGTCGATCGAGGCAAAGATGATATCATCAACATAAATTTGAACATGAATTAAATGTTTGCGACTTCGGTGAACAATGTTGGATCAATCGCTCCTTTGCTAAATCCGGTAGATAGAAGAAACTTTTGATGTATCATACCATGCCCTGGAGCTTGCTTTAAACCGTAAAGAGCCTTCTTCAAACGATAAGCGTGAGTAAGATGCTCTTGATTTACAAATCCTTCAGGTTGGGCGGCGTGAGCGACTTCTTTAAGATCTCCGTTCGAAATGCCGTCTTCACATCCATCGATAGACTACCATGTTCTTACTAGCGAGATTAGCCAAAAGATTACGATTGCCTCGATTCGAGCAAGCTGGAGCAAAAGATTCTTCAAAGTCAATACCTCCTCTTGACGGTATCCTTTAGCAACTAATCGAGCCTTGTTATTCAATACATCACCATGCTCATCTAGTTTCACTTTGAAGATCCATTTTAGAGCAATAATCATGGCACATCTCGGGCGGTACTAACTCCCATACATCAAGTCGATCAAACTCATGAATTTCATCTTGCATAGCATTGAACCGGTATCTTCGTTCATGGCGGTTTAACATCCTTTGGTTCGATCTTTGAGAGTACGGAGTTGAAGAAACACCATAAGGCATCGGTTGCAAGTTGTTTCCGTGTTGATACAGGGCGAGAGGATTTCAATGATGTTGTCTAATGGATGATCGTGAGTCCATTTTCCGAGGTGTTCATGTGGTAGTTGTTGAGGGACTCAAGTAGCGAGTCGATGTCTCACGAAGAAGATGGTTACGAAGAAGATTCGAGGAGCAAACATGTTTTCGAATGGAGCATCTTGATGAGTAGCAAGGGATTAACTTCATCATTGATGCGAAACATTTCCATGATGTACATTTGAAGAATGATGATTTGTTGATGAGGCGAAGGATCGATGAGCGGCGCTTCTTGACTTAAAGATATTGAGGCGAGGATTGTCTTCATTCACGGGAATATGAGCGACCTCTGTTGTAGGAATCGACACATCATTAGTACTTGGATCATAAAGTTCATCAAACATAGGATCAAACAATTTCTTTAAATCATCTTGGATGGAGGTACATATGGAGTTTCTTGAGAAGAGTTTGGAACAAGGGATGAACCAATGGGACTGTTTTGAAGTGTGGGTCTGAATCGAATTGTCCAGAGCCATTTGACCGGTCGACTCATCAAACGTAACGTGAATTGTTTCCATGATATTTCGGGTTCTTTTGTTGTAGATTCGGTATCCCTTTTGTTTGGTGCATACCACAAAAACTCCAATGTCTCGCTTTAGCTCTAAGTTTGCCTAAGTCTTGACCTCATTAGTTGGATAACACAATGAACCAAACACACGAAGGAAAGAGAGATTAGGTTATCTGTTGTGAACAAGTTCATATGGAGTTTTCCATGAGCAGTGTGAATCGTGGAGCGATTTTGTGTGTAGCATGCGGTGGCAATAGCTTGACCCGGAGAAACATTGGAACCTTTGAGTAAATAAGCATTGTTCTAGCGGCTTCTACAAGAGTTCGATTTTGTCTTTCAACTACACCGTTACATTGAGGAGTTCGTGGAACACTTCTTTGATGGTGATTCCAATGCTTTCATAAAATTCACTAAGTTGTTTGTTAACAAACTCGGTTCCATTGTGCATTCGGATAATTCAGCGGTTTTGTTAAGTCGAACTCACCAGAATTGTTTGATGAGTTTGATGATGATATCGAGTTTCATCCTTTGTCCTCAAGAACTTGACCGGTGAATCTAGAGTAATCATCAACCACAACTAACACATATTTCTTCCCAAAGATATTCTCGCACTCTCATTGGTCACATAGATCCATATGAAGGGTATGAAGAACTTCGTGATTGAGTTTGTAGGTTTGGGTTTATGGGTATACTTTTGCTTTTTCCCAATTGGCATGCTGAACAAAGATGATCCTTTTCATACTTTAGTCTAGGTAACCTACAACTAAGTCCTTTCTGGAGAGATCATTGATGGTGCCGTAGTTCAAGTGATTTAGACGACGATGCCATAACCATGACTTTGTTTTCGAGGCCTTTGACAACAAGCAAATAGGAGAAGACTTCATCATATCATCGATAGAGATGGTGTAAAGATTTGAACCACGAGTTCCTCGTAACAATTCCTTACCATCAAGTTCTCTAACAAAACAAGTATGTTTTTCAAGGCTACTTCTAGATCGAATCACGAATTGACCAACAGAGAACAGTTATGACCAAGACCTTCCACATAGTATACTCTGAGATGACACTATCACCCACAACAAAATCACCATAACCCATGGTGCACCGAATGATCATTTCCGAATCTAAGCGTGTCCGATGAATTTGCTCACGAAGTTCATGAGCGTGACCGGTCGCCAATCATATGCTTGGAACGACTGAGTCCAGTACCACGTAACGATTTGAGCGATCTGCGGTTGAACACTGAGACAAGAATGGATAAGCTGGATAATTGGGATCCCCATGCAAGAATGGGTTCCATTTGGTTAGTAACAATGGTTGGAACACCCACATCGAAATAGAAGCATTCATATCGAGAAAATAGGGCAATGGAATCATTGTGAATAGATGCAATACTAGTGTCATGATTAGCCACATTCACAATGTGCTCACTTCTTAAGGAATAGATCTACCAAGAGGCATCCATTTTCTAGTAGGCATTGTCTCGATTAGTCTTACGACCAACGGTATCCAATAATAGCCTATCTTACTAAATGTTCTTCTGTGGGTTTCCATTGTTTTCTAACTTTCTTTCGTTTTACCTTTTAGCCTTCTTAGCATGATTTTTAGCATTAACAATATTAATTGGACAATTAACATCATTAGGCAAAACATTAACACCACATTCATGATTAGAAAGCGAATTCAAGCGGACATTAATACAAGGTTTGCAAATAGTATCGAATTGAATTAATTCTGAAGACGCCTATGGCTAATACTAGAATCAACACGATTCGTTTTATTTAACTCAAACTTAAAGTTCCTAGGTAGGTCTTTACTTTCTTCCAATGCACATTCTTAGCTTGCGAGGTCGTGTCCTTCCTTGTATTGTCTTGAGACTTTGACCGCTTGCTTTAATGTCATGATTACTCTGTAGGAATGGGAACATTAGTTGGTTTGGCTACTATTTGCTTCACTGTTTAGATGTCTTTGGGATTTGAGCTACATGCGGCACACTAAGATTAACTTTTTAACACTTGAATAGTCTTGGGATTTGAACACCTAGAGGGCACACTCGAGTTCACATTCTTAGTACTATGATTTGAAATCTGAACTACTTGAAGGCACATTAGGGTTCACATTCATAACATTTGGCATTGGTGACTTGCATGATTGGCACTAGGCATAGAACACGGTATCAAGGGATTGACTTGCTCACCTAAGGTTTTAGGGCATATTGTAATTAGGCATTCTAGAAGTTCTTGAGATCGTTTGGCATATAAGCATGCATGGCCAATTGCATTATCATCTGGTTTCTCTAACTTATCCTCTTCTACAATCTCACGGAGACATTCTAAGTTATCCTTAAGGTATGAGAAATATGTTTGAATAGCAAGTTTGTTATTCCTAAGATGAGGAGGAACATATTTCACAGACAAAGCATATTTATTACAGACATGTACCTTTGATACACCATTCTCCCATTGGTCATTGGCATCTTCCTTTTATCGACTCTTTAGATTCTTAATTTCTTTTTGTTACGAGGCTACCGTTTCGTTATTTTTTTTCTGAGTGACCTTTATAGATTCAAATAATTCATTGAAATGACGTTTAACCTTTTCATTTTCTTCAAGAAAACCTCATTTTCCTTTTGTAAAGCATTTACTAAGTTTTAAAGATGAAAGTTTTGAGAATTCGAGAATCTAAAGGAGGAGGCATTTGGGGACCCGGTCACATTGTTCGTTTGACCCTTTAATTGAGAGATTTGGGCTTTCAACTTTTCGATTGTGTTGCAATGAGCTTGAATCATTCATCACGTTTGTTAATTTGAAAAGCGCATCAAACTCGGAGCATCGAGGATGTCTTGATATTTGAAGTTTTGACATTTTCTTTAAGATGTTGATATTTTAGTTGTAAATTAAAATGCTCAACTTCTAGTTTAGAAAAATGTTTAACCAAATTGTCGTGATCATCCGGTTCAATTTTCTCATTTAGTTCGAATTAGTTTTTCAAGCTCAATGACACGATCATGAGAGACTTTCAAAGCAACAGATAGTTCATGGAATCGAGAAGCGATAATAGAACAGATTAGTAGCGATGTAGAACACATCTTGAGCAATACATTCGTAAATCGGGTTCTCATTTAGTGTATGCAAGTTCTTCCTCTCAATCTCATTATATTTTAGTGCTCGCTCATAGTCACTAACCTCAACTATCATTGCATCAAATTCCTTTTCCATTCCCTTAATATCGATATCTATCCCCTTTTAAGACTCTCAAAGTGATCTTTTAGAAGTTTAAAGAAAGGCATGACCTCGATTAAATAACATTCTTTCGTTTGCTCAAAACCCTTTCTCCTTTAGTTATACGGTGGGTGTGATCCTTTTCTTGCAAGTTTTCTCAAAATCAACAAATAGTTGAAAGATAACATATTGGCTAATTAAGGTCTTGCTTTTAGTGGCAATTGTTCTAGGAACAAGATGCATTGGTGTATTAGGAGGATACACGATCGCTCTAGGCATTTTCCAAAGGGAGGGTTTGTTTCAACAATATTTTCGACTTTACGCTTATCTAAATCCATTTTCCAGAAAACTTGTTCGGAGTCAACAATGTACGAGGCTTAAACATGTTCAAGGAAATCCAGTTTTCCTTCTTGTAATCATGGGGTGTGATCTTTATTTTCTTCTCTTTACATTTAGGATCATCTAATTTCTTGTTCATCTTTCCTAGTGACTTCATCGATTTCTTATCTTCCTCGATTGCACTCATCGCAACTAGGTTTACATCTTGGTTTAAGGATTTCATTGCCATCATAAAGAACCTTATGAGCATTTCTAGCCTTTTAATGACCTCTGGATTTGGTTCATCAACAAGGGAATGCTATGCTTATCGCTTAAGACTCTATGCTTAGTGATCATGTGAGCGATCTGAATGGTGTTCCTTGTATGTACAACTTGTTTTCAAGTTTGTTTTCAAAGTTTTCATATTAGAAAAATCTTTCAAGAGTTTTGATTCCTTTGCATTAAATTCTTGCTTAAGCATTTCACATTTTCTTGAAGTTCTTGTTTTTGCTTAGCAGTTTTAGAAAGCTTTTCTTGCAAGGAATTTAACTCTTGTTTTAATACTTCTTCTCTAAAATTACTTTTTCTAATGATTTACGCACTTGGTCATCCATTTCCGCTCACGAGTGGTCAACTCAAATTTTGCACGTTGTTCATAAATAGCAACACGTTCTTTATAGGCATTTAGTTGAAATTACGAATCATCGAGGGCACATGCGGTGTATTCATAAAAACATAGTCATTGTTGACCGCGGAAGATGTATCACTTGGTACAACTTCACTTTCACTTTGTTTCACATATTGATCATATGGGACAACATTGATATTACCCATATTTTCAATATTTGATTCAATAGTTTGATTGATTGTACTTTGTCATGCATCTTTTGCACATCAACATCATCGTATAGTTTTAATACCTCGAGATGAGTTTGTCTTTGGATGGGCCACTTGTGGTGAAGATGAGACCTTGGGAGAAACCATTGGAGAAATGCTAGCCATAAAAATTGTGTGCGATGGGTCCATCATCCACATTAGAGTCGTATGGATCACAATCGGCGACTTGAAAGGCATTCGATGATTGTGACCTATCTCACGAATAGTTGCTCATCCACATCGCATCATAGGTCTTGGCATTGCCTCAACAAGAAACAACAATTCCTCTTCATCCAAAGCGGCACCATTATCACGAGCTTGTACAAGCGACATCTTATCTACAAGTAATCGGCATTCTATGGACGTTTTGGAGATGTGCAGTTCCTTGCAATGTGTCCCTCACCACCACAGTTATAACATTTGATCGGCTTAGCTTGACCTTGATTACCATTCCTTCCTCGATTCGATTACCAACATAACCTCTACCACCCACCTCTTCCCCGATCATCTTGTCTTTCTGAACGGTTGCACCACGATCCTCCCATCTTTAACGAAGAGCTTGATTGTGTGGGTTAGATGATGTTACGAGGTTGTTGTTGGTTTGTGGGAGAGAATTCATGTTTTGACTAATCGGAAGAGCTAGTTGATTAATGATGTTACCAGCGTGTGCATCGGCATCGACTTGTTTGAACATAGGATCGGGAATGAGTTTGTGATTACCATTACCCATGGGTATGACTTGTGAGGCTTTGGTTGTGATTCCGATGTTTGAGTAGAAGGCGGTTGAGTCATTAGATGAGCTTGTCTCTCCTGGTTGGTTTTGAACCGATTAAGAATCATCTTTTCAAACATGGCATGTCTCTCATTCGAAGAAGGAAGGCATAGAGTTGCTCATAATTCGTATTCTTCAATCCTTTAGTGAGCTTCACGAGTAACAAACTTGTGCCATTCGGGATTCATGTTGTTCACAAATTTTGAGTTCAACTAAATGTTAGGCATAGTCATTCGATGTTCCTCATATCATTCACCGACTTATGAAATCTCACATAGTACTTGTTGGGACATGAAAGTCTTGAAGATATCAAAATCTCAAGATATGGAAATCTTGTAAGTTGCAAAATCTTGGAAGAAGTCAAATAGTCAAAAAATCTTGCTAAAGACAAAGTCAAAGTAATCTTGCAAGATGAAGTCAAAATCTTGCTAGAACAAAAGCTGTTATATTCGTTTATGGAAAGTATTGTATTCCATGTTTAGATTACTTGTCGTACAAGGTTATCAATTGTAAACCGACTAGGATATCCTTGAGCCTATAAAAGGACTCCTAGATTGGCATTAGAGTGCGATTTGAAAAAGAGTTTTAGAGTTTACAATTAGTGTTTTAGAGAAAAGTTCGATTATCTTAGAGTTGTATTAGAGTATCGCATAATAAGCGATTTAGAGTTTATAATAAAGTTATTCTTCTTAGCTTTGTTAAGTAAATTCGCGTACTTGATAAAGATTGCTCGGTGTTTCTTTGTTAATAACTTAGGATTTATCCGAGGTTATTAAACCTTAACAAGCTAGTTAAGTTAGTTTGATTAAAGTATATCGATCCAACAAGTGGTATCGAGCTTGTGTGGAAACTCGACTAGGAAGAAACCCTACTTCAACAATATTCAAGATGTCATTGAAGTTGTTCCACCACCCTCAATCACCTCACTCGAATTCCAATAATCAAGAAGGAGAATATGATCTACGGTGCATGAAGATGAGGCGTTATATTGCCATTCTGAGACCATGCTTTATGGAATGTAATTGTGAATGGGAATGAAGTAGTTTCGAGATCCCATTGTTGTTCTGGACAACCCTCTGACCAAAAGCGGTCTTACCGGTGACAACCATAAGGAATCAAGAGAAGGCTCTAAACATTCTCTTGTCGCCATTCGGATGGTCATCTTCTCAAGTTTCATGATGCTAAAGATGCTAAGCGACTCTGGGCTGCTCTCAAGACCAGATTTGGAGGAATGAAGCCTCTAAGAAGATGCTAGAAACTTCTTTGAAACAACAGTTTGAAACTTTCACAGTGGGAGAAAGAGAGTCTTGATGATGCATATGATAGGTTTGAATCTCCTCAACATGTTGGAGTTATACAAGGCACAAGTGTCGAGTTGAGGATGCTAATTTGAAGTTTCTAAGGAGTTTGCCATCTACATGGCATGTGATTGCTACTATGATCGAGGAGGACAACAAGGATTGGATGTTATGGACTTTGATGATCTCTATCATCAGCGAAGGTGTATGAACATGAGATGAGTGGTCAACCCAATTCCAAATCTCATAGTATTGCTTTTCTATCATCGAAAAAGAAGCGGTGCTTCAAAATCTTGCTTCTCCTCAAATCTTGTTTCTCAAAATCTTCTGTTGTTTACAATCCCCATCATATGCTCGTGAGCCCCACCATCTACCACTTTGCACTCGGATGAAGTTGTGTGCTCCTTCTTTGCACAACAAGCAAGCTTACATCACTTATGAAGAGGATCTAGCAGTTGAAGAAGATGCACTTGAAGAAATTGATATCGGTGGCAAGTTGCTATGATCACTTTGCAAGGATCAAAAAGTACATGAAGAAGGCAGGCAAAAGTATTGATTTCAAACCAAAACAAGGAATAACTTTTGACAAATCTAAAATTGAATGCTTCAATTGTCAAAAGGCGGTCACTTTGCAGAGAGTGCGGGTTTGCTAAGTATCAAGCAAGCAGAACATCCGAGAAGCCTAAACTTGAGCTCAAGGAAATTCCAATAAGCGAAACAAAGGCTTTGGTTGCTCAAGAGAAGTTATCGAAGTTGGTGGGTGAAGAATTTGATGATGAACCGGTGACTTCTTGTATGGTAGCGATGGAAGATGCGATTGAAGACACGGTGGAAGCATTGATTTGAGCCTTTGCTTTTGATGAAGAATCGAACATCTTTGCTTTGGAATCGATGATGGCTTTGGAGGATTTGATTGGAGCAAAGAAAGTGAAGATGATCTGTTCTTCTTGCTATGGTGGCTACTTCACCAACTCGGTCTCCTATCTACGAGGTATGCTCAAAGCTGTTATGAGTTTTATCAAAATTACTTAACAATTATGTGATTGAAAGAGATAATTGTATTAGGGCTAGGTGCGAGGTAGCGAGGTTATCAAATTACTTTAGAGTCTATGGAAGCTAAAATCATAACACATGAAAATAATGAAATGGCTTGGGTGAAAAGTATGAACAACGGGATTACAGTTAAAACTTAGTGAATGGAAACTAAAGCGTAAAATTGTGAAATTGAGACATTAACTAAGGAAAGAGATGATTTGTTAGCTAAGTTTCTTTGCTTGGGAGAGTAAAGCTTGTCCCATGTTGCTTATGTTGAAAAGCAGAGAAGGGCTTACATTAGAGCAGGCTTAGGATTTGGAATGGACTTTAGTAACATAGATGAAAACCAACCTAGTGATCGGGATGATGGTGTTTTGAGGACATAACCACTAGTGATGATGAGCTCATTAACTATGTAGATACATCTAGTAATGAGGGCTCAATAAGTGAACCACCTCACGAATATAAGAAAGACAATGGTTATCATCTTGTTCCTCATCCCATTAGTCATCAACCCTCTAGGCGATGTTTCTCGTTATGGTGTAGATAGTCTAGAGTTTAGGAAGAAGCTTGTTGCTCAATCTAGGTCCGAGAAACCCAAAAAGCTGTTGAAAATAATGTTCAAAATCAAGCGGTACCTTTAAAACAAAGTCTTGCTCAACAAGCGATATCTTACGCAAAACCTTTTCAAAAAGATCTTGCTAAACCTTTTGGGATAATTTTGGTCAAAACAAATTTTATCGGTCATCAAGAAGGCAAAATAATTTTGGGCATAGACATAGAAGAAATCACTTTGGTCATATGGGTCAAAAGCGTGTTTTGTGTGTTATAGTCCTACTCACTTAATCAAAGATTGTGACAAACACTCGAATATCTAAGCAAGTTTTCAAGGAATAAGTCTACCAATCGAGAGACCTAGAGAGCACAAACCGGTTTGGACTAATTCAAATAGGGTTAATCACGAAACTTCACACGGATCATAGATACCCACATCGAGAAGACCTTGGTATCTCACGGTGCTTTCCAAAGTCTTGCTCGAAACAAAGTCTTGATAACACTACTTGGAATAGGAATTCTAGGAGATCTCACTATCAACCTAGAAGGTATCACAATTCATATAGGGGATCTAGATCACGGGAACCACTGTTAAAGCGAATGGATTAAAAGGAAAATCTCTTGAGGGACATACAATCGTTCAACAAAAAGTGAATCGATGTTTTGTGACACAAGAAAATGCTAAAAATCGGTGAAAGAGATTTATGTTGAAAAACCGAAAGTTTTGAAAATCCACATGCTAAAAATCAAAAGATAATTTTGGATCATCATTTGAAAGATAGTGGAATTACATACTCAAAGAATTTGAGTTTGTAACTCCTCGAGGAACACAAGTCGATAATGGCTTGGGTTCCTAAAAGTTTCTAACTCTTTTCTTTGTGTGCGGGCAACCCGGAAGAGGAGCTTAAAGATCATCTTATTGTGGATAGTGGTTGCTCTGGAAGTATGACAGAGATAAAGAGATCTATCGATTTTAGAAATATTAGTGGAGGAAGAGTTGCATTTGGGAATGATCCCAATGGAGGAAGGATTCTTGGGAAAGGAACAATTAAAGGTGGAAGAATCGATTTTGAGAATGTTGATATGTGAAGGAGCTAAAGTTCAACGTCGATTTCTCAAATTTGTGATAAAAGATGTGTTATTCAGCGACACGAATGTCTTATCCTTTCTTCGATTCAAACATGTTGATGATGACTTGGTAGTACTTAGAGTACCAAGGACAAATGATTGTATAGTTTAGACATGAAGAGTCTACATTTATGGAAGAGCCACATGTTTGGTGGCTAAAGCAACATCTAAAGAGGCATCAATGGCATAAAAGATTGGGCCATGTTAATTTCAAGAACATCAACAAAGCGGTCAAAGGCAATTTAGTTAAGGTTTACCTTCTCCATGTTTACGGATTGCTGACAATGTGGTGATTTACTCACAAAAGGTTTTGATGTGTCACGATTCAATCACTTGGTCGTGAGCATTGGAATGATTAACTACTAAGCTATGTTTAAGGGAGGACTATAAGGTGTTAGGTATAGTCTTGTGTATTGCTTGAGGGAGGATGTTTGTTTATACTTAGTTTATATGAAGGCATTTGACAAAATCTTGTTTTTCACAGAAATCTTGCTTGGAAAATCTTGCTTGGGAAAATCTTGCTTATGTGGAAAATCTTGTTTGTCGTATTAAAATCTTGTTCCAACGGTAATATTGATGGGTAATTGATAGTAACGGTAACTTTGTTATTTAGGTTGTGATTTTCAAATCCGCTATAAATAACTACTTTCGATTTTCCTCTCATATTATTACTTTACATCTTTTCCATACTTATCTCCCAATCACCATCTCTTTATTATTCGATACAATCTTTATTGTGCTCACTTTTTCAACAATGGCGAATCGTTTAAGCTGTTTGAAGCACAATATGGTGGCTAATTTGGACAAGGCCGAGGCGAATGTGGCTTTTATGATATTATTGATTATCTTCTTGGGTCGCCTATTAGTTATGCTCTTTTAGTTGAGTAGGATATAATTGAACCATGGATTCAAGAATTTTGGGCTAATGCTAGAGATAATATGGAGGAGGATGAATATTATATTAGATCAACGATTCTTTGGACGGACTATCAAGATTACGAAGCCTCTATTGAGAAGATTTATTATTTGATGATGAAGATGGGGCTATTCGATTTGACAAGCAAGCGATTTGGGATACTTTTAGGAATCTTGGTTATGAAGGATCTTTGTGAACAAACATTCAAGAAAGCATTATTACATCCTCAATGGAAGTTCTTGATTCATGTATTGCTCCATTGCATAAGTTCTAAAAGTACTTCTTGGGAGCGGTTTGGGTCAAATATAGCATCTGCGATGGTTGGATTAGCTCTTGATAGAGTGTTTAATTTTTCAAGGCTTATTTTAGATGGGATGCTATCACATATCTCCTCCGGGTCAAAATGGTTGATGTACCCAAGATTTGTACAGGTTTTCTTAAACAAGCAATTGGTGATGTTCCAAAACTCTTTGCTTTGTTACATGTCATTGTGCAACAAGCCAAAATTTATACCTTCATGGCTAGGCGAAGTGATTTGTTGGAGAGGTGGAGATATTCCATTAACTGCTACAATGATGGAAGTTGTTCAAGGTATGCGTGATGAAGTTGGAGAGGATGAAGAAAGTGAAAGTCTTGATTACGTACAAAGTCTTGCTTCACAAAGTCTTTGCCTCGTGAGTCTTGCATCTGCAATCTTGCTTCTATGAAAGTCTTGCATCTTTCAAGGTCTTGTTTCTCCAAGTCACGAGGTTCAAGCAGATTGAGAGAACACCTACTCCATCTCCTCAGCGTTACATTCTGTTTGGAGGAACATTCACCACTTCAAGGTGATGCTCATACTATACCTCGTGAAGGTTTGACTTTGGATAATTATGCTTTGACAAGGGAGATAGTTAGGTTGAACAAGACTGTTGAGTGTCAAGCTAAAGCACTTAGGAAGTTGAAGCGTAACTATTTCTGGTTGAGGAATTTTATTAAACCCTATATTCAAGGTTTCAACTTATGGGTTAAAGAGGAAAACAAACGTCGTAAAGCACTTCGAAAGGAATTAAAACAAAGGAAGGTTCCTAAACCATCTTACATCAACTTGGGAGGAATTTAGAAAAGGAAAATTTGAAAGAAGATGTTACAAAGAAGAAAGAATCAAGAAAGTCTTTGAAGAAAAGATTATTTGATTAGAGGAACAAGAAGAAGAAGTGCAAGTTCAAAGTGCGATGATCAAGGTCTTGAACATCAAAGTCTTGATTTTCATGATACATCTAGGCAAGAAGTAATAACACCAATAACTCCAAGGGTATTGAATTTTGAAGAAGAAGTTGGTCCTTCTACAAGCTGTTATAGAAGAAGAGGAGGAAGCTACATTCAAACCTATTCATTTCGCAAGTGATGATGAAGTAATTGCTACAATATTAGATTTGTCACAACCAAGAGGAGGAGTTACTATTAGAGATGTACAAGAAGAAGAACAACCAAGAGCTTCTCAACCGAAATTGATCCTAAAGACAAAGGGAAAGGCATTACGGTTGAAACTAAGAAAAAGAAACTCACTTTGGCGAACTTAGAGCATTTGAAGTTGCTAGGAATGAAGCTGCGACTAGAAAAGTTCAAGAAGAGTTAGATGCTAAAGATAGAGAAGAACAAGAAGCTCAAGAAGCTAAAAATAGAAGCGACTCAAAAGGTGCAAGATGAATTAGATCTTTGAAGCTATTTGAACCATTCTGATCTCCTACACTGTTAGATTTATGTCAAGAAGACCTAATTTAGCTAAAGAAAGGAATGCAATGATGGCATATTTAAAAGCGAGAGGATATAAAGGTCTGCTGAAGCTAAATTATGTTGATATGAAAAGACTTTATGATCTTTGAAGCAGAAGCTTATAAGAAGAGTGTTGCGATATTAAAGACTTGAGAGAAGAAGCTTATTGAATTTGAAGTGAAAGGAAGAAGATCTTAAAGAGAAAAGAAAAAGCGATGTCACGGATGTTCGGTTTTCAAAGAAAGAAAAGGTTGAATTAAGATCCGAGACTAGTGATGAATTGAAAATTATCTCGAGTGGTAGATTTTGATTATACAAAGGAAGATAATGACATGAAGATGAACAGATCAAAGATTAGTGTTTTCAAAGTTGTGAAATCTAAGAATGGAGATTACATGGTTTTCATAAAGAAGATGAAAGCTTCAAAGTTTTCAAAAGGCTATGGGATTTCTTGCATATTATAGATAGAGTAGACTTATTCTACTTATATCATGTTGTGAAGACTTATTTTGAAGATAATCCATTAGAAGGGATTGGTTTGGTTTTACATGGTGATCTCATAACTATGTGGGAAAGGCGAAGAGAGAAGCGATGATATCTGGAAGAATCAAGAAAGCTGGGAAATAGTTTCTTGGAGATTATTTGAAGAGTCGGGTTCATGTTTTGGAGCTAGAAAATGGAACAATGATACACATGTTTGCGAGAAAGAAGATACCCTCTCACAGTTGAGCTCATGAGAAGAATGCTAGAGCATGGATTGGAAGTAGAAGAGGATAATGAAGCTGCTTGCATGGTTATCAATTTGTTTATAAACTGGACTACCATTCTTGAAAATGATCTATAAGCGGTATGAATTTTATTTGAATAAATACTTTTTGATATATCGGTACTTTTATTCAAAGTCTTGATGATCGACGATACTTTCATCAAAATCTTGTTATTTGAACTAAACCAGTTAAATAAATTTTAGAAGAAACCTTTTGCTAAGTAATAAATATTTTGAAATAAAGGTTGAATAAATGGTTTTGTGATGATAACATCAATAGGTTATCAATCCACCATGGTTACAAAAGGATTGACTAATCCATGAGCAAAGCGGCTCGGTAAAGATATATCAAATCCGTTTTAGTTGACAACTTGCTAATAAGTTGGATGGTAATCAACTCACCATATCGATGAATGTGAAGAGTTGGCTAGCCCACAAGAAAATGGCTTGTGGTAAAGGCGTGGAAAAACCATTATTGGTAATTAGTTCACCATTAGATAGAAGAACTAACTAGTCCGGAAGGTGCGACTTTTGGTAAAGACAAATCAAATCTGTTGATAGTTGGTGGTTTGCTAAAAATCATATGGTTATCAATGTACCATGGTCTTACACACCAAAACATTTGGCTACTCGGAGATAATGGCTTTGGTAAAGAGATCTAAATCCATTAAATTTTCAATGATTCACTTGGAAGTGATGAGAATAGTATGCAACTTAAATTTAATCAATGTACAATTTGTCATATGTTCTTTGTGTTCTTTGAAAAGATGGAGCTTCTTTGAATGATCTTTGAAAAGAACAATTCTAAGAGATACTTTGACAAGCACGGATATTACAGAGATACAATCTAAAGACTAAGAAACAATCCTTTTTAAAGATGAAGTCATTAAAGATATATTCACAAAGGAACTTGAAGTCAAGCAAGTAGAATTCAAGTTAGGGAGGATTGTTGGGATATGAAAGTCTTGAAGATATCAAATATGAAGATATGGAAATCTTGTGGTACGCAAATCTTGGAAGAAGTCAAATAGTCAAATCTTGCTAAAGACAAAGTCAAAATCTTGCAAGATGAAGTCAAAATCTTGTTAGAACAAAAGAACTATTATATTCGTTTATGGAAAGTATTGTATTCCATGTTTAGATTACTTGTCGTACAAGGTTATCAATTGTAAACCGACTAGGATATCCTTGAGCCTATAAAAGGACTCCTAGATTGGCATTAGAGTGCGATTTCGGAAAAAGAGTTTTAGAGTTTCTGAATTAGTGTTTTAGAGAAAGTTCGATTATCTTAGAGTTGTATTAGAGTATCTGCATAATAAGCGATTTAGAGTTTATAATAAAGTTATTCTTCTTAGCTTTGTTAAGTAAATTCGCGTGCTTGATAAAGATTGCTCGGTGTTTCTTTGTTAATAACTTAGGATTTATAACAAGCTAGTTAAGGTTATTAAAGTAAACCTTAACAAGCTAGTTAAGTTAGTTTGATTAAAGTATATCGATCCATCTTGCCTTTGCACGATGTTGTGATTGATCGACTTGTAGATGTCTTTAGGAAGACCTTGAAGAACAATGTTAGAAGCCACGATATCGAGATCGAATCTCTTTTTCTCCTTATCATCAAGCTCATCATACATTTTGGTGCATCCATTAGTAAATCGAGTTCCATCTTCAAAGTGATATCAAGTACATCTCTAGTCGTCTCAAACCGATCGGTCCTTCATCAATGGATTTGAGAATGTTGACTCCATTTTCCTTTCCAAGACAATACAATCTAATTCGTTGAGCCCAAGAGTCGTAGTCAATTTCATCAAGCATGGTGGACGAGTATCTGAACCACCGCTTGAACATCCTCGGCAAGCGTGGAGATGATAGTCGGAACGTTTGTAGACATGTTTCAAGCTCTACGGATTTTACTATTCTTTGATTAAACCGGAAATTGATTCTCTCACGGGATTTTACTAAACCAAAAGAACAATCGTAAGAATGTATCACGAAGAAGTAACAAGCCCGAATGAATAAGTACCTAACTACACAACTCGCAATTAATCAACTCGCTTAAGTAATCAACTCGCAATAGCCAAGTCGCATCAAGATCAACTCGCAACACGGTCAACTCGCTTAATAAATCAAGTCGCTAAATAGCCAACCCGCTTTAGTATCAACTCGCAACACACTCAACTCGCTTGAACACTAAGTCGCTTAGAGAAACTCATGAAGCGTTACAACTCGCTAAATAGCTAAGTCGCTTTAGATCTCAAGTCGCTTAAAGAAACAACTCACTTAGAACCCAGTCGCATAAATATCAACTCGCTAAGCAATTTAAGTCGCATGTACCAACTCGCATCAAATAACAAAGCAACTCGCTTTGAAGAAACACAAGTCCGAGACTTAACTCGCTTAGTCCTTTTTACACAAATAACCACTTTATCAATCCAAAACAACCAAACCACAATGATTTAAGCCTTCCAATTCAAAACATAAACACTTATGATGATCCTAAACACAAAAGTACAAGCAAAATTCAAACTTTACCACTAGAATTTGTTCAAATGAATCAAACTCTCCTAAACCCTTAATACACCAAAAACCTTATGAAATCCACCAAAACAAAGAGCATGAAAGATGAGTGATCAAACCATGGCTCTTGATACCAATTGTAAGATATTGGATTTCACAAACACACTAAACCATGATCAAAGTAGGCGTATAAGTATGTTAGAGAGAAAGTTCTAGTGAGAGAAAGGAAGAGAGTTGGGAACTATAGTGAGAGAAAGAAAATATTATTATGAGCTCCAACTCTCTACCTTGGGAGGTAGAGTATTTATAGTCTTACAATAAACGCCACACAACGAAGTATGGATCGGGCATACTGATGAGGTAAAGACCCGTCCGTCCTCCATGGTGATACTAAACTAAATACTACTTAACTTAAAATAACTACGACTACGAGCTTAACGATTACATATACTTGAGGTGACCGACTCTTTAATACGGAATTTCTAATTCCTAACAACTTAAATTTTAGGCTCGAGCTCGGCTCGTGGTGTTTTATATAGGCTCGGGCTCGGCTCAAGCTCGACTTGTTTATACGATTTGGCCATGAAAAGTTAAAAGCTTGGCTCAAGCTCGAGCTCGGCTCGTAATATATCATTATTGAGCTCGTTAAAAGCTCGAGCTCGGCTTGTATATTTGTTTAATACTTAAAATATCATAATGTCATTTAGGATCGTTTAGGCTCGTGAGCCCAAACGAGCTTTGTATGTATAGCTCGAGCTCGATTAATAAATGAGCTGCAACTTAGGCTCGAGCTCGGGCTCGATCTCGTTTAGGCTCGGCTCGTTCGAGCTTTTTACCGATCCGATCCCGAGCTTTTCATGAGCGGCTCGGCTCATATTCACCCCTACTTACATCATTAAGTTAATCAAATTAATAAGTAAATGGAACCTTAGTCCTTTAGTCTTTCTAGAAGGCTAGTAATATAAAATGATTTTAAGGACAAGGAATTGCAAAACACACTAGATAAGGGAGTGTCTACTGACGCTTTGCGGATCCATATTTTACGGATCCGCGGATCCGCCGAAGTGCCAATTCTGGGCAGACTTGTTACCTGATCTGTGCAAAACCGTCAAGTCTAATCACACAAACTGGCCACTTGTGAATGACCAGCCGTAATGGACTTAAAGCGACAAGCACAAATGCAATGAAGATCCGGGAGTATAGGGTTTCCCGGGTCGTTATGTCCAGTGAGTTGTGCAATGGATTATCAAGCGTTTAGTGATCGAGGAATACGAGCAGGAAAAGGATTTGAATAGATTATAACTACGGAAAAACCAACAAATTAAAGCGGCTTAAATGCAAATTAAAGGAAATTAAAAAGATAAAATCTATTAAATAAACGCTATCACTATTTTTACAATGATGAACGTTTAAAACTTAAAACTTACGTTTAAATAAAAATTACGTAAACGTACAAAATAAAAAGTGAATTTTAAGAAATAAAAGTCCTAAAAATATGAAAATACATTTTACAATCCTAATGATAAAAGAAAATATTTGGAAAAGAAAATTATTTTATAACTAACTATCTAATTATTATTAATTAAAACTATTTTTAACTATTTAATAATTACCTAAAATACAAGAAATTAGGAAATAAAGCTAGAAAAATAAAATTATGAAATGGAAAAGTCTAAAATATCAAACTAGAATTTTCAAAACCATTTTTGTATTTTTATGATTATGTTTCTATTTTTTATGATTTTTAAACTATTAGAAACTAATTAAATTATTTAAAAATACAAATTTAACTAAGAAAAATTGGGAAAAATATTTTTTTCTCTTTTTATATTTATCTTAACTTAAGAAAATTGAAAAATTATTTTTTTGAAGCTTTTCTTAATTATTTGTATTTAAAGCTAATTAAAAATGCTTAAAAACTAGTTTAAATTAAGAAAAATAGCAAATCAACTTGGAAAAATCTGAAAATTTCAGGAAAAGTCTAAAATTATATTTGGAATCTAGGAAAAATGGAAAAACATGAGGTTGCTAGGAAGAAAATGGGCGATGTTCAAAATGCTTATAAATAAGCACTATGAATAAGCAATTGGAATCCAAAAGCCACCAAACCGAAAAGGAAGCTATAATAAGCTAAAAGAACTAAAATGGAACAAGTTTCAACAAGCTAAACCTTTGATAAGCAATCTAGATCGATTGATGACATGAGCTTATGGCGTAAAAAGCGGTTTGAGGAGGTACTTTAGACAGGGAAATAAGCACTAGAATAAGCAGGAAACTAGAAACTAAAAGCTGGATCTTAAAATAGACCTGGGTGGCTATGTATGAACCAAAGCTTAGACCTAGGTGAGCTCTAACAAGCTCTGTGCAAGTGCTACAAACACTGCATAATCCCTATGCAGTTAACAGTGCCCTGCACAGGGGATTTAGTGGCAATTTGATAAGCTAGTTTGAAGATCAAGAAAAATTCACAAAATTAAGCTAAAATAAGGATAAGAAAATAGACCAGGTTGACTTTTTGAAACCACAAGTTTTATTGAAAATGGCTCGAAAATGAGCTTGTGAAAATTCATCCTTTTGGCCCAAAACGAGATTTGCACCATTTGACTTTTGATAAAAACATGAAAGGTTGACTTTTGTGGATTTTGATCATGATTTATGAAGTGATTATGAATCATTAGGTGTAATGAACATAAAGCAAGCAATGTTATTTGAATTTGAACACAAAATAAGTGGTTTGATTCTCAAAATCACAACAGTGAAACAGTGAGATGGAATTGATGAATATGTTGACTAATGAACTTTGCACGCACAAGTATTGACTTAACTGAGTATGAACAAGCTTAACAAACATAAACTCACAGAAGTTAAACACTGAACAAGACTTGAAAACAGATCAAGCATTAATTCCAAACACCCCTGAAAACTACAGATTTGTAGTTAAAATGATCTAAACACCAATCCAACTTGTAAGAATGATCCAACTGAGTCCAAATGACCTAAATACAACTATCTAAACAGGTTTTAACAGTATATAACCACAGATACATAAACAACCATAAAATGCAAATGACTTGAAATTTTGAAAAAGAGAAACTAACTCACATGAACTCCAGCTGATATTGCAGGCCAAAACCAAACCAAATTCTAATCTAACCTAACTAATTCAACCCATTATCACCTCTGCATCAACAGTAACCATTTCCAAACCATATGAGCTCAAGATTGACTTTTGTTGACCTTGCATGAAATTTGCTTAAAAGCGATTGTGAGCTTATGAAAGCTTATAAAGACCTTAACCAAACTTGTTTAAGCTTAAAACAAGCACCTAACAACTTGGACAGAAGATTTTGAAACTGAGAATCTCAACAGTAAACTCATAAACTTGGAAATTTAGCACAACTGAAATTGATACTCAAAAGTGATTTACAAAGGTTTGTAAACTTGAAATTGATACAAGGAAACTGAAATTACACCATTTTAATTTAAACTAAGACAATAATTAAAAAAACGACATAAGTAAAATTTTTATAAACTAACTACCACTTGAAACTGCTTCTTTCTTCTCTCTTTTATACTCCCACTTGTTTCTCTCTCATGTCTGAATAGTTCCCATCTTCCTTCTAGACCATTGGATGAGCAGAGCAATTTTTGGCCTTTTTATTGAAATTTGGCGGGAAAAGAGTTTTAAGCAGGTGGAGTGAGGTTGAGTGTAGGAGAGGTAAAGAGTTAATGATTTTGGATGTAGTGTTTGGAGGGGGGACATGATTGTGATAAGGTGAGGAGGGGTGGGAGGAGATGTGTTGCAGGAGAGTTGCAGGGATCAAGTGGGGAGGGTGAAGGTTTGGCGCCAACTGGGGTTGGTTTGACCTGTGGCTTTGACTGCCAGGGGGTAATAATAGAAGAGGGGTCAAATGGGGTTAATGACAGGGTGTCCAAGGTTTGTGAAAGGGTCCAAAAAGGTTTGAAAGGGCTTAATAATAATAGGGACCATTGTTGTCAATTCTGAAAATACAAGGACCATAACTGCCAATACTTCAAAGTTGATCCAAGGGCTGAAAATGACAATCATAAAAAGTACAAGGACCAAACTTGCCATTTTGCAATTTTCCAAGGGCCATTTCTGCCAATTTTCAAAGTTGAAGGACTAAACTTGTAATTTTCTCAAACTTTTTATATTTTTCACCAAAGGACTAAATTTGACAACTTTTGATTTTAAAAGGGCCTTTGGTGACTTTACTTTGAAATTATGTGCTCGTGGACTGCTATTTTGACAACTTTTGAAACTTGGGGACTAAAGCGCAATTTTTGCAAATTTGATATGATTTTCATCCGATTTTGATATTTTGCATTTAAAACACATAAAACAACGATTTGTGATATTTTGATCATTTTGATGTGTTTCGAGTGTTTTCGATGATTTTGCGGTTTATATTGTACAAAATGATGAGTATTTACACACTCATCAATCCCCACATCGAGATATTGCTAGTCCCTAGCAATGATTTGAGAAAACATAATGGATTTTAATCTCTTTACCAAAAGCCATTACTTCGGAGTAGCCAAATGTTTGATTCAAGTAAGAACCATGGTACACCGATAACCATGTGATTTTGAGCAAACCACCGACTTCCAACGGATTTGATTTGTCTTTACCGAAGCCGTTTGCTTCGGACTAGCCAACTCTTAGATAAATTATCAATATTATCTTTGGTGAGCTGATTACCAATTATGGATTTTCCATCGCCTTTACCGCAGCCATAAACTTGCGGGCTAGCCAACTCTTCACTTTTAGGATATGGTGGTGAATACCATACAATTTTGGGCAAATTGCAAGCCGTCAACGGTTGAGATATCTTTACCAAGAGCCGTTTGCTCTGGATTAGCTAATCCTTTTGTCTTACTGATACATGGCGGATCGATAACCAAATGAGAAAGTGTAAACACTTACTCCAAAAAATTTTGGCCAAAACGGGAATTAGGCGGTATAATTATATAATAAAATTGTGAGAATTCCCCACACTTAGAAATGAATATTGCCCTCAATATTCAAAGTACCAGCGGTTATGCGAAACAAAGAACGAAAAGGAAATACTACGCCATTATTTAGAAAGGTTTTTTTTTTTTTTTTTTTTAGAGAAACTTATATATATAATATGTGGGCATCACCCCCACACTTAGGTGGTAGAAAGGGGTAAGAAGGCGAAATATGGGTGAAAACCCATATGGTGTGTCTCATCGTTTTTGATTTCCGAGTCGCTAGCTTGACTCGACCCAATTCATTGGTTCATGGGAAGCAAAGTGGAAGAAACAATCTCCATCGGACTTTCATTCAAGATGTTTGGACAAACATTTGAAGCACGTGAAAGTTCCACACCGATGAGATATATTCCGCTTAAGATAATGGTACATGAAAATGCGGGATCAAGATAATGTCTTCATTCCAGAAGGAGTGAAGAGCGGAGAAGTGAAAGAATATATGAAGAAAAGAAAGAAAATCATGATAGAAATCATGACTAACTCTTCATCCTCAATAGGAGAATTCATAGTTTCATGAATCTCCTCGTTAGCTTTGCTCGATCAAGACATATTATGGGTGTGTCTAGATCAAGTAGAAATTATCATACTCCCGGAGATATGATATGAGTGAGTTCATCCGAGAACTCCATGAAGGTGAATGAATCATATTCATAATTGATATGAGTGGGTTCACCGCGAACTCCTCAAAAGTAAATGATTCATGATCGGGAGAGAATTATGAGAATGAGAAGTGGTAATCGCCACTAATCTTCTCTCCCATACTATCAAACAGGGGCTTTCATTTAGGAATAGAATCATCGGAAAGAATGTCACTATCCTTAATGGGGATAGGAGATGAAATAGGTTTCTCTTTGAAAGCCTCGATTTTAGAAATGAGAAGACCGACATTCAATAATGTTTCTCGAAGAGCTTCATCTTTGATTTCGGTGTCGATAATTTCATCATTCTCTCTTCTAAGCTAACAAGCTCGTAGGAGAATCTTCCACATAAACGATGTCTCCACAAGATAACGAATCATCATCGAATCGGAGAACATCTCAACATGATCCGTTTGGAAGACAAGAGAGGAGGATATCACACATGATCAAGAATTTCTGTGACTCTCTTGGGATTGGGACAAGGTTCTCAACACTAGACTTTATGAATTGCCCGATTCCTTTTCAGAACAAAGGTTGTCGAGATGCTCGTCCCCCATAATAAGAGAGTGAGTGTGAATCTCGGTGTGATAGCGGTTGTTTGAGATGGAATCTCAGCTGCTGGAATATCAAGTGACCGAGGGGTTGAGAAATATTACTTTTAAAAGGATAAAAACCTCCTCGTCATCGCCATAAAGTGCCGCCTTGAGAAATTGGGAGCATGCCATTGCTTGCTCTAGGATAAATAATTCTTCCCTAGATTTGCGAGCTTCTGGTTCTTGCCAACAATTCTCCTATGGTTTTTTCACCACTCACTTGATTCTTAAAGTTTTGAATCATATCATCAAGTATTTTCATTGCGGTTTCAAGATCCCGGAGATTTCATGAGACAACGGCTCGGATGGAGTTTGAACCGTATAGTCATGGAGGTTGGAAATTATCAAACATGTGAGAGTCATGATTGTTACAAGGAAATGGATTTCTGTTTGACAATCGAGTGAAATAGGGACCTCCACAAGACTCACAACAAGAAACTGCTGAGTCCAGACAGTGAACTATATGGATATTGGTCATAACAAAACTCGAGCATCACCGAAAACCGTTCATAGACAAACGTGTTTCCGGATTGACACTCAAATCCTTGGTGAGGACCTCCACAAAATTCACAACAAGAATGTTGGTTGTATGAAGATAAGTCGAGGCGGTGGTGGGTAATTGGAAAAATTGAGGGTCGTTAAATGAGTTCGATTAGGATCATAATCAAATGAATTCCTTGAACCACAAAACAAACAACTCCCGCTATGAATATCATTACCACATTGTACACACGCACACCAAGCAGCGTGGTGAACCATAAAGAGGCTCTCCACAACCAACACAAGGAATAAACGATTGCATTTGAGAGTTATGAAGAGGAATCAGCTTTATTCAAAGAATCAACAAAACCAACATGGTGATCCGAATGACTATCAAGTCTCGAAGAACATTCTGAAAAATCCGGAGGTGGGACAAGTGGTGTGCTCACGAGCTAGCAATTTCCACCACTTCCGTTATGGTCTCCGTTACGGTTCTTGAGAAAGCGTGAAGATTAGGCAAGTCATTCTTACTAGTCACCGGTGTTTGAACGGGTTCATCGTAATCAATTCTAATTCTCGACCTTTTTCATCGGCTTGAATTGTTCGATTAGATTACGGACTCTATTTTCAAAGAAAGTGTCCTCGTAATCCTCGGTGGGTGCTTGGGGTAGCTCAGATGTTTGAACTGGTTTGTCAAGATTAGAATGTATTTCGGGTTGTGGCGGGTGGTCGAAATAACTTTGAAAAGAATTTATGATGGATAATTCGCATACGGTGCAAAATTAATTGAACTAGGCCTTCCACACCGCTCACACACATTTCGACGATGAAGTTGACGAATGTCGACATAAGAATTAAACATATAGAGGATTAAGAAGAGAATCAAATGGTTGAGAGGATACTGAAGAATAGAATTAAGCAGCAAAGAGGTAAGAGAAATAGAATCAACGAATAAGAGGAATGAGAAGAGTATTTTTGGGGTTTTGGATAAGAAAATATAAACATATACTGATGGATGGTATGAACAAAGAGTGAATATCCAAATCACTAATCTTCTAGACGGAAGATAATCAAGACACTGACTCAAGAATGGGCGCTAAAAATTGATCTGTGCAAAACCGTCAAGTCTAATCACACAAACCGCCACTTGTGAATGACCAAACAGAATGAGATTTAAACAAATTTTAAGCACAAATGCAATGAAGATCCGAGGAGTATAGGGTTTCCGGTCGTTATGTCCCAATGAGTTGTGCAATGGATTATCAAACGTTTAGTGATCGAGGAATCTGAACGGGAAAAGGATTTGAATAGATTATAACTACGGAAAAGGCCAACAAATTAAAACGGCTTAAATGCAAATTAAAGGAAATTAAAAAGATAAAATATATTAAATAAACGCTATCACTATTTTTACAATGATGAACGTTTAAAACTTAAAACTTACGTTTAAATAAAAATTACGTAAACGTACAAAATAAAAAGTGAATTTTAAGAAATAAAAGTCCTAAAAATATGAAAAATACATTTTTACAATCCTAATGATAAAAGAAAATATTTGGAAAAAGAAAATTATTTTTATAACTAACTATCTAATTATTATTAATTAAAAACTATTTTTAACTATTTAAGAATTACCTAAAATACAAGAAATTAGGAAATAAAGCTAGAAAAATAAAATTATGAAATGGAAAAGTCTAAAATATCAAACTAGAATTTTCAAAACTATTTTTGTATTTTATGATTATTTTTCTATTTTTTATGATTTTTAAACTATTAGAAACTAATTAAATTATTTAAAAATACAAATTTAACTAAGAAAATTGGGAAAAATATTTTTCTCTTTTATATTTATCTTAACTTAAGAAAATTGAAAAATTATTTTTGAAGCTTTTCTTAATTATTTGTATTTAAAGCTAATTAAAATGCTTAAAAACTAGTTTAAATTAAGAAAATAGCAAATCAACTTGGAAAAATCTGAAAATTTCAGGAAAAGTCTAAAATTATATTTGGAATCTAGGAAAATGGAAAAACATGGGGTTGCTAGGAAGAAAATGAAACTGATGTTCAAAATGCTTATAAATAAGCACTATGAATAAGCAATTGGAATCCAAAAGCCACCAAACTGAAAAGGAAGCTATAATAAGCTAAAAGAACTAAAATGGAACAAGTTTCAACAAGCTAAACCCACTGATAAGCAATCTAGATCAGATTGATGACATGAGCTTATGGCAGAAAAACAGTTTGAGGGAGGGTACTTTAGACAGGGAAATAAGCACTAGAATAAGCAGGAAACTAGAAACTAAAAGCTGGATCTTAAAATAGACCTGGGTGGCTATGTATGAACCAAAGCTTAGACCTAGGTGAGCTCTAACAAGCTCTGTGCAAGTGCTACAAACACTGCATAATCCTGTAGCTAATAAAGGTGCCTGCATGAGGATTTAGTGGCAATTTGATAAGCTAGTTTGAAGATCAAGAAAATTCACAAAATTAAGCTAAAATAAGGATAAGAAAATAGACCAGTTGACTTTTGAAACCACAAGTTTTATTGAAAATGGCTCGAAATGAGCTTGTGAAAATTCATCCTTTTGGCCCAAAACCGAGATTTGCACCATTCGACTTTTGATAAAAACATGAAAGGTTGACTTTTGTGGATTTTGATCATGATTTATGAACCGATTATGAACTGTTAGGTGTAATGAACATAAAGCAAGCAATGTTATTTGAATTTGAACACAAAATAAGTGGTTTGATTCTCAAAATCTGCAAAAAGGAAACAGTGAGATGGAATTGATGAATATGTTGACTAATGAACTTTGCACGCATGAAGTATTGACTTAAGCGAGTATGAACAAGCTTAACAAACATAAACTCACGTGGTTAAACACCTGAACAAGACTTGAAAATGATCAAGCATTAATTCCAAACACCCACGAAAACTACAGTTGTAGTTAAAATGATCTAAACACCAATCCAACTTGTAAGAATGATCCAACTCGAGTCCAAATGACCTAAATACAACTATCTAAACAGTTTTTAAGATATAACCACAGATACATAAACAACCATAAAATGCAAATGACTTGAAATTTTGAAAAAGAAACTAACTCACATGAACTCCGGTGATATTGCAGGCCAAAACCAAACCAAATTCTAATCTAACCTAACTAATTCAACCCATGATCACCTCTGCATCAACAGTAACCATTTCCAAACCATATGAGCTCAAGATTGACTTTTGTTGACCTTGCATGAAATTTGCTTAAAACTGATTTGTGAGCTTATAGAAAGCTTATAAAGACCTTAACCAAACTTGTTTAAGCTTAAAACAAGCACCTAACAACTTGGACAGAAGATTTTGAAACTGAGAATCTCAACAGTAAACTCATAAACTTGGAAATTTAGCACAACTGAAATTGATACTCAAAAGTGATTTACAAAGGTTTGTAAACTTGAAATTGATACAAGGAAACTGAAATTACACCATTTTAATTTAAACTAAGACAATAATTAAAAAAACGACATAAGTAAAATTTTTATAAACTAACTACCACTTGAAAGCGCTTTCTTTCTTCTCTTTATACTCCCACTTGTTTCTCTCTCATGTCCGAATAGTTCCCATCTTCCTTACAGACCATTGGATGAGCAGAGCAATTTTGGCCTTTTATTGAAATTTGGCGGAAAAGAGTTTTAAGCGGTGGAGTGAGGTTGAGTGTAGGAGAGGTAAAGAGTTAATGATTTTGGATGTAGTGTTTGGAGGGGGGACATGATTGTGATAAGGTGAGGAGGGGGTGGGAGGAGATGTGTTGCAGGAGAGTTGCAGGGATCAAGTGGGGAGGGTGAAGGTTTGGCGCCAACTGGGGTTGGTTTGACCTGTGGCTTTGACTGCCAGGGGGTAATAATAGAAGGGGGGTCAAATGGGGTTAATGACAGGGTGTCCAAGGTTTGTGAAAGGGTCCAAAAAGGTTTGAAAGGGCTTAATAATAATAGGGACCATTGTTGTCAATTCTGAAAATACAAGGACCATAACTGCCAATACTTCAAAGTTGATCCAAGGGCTGAAAATGACAATCATAAAAAGTACAAGGACCAAACTTGCCATTTTGCAATTTTCCAGGGGCCATTTCTGCCAATTTTCAAAGTTGAAGGACTAAACTTGTAATTTTCTCAAACTTTTTATATTTTTCACCAAAGGACTAAATTTGACAACTTTTGATTTTAAAAGGGCCTTTGGTGACTTTACTTTTGAAATTATGTGCTCGGGGATTTGCTTTTTGACAACTTTTGAAACTTGGGGACTAAAGCGCAATTTTTGCAAATTTGATATGTTTTCATCGATTTTGATATTTTTGCATTTAAAACACATAAAACACCGATTTGTGATATTTTGATCATTTTGATGTGTTTCGAGTGTTTTCGGATGATTTTCAGGTTTATATTGTACAAAATGATGAGTATTTACACACTCATCATTACCTATAAATAGAGGCCTCGTCTTTCATTTTTGGTTGATGGTTTTCCACCTTTTTCTCCCACATATTTTCACACACATTAGTCATCATCGTAACCAAGCTTTTGTAATGTAATAACACACATTCTCAAGTCCTTTAAATCATCACCAAATCTTGATCATGTTGCTTCTAACTTTCATTTGTTGTAAGCATGTTTCCACTTGATATTCCATCGATGCAAACCTAGAGATCTTGCCATCTGATCCACCATAAGCACACCAACATATGAAGATCAATCACAAGATTGGAGCACTTGTGATCTTCATTCATTGAAGGCTTCTTATGACAAGAATTTCATTTAGTTTAGAATTCACATTCACTAGAAACTCATGTCTTGGATCATCATCATACACCATCTTGTATCACTATTATACAACAAACTAGAGGTTACGGTGTTTATGTGTTTAGATCATAAAACACAAGGTTTGTTATGTTGGGCCACAAAACATAATGGGTTTGGTTGTACCCGAAGAAGAACTCGATACCTAGCTTAGTATCGGTAAACTTGTAAGCGGTTGGGCGGTTTATGTGTTTAGGCCATAAAACACAAGGTTTGTTATGTTGGGCCATAAAACATAACGGGTTTGGTTGTACCCGAAGAAGGACTCGATACTTAGCTTAGTATCGGTAAATATTGTAAGCGACGGTTGTAAGGTTTTCTCCGCCAAGAAAGGAGCTTGTTGATCTAGTGAAGTAACTCTCGAGTTGGATACCCAGGGAGTGGAGTAGGGCGAAGAGGAGCTTCGTGATCGAAGCACTATAAATCACCGTGTCCATTCTGCATTTCCTTTTACTTATCATTTTACATTTATACTTGCATTATGTTTACATTTATGTTATGGCTTTGTGATGTGGTTATGATTGTGTTGTGGTGATATGCTCTAGATGATGCTCTCTACTATCATTATAGGTGTAGAACTAATATTACTACTTTTCAATGTGGTTATGATTGTGTTGTGGTGACGCTGTCCCAACCATAAATTTTCAAATCCGACATTTGCGAGGGAAAAATCCATGTTTTTAACCATAACCCTTAACCCAAACACCCCTGCTGCATCAAAAAGGGTGCAATGTCAAGGTGGTTTAGTCCCTAAGCCTTCTAAGGCTTCTCGCAAAATCAAACCCACGTGACAACACTACCATTCGCCTAATCTATAGCCTAATTAACAAGATTCATATGCGACATTTAGTATTAATCAAATTAATTGGGAGGGTTTCGGATCAAAGGGGAAATCAAAATTGAAAGAGGAATAGAGCAATTGAGTAGACAAAGATCAATGAAAATTACATACCTTATAGAGATTGATGATGCAAAGTGGTGAAATTGACTTGGAGAATTCGTATTGGTGAGGTGTGGGGTGGATAAAATGTGTAGGGTAGAGAGTGAAAGAGATGGGTGATGTTTTTATTTAACTGATCCGTCAACGCGACGGTGTCACCCTTTGCGTGGTGACGGTGTCACGCCCATTTTTTTTTTAAATAGGTTGTTTTTGTGAACCGCCTGGATAAAAAATCTTGTTACTATTTTTGACAAAAATGTTGGTTTTTATTTTAAAATTCTTTTTGTCAATCCACTTGCAATCTCCACAATGGTGAGCAACAAACATGTTAAATTGTCTTTTAACGAGGATTATAGGAATATTAGAGTGTTGGGTGTGAGGACCTTTTGAGCCTGGTTTAAAACCAAAAGAAATTTTCCTTATGTCATGGAAGTTGGGAAGCGAAACTTACACCCTTCCAATGAACACGTCTCTAGGAAATGTTTCTTTTATGCAAGGAGCGTTGAGACACAAGTTCTTGTAAATTTGTGAGTCCTTGAGAGGGATTGTCTCGTTTATTAGAATTGAAGAGGGCTCGGGAATTATACTTACGAGCTCCGGTATCGCGTATACCTTTTCGATCTTTCTAGGTACATCATTCATTGTAATTTCTTCACGGAGTTTCATCATGAAGTTGTCAGCTAGCTCCAGGAAAGTGTCATGGGTTTTTCTCATGTGAGCTTCGAGGTGTTGTATTTCTTTCTCTTGATTGTTGACGAATGTCAACATTATGTCCTCGAATTCATCTTGTCGCGATTTTCTTGGAAGCAAAAATTCCTTGACCGTGTCCACATGTTCACGAAATTCTTTCTTATAATCACGTGTGGTCATTTCCATCAATTCATTCACTTGTGCCTCCATACACTTAAATAGTTGTTCTTGGGAATCCAAACTATTTTCTTCAGGGAGTACCGGATTTTCCCATCCTTCTTCCTTGTATTGTGTTAATTCTTCGATGACTTTCCAACATGCTTCAACATCGAGGTTACTTAGCCTTCTACCGGCGACATAATCAATGGTTTATCGAGTGGAGGGATTGACATGTCGAGTGGAGGGTCTGTCGAGTGGAGCTAATGAAAATGAGAAAAAATCTTACTTGACAGGAATCAAGCAAGGGAACCTAAACGGGATAGAGATCTAACTATCTATTCTATTCCCCAGCAACGGCGCCAAAAACTTGATGCGCGCGGAAGGCGCGTTTGGGGTTAGAGGAAACTTTCTTTTCTTCGAGCAAGTTTTTCAACCTCCTAGGCAGTGAACCTAATCATTGTAGTGTAGTATGAGGTAAGCCTCGGGGATTGATATCGTTCTCTAGGGGAATAGGAATGCTAGTAAGAAATATATGACGAGAAGGTAGGGTTGAGGATGATTCTTTTTTATCTTTTTATGGTTTTTTAGAAAGCTAAGGTAAAATCTCGGGGCAATTGGTTTTGGGGGTGGTACTTCTACCGATTACTCTACTTTAACTAATTATCTAATTATCTATTACTACGGGTAGCTATGTCTAATTGATGTGTGCTCGTATGATGATTAAAGATGTGTTCACCTAGATACTATTACTCCCTAGTTATCTTTTATTGGTCGGTTGAGTTGTTACGTCCTTTATCTTAAAGCGTTGTATTCCTAAAGGTCGTAGGGTATGCGTGGTCCCTAGTTCTTTGAGGTTATCTCTCGTATATGACCTACGAAGTCGGAAAGCCTAAGCTATTTCATCCATAGACCATATCATCATAAAGCATACTCAAGCATTAAATATAGCGAAGATGCCTAGCTGCACTCCTAAGCCAATTTCAATTAAGACAAGAAACAACCTAACAATAATCAATAACTAGGTTTCATAGATCTAAGCAAACACACAAGTAATTTAGCTAGACATGATAGACAAGCAAGCATACACACAATCAATCGAATATGGGATAGACATAATGATAATTTGGATTAATAAACTTATCTCGATGTGTAAAATAGGGTATGGGACCCTAAAATACTGTCCAAGTCGGACTACAAACGAATTAGGGTTTTTTCTCCAAAAGTCTACCTCTCAAAATACATAAAAATCGAATTCTATATATAGATTTACAATCGCGCAAGGCCACTTTTGCATGGGACGCCGTCACCGTCATTAGGGTTTCGTCTCGACCAAGTCATCGATGGGACGGTGTCACATTAGAGTTGTGACGCCGTCGATCTTTAGTTGGGACGTCGTCTTGATTCTAGATCCGGGCCGCCCGAGGTGGAAACCGCGAGTGACGCCCATAATTAAAGTCGACGTCGTCAAAGTTATGTGACTGCATTTCCACTCACCGTCCGCGTGCATGTTTTGATCAAGTCTTCATAGAGGGACGACGTCGCTCTTTGGATGGGACGCCGTCAGGTACTGTTGATCAGTCTTGAGTGGCTTCGATCTTGACTTTGCCATTTTCTTAATGTATTTGCTCTTTTTCGTCCAAATGTGCTTCATTCCAGCATTTTGCTTCCAAAAGACCTAAAAAGTAAAAAGAAACGAAATTAAGCAGTATCGGATATAAAATCTGTCGAAATAGGGCTTAAATGACCCCCTAAAAGTGTACGTTTTAAATCTTTATCAAATAGCAAGACCATGAATGTGGCACAAGAGAATTACACCACCAAAAAAGAACTCTTGGCTGTGGTCTTTGCCTTCGATAAATTTCGGCAATATCTCATCCTTTCTAAAACCACTGTCTTCACAGATCATTCCGCCTTGAGATACTTGTTCTCAAAGCAAGATGCAAAACCCCGACTTATTAGATGGATTTTATTGTTCCAAGAATTCGATATCAAAATCCGGGATAAGAATGGGGCTGAAAATCTCGTTGCTGATCATCTTTCACGGTTGGAAAATCCGGACATGGAGATATTAAAGAATGACGAGATTCGGGACTCTTTCCTTGAAGAGCAGCTAATGTCCATTAAGGACATTGAGCCATGGTATGCGGATTATGCTAACTATTTATCCAGTAGGGTCTTACCAAATTACATGACGAGGCAAGAAAAGAATAGATTTTTCACTAACCTAAATATTGTTTTTGGGACGAACCCTTTCTATTCCGCATGTGTCCAAATCATATTATCCGACGCTGTGTCGCAGGAAGAGAAATTGATCGGATTATGAGAGAATGTCACACGGGACCTTCAGGGGGCATCACGGGAGAAATATCACAACACGAAAAAATTTCGATGTTGGTTTCTATTGGCCTACTATATTCCGCGATGTCAAGAAATTGGTTCAGACTTGTGATGCGTACGAAAGATCGAGGAACATCTCGAGAAGAGATGAAGCACCCCAGAATTACATCCAAGTCTGCGAAATATTTGATGTTTGGGGAATCGATTTCATGGGACCTTTTCCATCATTCGGAGGGAATGAATACATACTTTTTCGCCATTGATAATGTGTCCAAATGGGTGGAGGCACAAGCCCTTAAAACCAACGATGCGAGGGTGGTCATTCATTTCCTCAAGAAACTCTTCACGCGATTCGAGATTCCCAAAGCACTCATTAGTGATAGGGGGACCCATTTTTGCAATGCTCAAATGGAAAAGGTGATGAAGAAGTATGGTGTCCTCATAGGTTTTCAACCACATATCATCCTTAAACCAGTGGACAAGTTAAAAACACAAATAGGGCGTTGAAATGAATATTAGAAAAAAAGGTCCACCAAAATAGAAATGATTGGTCATTTAAGCTTGATGAAGCTCTTTGGGCATTTAGAACGGCTTATAAAACGCCCATTGGAACAACTCCCTTTCGAATTAGTGTACGGGAAGGCATGCCATCTCCCGATCGAGCTTGAGCAAAAGGCATATTGGGCGCTCAAGGCTTGTAATATGGACTATTCCAAGGCGGAGTCGAATAGGTTCTTGCAGCTTCAAGAACTTGACGAACTAAGACTAGAAGCCTACGAGTCCTCAATTACATACAAAGAAAGAGCCAAAAAATGGCATGACCAACGAATCAAGAGTCCTAAGGAGTTTGTTGAAGGAGACAAGGTACTCTTGTGAAATTCAATATTAAGATTATTCCCGGAAAAACTTAAGTCAAGGTGGTATGTCCCCTTAACGGTGAGAAGGGCAACGAGCGGTGGAGCCGTCGTGTTGCTTGACGACGACGGATAGCGTGTGAAGCATTACCAAATCAATAATAGTGACTTAATCAATGAAGAAGATATTATTTTGGATAATGGAGTCATGTAGTGGTATGGCTTCGAGTCTAGCTACAAAACTCTTAAATAAAGAAAAGCGTTTCTTGGGAGGTAACCCATGTTTAATTGTTTGAATATTTGTTTTTCATTTTTATTTGCGTGTTTTATATATCTTTTTCATTACTGCTTAATTCTCATTCTTTCATTATTTTGTGAAAATAATCTATTTTGTTTTTAACTTTGTCTTAATTACATATAAAGGTATTTTACAAAAAATAAGTGTAAGGAAGATCACATGTGTTTTTAGAACTAATATGAACATGAGATTAACAATATTTGAAATTGTATATATATATATATATATATATATATATATATATATATATATATATATATATATAACTATCTATAATGCATTTAGGACATTTATAAATAGAAGTCTTAATTTTTTAAGCTTACACATGTTACTATATTAAGTAATTCATACAATTAAATACTAAACTACACTAATTACATTATAATGTACATTAATGACACATTAACTTTAGTATTAAAATAAATGTTACAAACCTACAATAATACAAATTTAAAGTTCTAAAATGTATCATATACATTCAATTTTTACTAAGTTCAAATGAATATAATTATGAAAATCTATATTTGTATTAATATATTTTATGGAAATTTAGACACATTTGTTTTTAAAACTATCAAACCGATAAACCGTCATATACCAACTATTACTACATACCGCTAAAAGATAAAGATACGACAAAAACTGCATATTTGGTATCCCGCTGCTTTGCGCGGGTACCATGCTAGTATATATATATACTAGGCGAGTACCCGTGCCTAGCGGCATCCGTTTCTAGCGGCAGACAATTAACGATATGCAATATTGTAGCCAAGTACCCGCGCCTAGCGACAGCGGTGTATAGTTTCAACAAATTATAGGTGCATCGATTTTGGCGAGTTTAATTTAAAGGTAACAATTACTTATGTGTGAGCATACAGTTTTTTCGAAAACCGTTACAACGGCATTAAAACATACTATCGCTGAACTCATTTGCAATATTTGCGGTTTTACAACAATTTGAGAAATGATAAAGAGACCTAAACTTAGGCCTAATTTTAGGTTTAAAACCAAGTGGCATCATCTTCACATGTTTTTTTTAAATTTCATTACACGAATAGCTTTGGTTATACATACACATAACGTTTTAAGGCAAGACTTAATTTTCCTCGATAAAAATCATAAACATGATTTTTGATTTTATTTTTTAGTATTTCTCTTTTTGTCAATGACGATATCATGTCTTAAAATTATTCCTCCTCAAAAACCACAATCTGACATCTTTTGCTTTTTGTATATTCCATGGTCAACAACTTTATCCAGTAAAACATGTGTCTAAATACAAATATATTTGAAAATACGGAGTAGTAAAGATCAAAAAAATTGAACAAATTTCAAAATATTTAAATATTAATTTCTTTTTACCATTTTATGATCTTAAAATTTTAAATAATTTCAAACAAACTTTCAATAATATTTCAAACTTCGAAACTTTCAAAAATATTTCAAACTTTAAAAATTTCAAAATATTTCAATTAAGAGTTCAAAATTTTCAATCTCTTAAACTACTAAACTTTAAAAACTTTAAGAGTTCAAAATTTTCAAAATATTTCAAACTTCACACTTTGGAAATATATCAAATATCAAAACTATAAAACTTTACAAATTAAAGGATAAGGATCCTCTAATGTTCATTTGAACATTAGAGATAATGTTATGCTTGTGGTAATTGTACACTTGAGATAAAATAAAATAAATGTTTTGCACTAATAGCAATGTACAATTATCACAAGCACAACATTACCTCTAATGTTCAAATGAACATTAGAGGATCCTTATCCCAAATTAAAATGGTACTCTCCCGAGTGGTTAATTTTTAAGATTTTAGATTTCAACTTTTCAAAATCAACTACCAAAATTTAATATGTTTAAAATGTTTAGCTTTTCAAAAATTTGAAAACTCCAAACTGAAATGTATTCAAATAGTTCAAAATTTCAAAATTTGAAATTTTTTTCGAATGTTTAAAGTTTCAAAAAAAATGAAATAAAATAATATTCAGAAATTTGGCTCAGATTTTGTCATTTCGTCATTGGCTGCAAAAAACCGGTTGCATTCTCAAATACAACTCCGTTTAATGCCCCGCCAAGTTACGACTTATCAAATCATCATAGCCGCATTCATCATAACCAAACAAAACAGACCAAAGTAGCATCATTTCTAAATGCACAAACAGATTTTAGCGTCACTACCGGCCAACAACAATAGCGAAAGATCATGCTATGAATTTTGACATAATACAAAAGGCCTTAGACCTTTTCGATTCTTGGGCAGTCCCGAAATAAATTTGTTGCAGCTAGACTTGCAAATACCATAACATCAAACAAATCCAATATCAAACAAAAAATACCAATTGATATATACCAGACATGTCAATCTTTTGGTTTTCAAAACCACTTAATATATTGAGCTCAAACACCAGAACTCGAACACTAACAAGTTTTCACTAAAAAAGAGTTAACAAATTTTGCTCAGATTTGGTCAACTGCAAACAAACGGCTGCATTTTAATTATACCATCCGTTTATTGCCCCGCCGACACATCAGATCATCATAGCACATTTTGGAAACTGTTAAGCACAAAACCCCTAACATATTCCACACCAAATCCCAGCATCACTAATGTAATCACAAAACTATCAGTTTTAGCTCGTTCTGGCATTAATACAACTACAAATTTCACCAGCTTTTTTTGACATTGAGCTCAAACACTCTAACATGAGCTGAAACACCAGAACTCAAATACTCGAACATGAGCTCAAACACCAGAACTCAAACACCACTGGTTTTAGCAACATCTGGTGGCTGATTCAGATTAATGTGGGTATCGTTATCTGATGGTGGTCCGCAAAATACCATCAAACCCATAACACATCTGGATCTAAGAAAACCGAGCCTGATCTCAAAAGCCACAAAACAACTACAAGATTTATGCAATGGCTGCAATAATGGAGGTTGCAAAGTGGAGATATCTCACACTTGCCGTCCTTCCATCTTACCATAGAAAAATAATATTTTTCACTATAAATTACACATTTTAAAAGTTTAACAAATTTGGCTCAGATTTGATCAGCTGTAAACTAACGGTTGCATTTTTATAAAAATACCATCCGTTTATTGCCTCGCCGATTCATTAGATCATCAAAGCCTTTTTCCCAAATGTTTGCCAAACAAACAACCTGTAAAAGATTCCGACCAAGCAACAGATTCAACCAGCAATGGCCCCACTAACACCAGTCTTGGTTGCGGCAACTTAGTCAATGGTAACACGAACAACACAAGCGGAACAACAAAAACATCTAGCAAAACCAAAGATCTGGTTCTACCACCAATACACAAACCATCAATGCCATTATTTCTCGCTTTTCCCATCAACACCACAAAATGTAAAACACCTAACGGTGGCCAGATCTCGGTTTAACAACCAAGAAACACAAAACCACAACAAATAAACACAAAAATGAAGAACTGGAAACACAACCTAAATCACGAACAAAACCAGCAAACGAAACAAGAATTAGATAAAAATTTTCAATTACTTAAAAGGGCTTAAATATTAGTAGCCTCGTGCCTCGGCTTTAAAACCACAAATAAACCATAAGACCAACAAAGCCGCAAAATCAAACAATATCAATGGACACATTTTATAATCGGATCAACAAAACCAGATCCGGCGAGATCTCATAAGATCTGGAAAAACCATGAAACCAACAAAACCACATCCGGTAGGATCTTATCAGATCTACACAACCACACCACTAAAACTTCACAAACAAACACCAACACCGGATGGCTAGACCTCAACAGATCCGGCTAGATCTCAAGCGCAAATAAACACACCAAAACTAATCAAAAAAAAACCTTCACTAAGACACCAAAACCAACAACCAAAACCATCTACTGAAACCACCAAGCCACTGTTATAGTAGCGGCAGTTTCAATGGCAATTGAGTGGGGGTTTGCGCGTCTTTAGCAAGATCCGATAGTTATGCGTCTGTATTTTAAGGTGTCGTTGTGTGTAGCATCAGCGAAATCTAATATGATCTGGAAAAACCATGAAACCAACAAAACCAGATCCGGCGGGATCTCATAAGATCTGGAGATAAACAAGGAACCACTTCCTATTTAATCTCAAGCACTAACCACCACACCAAAAACCACCAGCGAAAATCACATATCAAAACCACCAGACAATACCACCTCCTTCAAAACAACGGCCAAACCAACCTGCAAAATGTAAACCAGTGGTGGTGTTGGCACATGATGTTGGCAGTGGTGGCGGTATAAGTAAATGGTGGTGGAGGTGGTGGAATCTGATGGTGTCGTTTTAGAGAGAGAGAGGTTTGTGTTTTTAAGAAAGAGAAACATACAGATATATATGAAATGTTAGTGTGTGTGCGTTGAGAGGGTGTTTGGTTTTTATACTTTTTAGGTTTGGATGGCTGAATCTTAATTTTTGGTTCGGACTTAGGCCGTGTATATTGGTTTGGTGTGTGTAAATTTAGGCTTGATGGGGTTGGATGGTGAATCTTAACTTTTAGGTTCGGAGTTAGAGTAGGATATTCATGCTTTATAAGGAGTATAGATATATATATATATATATATATATATATATATATATATATATATATATATATATATGTGTGTGTGTGTGTGTGTGTGTGTGTTAGAGTCAAATGTTTGTATCGAGTCACAATGTATGTTTTGTAGTAATTTTTCAAGCCTTTAAAAAAGTAATTTTTCCAGATTTTCTTTTCCAGAAAACGACTATGACTCATTCTATCAGGATAACCTGACGAATTCGGAAGTAATACCCGACGACGTCAGGCAATGTAGAAACAGTTTTCAGATTTTAATTTTCTGTAAAATTTGTAATTTTTTTGGAAATTTCCAGAATTCTTAATTTTCCAGAAATCGGCAAACATCTATTTTACAAGCATTATATCTTACTTGATGATAAGGTTTTAAAATGTACATTTTTTAGGGGTCGTTTAAGCCCTTATTTGATCACTTTTGTATCCGTTATTACTTAATATCGTTCCTTTTCACTTTTTAGGTATCTTGAAGGCAAAATGCTGGAATGACACTTATTCGGACGAAAAGGCGTGAATATTCAAAGAAAATGGCCAAAGTCAAGAATCGACACACTCGGGATGCCGGAACCGAAGGGACGCGGTCAGCACAACTAGTGACGCCGCTTGGACAACTTTTGTGATTACCAAGAGCTAAATTGCTCATATACAAGTGACGGACGTGTTTTAAACAAGAGGGCATCGCAACTCGACGCCCTAGATTTGATCCGACGGCGCCGAAGATGAAGCCGACGCGCCACAACCATAAGGTGACATCGCCAAGTCGCAACATGCCAAGTAGTAGATAATCGCTTTTGGCCATAACTTTTGCATACGAACTCGGATTTAGGTGATTCAAAAGCCCATGCGACCGGAACGAGAAAATCTACAGTTTGGTGAAAAAGTGTTTGTGATGTCGTCACTCTTTAGGTGTGACGCCATCACTCTTTGCCGACAGAAAATCTGCCTATAAATATAACCTTATAACTTCACTATTTTTAAGCCTTAAACCCTAAGTCCGATTCCAAGGTTTAGGTAGGTGATTTTCCAGCAACTTAAAGGGTTTCAAACACTCTATAAACATCGTGTAATAGTTTGTTTGTTAATCCAATCCTATGGTATGTCTTCAATTATCATGATTGTTGCTTGCTCTTCATTAATTATGCTTGGCTAATTCACCTAGTGTTTGCTTATGATTGTATGAAACTTGTATGTAATTAATTAGATCTTATTTATTTCTTAGTGATGCTTGTGTCTATCTTCATCATTAGGGTGTGACAATTTCAATGAGTCTAATTGGTTTATTTTATAATTCTTGCATCCTACTGTCTCTTGTTTGATTGGTTGTCTCTTATCTTAATTGTAATTAGCCTAGGAGTGCGACTAGGCTATCGTTATGTTTAATACTTGACAAATCTTTGATAGTTTATGAATAACTTAGTAGATTTCGTTTACTAAACCCAAAGATAACCTCAAAGTTAGTTTATCAATGACTTAGTGGATTTCGTTTACTACACTTTAAGGTGACTTCAAAGAGTTAGGGAATGCACACCTTACGACCTTAGAAAATACAACGAGTTAAGAATAAGGACGTGAAAATTCAACCATCAATAGGACGTGACAATTCAGTAGGTAGAATTGGATAGCTAGCAAGGGGTAATACATCATAAGTAGATACGCTTCACGTTCCTATAAACCCACAATTTAGTTAGTATCTTTTGGGATAGTTGACTAGCAACTAATTCCACCCTACCCTTCACACCCGAGATTCATAAAATATAAAAATACAAAAAGTAATCATCCCTCACCTTTAGACTTAAATCTACATACACTTCAAATTAACGACACTATTCCCTAGAGAACGATATCAATACCCATGGCTTACCCTAATACTACACTACAACGATTAGGTTCACCGCCTAGGGTGTTATAAAACTTGCTCGATTTAAAAGGAAGTTCCTTTGACCCCGAACGACGTGTAGCGTTATCAAGTTTTTGGCCACTGCCGGGAATAGTTATTGTTTAGGCTTGATTTCTATCTCGCTTAGGTCTACTCACAAGATTCCTATCAAGTGAGATTATTTTTCTTTTTATTAGCTTCCTTGTAGTCTATCCCCCTTCTTTGTGCCTTTATTCGTAAAACTTGTCCATTGACTCTTCCGTTCACCATTATGGAGAACGCGAATCCACTATATCCGCAATTAGGTTTTTTCATAAAAAAATATATGATATTACTAAAGCGGATTATTCAAGATGGTGGGAAGAAAGTAACCAAGTCCATAAACCTTTTGAGGGTTTCACCATTCCATCAAACCTACAAAATACCTCATCTAATGAAACCTATGCTTCGTTTGAGCCTTCACCTAGGATAGACTTTCGTGAACAACCTCCGTGTTTAGAAACTATTTTTAGTGAGGCCCTTAGGAGAACTGGCCAAATTTGTGAAAATATTATGGTAAGCAACCAAGCATTAAACCATAAGTTGGATCAATTACTAGATTTGGTTTCATCACGACCTAAGGAAATAATACATGACGAGCATATAGATGATGTAGATGTGATTGAGGATAAGGTGAAAAGTCTAGACCTACAAGGTATCCTACAAGTCCCACCATCATTTAAGGCATACACACCGCACGTGACTTACCCGGAAGTAGTAGAAGAGACTTTAGGAATCCCAATGGAGGTAGAACGTTTGAACCAAACGCATTGGAGAATATAGGTTTTAATACTTGTAGTCTCGCCTTACTTTTAGTTCTAGGAATTTCCTAGTGTTGATGAACCGTAACCTCAATCTTTACTTCCATCCTTAGATATACATCTAGGAGACAAAGAGGAACCGACCCACCCATCAACCAATTTAGCCCGTGTAGTTTTAGGATGAAGGAAGCCATTCACACCCCTTCACCTCACGTGGCATATTTCTACCCTAAGGGTGTGTATCGCTACTATCACCCGCACTTAAACTTAAGTGTAGGGAAAACTTCCCTTTCTCTCGTTAAATAAGGGTAGAGTCGGCTCGTGACTCGAACAAAAAAAGCGCTTCTCGGGAGGCAACCCATGTGTATTTTTTTTTCATTATTATTTGTGTGTCGATATCTTTTATTGATTGTTTATTCTCATGTTTGAATTTGTAAAATGCTTTATTTTGTCTTTAACCTCGCCTTAATTACATATAAAGGTATTTTACATAAGGAATAAGTGTAGGAGGATTACACATGTTTTCAAAAGAAATGTCAACATGAGAATTACAATTATTTAAAATATATACATGTGTGTTTGTTCGAGTCAAATGCTTGTATCGAGTCATAATGGATGTTTTGCAGAAATTTTCTAGATTTTAAAGATAAAATTTTCCGTAAAATCGCAGACCGATTTATGTCATGATAACTTTGACGGCGTCAGATCGCAACTCGACGCGCCGGGAGGAGTAGAAATAACTTCTAACTTTTTCTCGTTTTTGTGCTACTTATAAATTTTGGAATTTTCCACGCCTTAATTTTCCGGAAAATGCAAACATCCATTCTACAAGCATTATATCTTATTTAAGTCCGAACTACATCTTGTTGTGATTTTTCTTTGTTCGGTTTGATGCTTTGGGTTGTCTGTTTTCTTCAAGTATGCGTGTTTTATTTATCAAGAAGAAGATACATAAGATTGGAAGGAGCTTTTCACGCAAACATTCTTCTTGAAGAAAGATTTAACCACTACTTCACACGGATCCTACCGAGCTAATCGTAGGAGTACTAGTTTTTTCGTTTTAATTACCTTCAATTATCATAACTTTGATATTTTCGAGGAACATTGGGGACAATGTTCAAATTTTAAGTGTGGGAGGAAAATAAACGGAACTTTGAAACTATGCTTATCCTTGACTATTTGCTTTGTCCAATTGCATTTGCGTTATAAACCATGAGAAAATGTCGGTTAGGGTAATTTTGGCACAAAATTTAAAATTTTTCATGACATATAGGAGTGGGCCATTAGTCTTAACAAAAGCGTCTCATGGATAGGAAGTTATATGACTAGCACAAAAACCCTTTACCACTTAAATTCCACCCAAAATGTGAGGATCACCCTTAGATTAGTAGAAATTAAAGCATTCATCTTTAATGCTTAGTGTGTGAACCGGTAGTATAATAGATTCTAGAACTTGTTTTGTGATGCATCCTGAGATCGCTAGTAAGACTACACTTGTGTAGTTAGGAATAATTAAATGATAAGAGGCATTAAGATAACCCTTGTTTGATACCTGTAATATAATTACTTCTTCCACATCGGTTGAGTAATTCCCCCACACCTTTGCGTTGTAGTCATCTTTAGTACACGATACCCCTAGTTAACCCCTCAGAGCCTATCCTTTTCGCGGTTCTCGTGATGTTTCAGTTTTCCGGAATATCAATGAAGAGAATTGTTTACACCCACCTCCAAATGTACACCCAAATCGCCTTAGCCTACCTTGTATGCACTCACTTTTAGTGCATTATTGTTATCACCCTAAACCCTTAGTTCAATTATCTAGTTGCTTGCATTAGTTGCTAAGTCGAGTCATATCCTTTGTATACAGTTTTGGGACGATTGGGACTCATGGGAAAAGTTAAAGTTTATGAAATGACGGGAAGGGAACGTTAAATTCAAATTCCCTTATTTGCGTAATAATGTACTCCAAGTGTTTTGATCTTTTCAATTCGGGTCAAATTAGTGTTAGAGTAATAAAAACTCAAGTGTGGATGTGCCTATAAATCCTTATCATTTTGATGTTACCGTAGAGGATGGTAGAGTAAAGTGTATGAATATATATATATATATATATATATATATATATATATATATATATATATATATATATATATATATATATATATATATATATATAGGGAGGGTTAATGTGAGAGATAATTTAAAGTTGTAAAATAAGGACTAATTTGGACCATTAGATCAACTAATTGAGATTAGATGACATTAATACTAGGTGGATGGCATTTTGTAATAAAAGTTAAATTTAGGGTATTATGTACCATAAAATAAATGATTTAGGGTCATTGAATAGCATTCATTTACTACGTACATTAATTTGAAAATATGTAAGCCTTTCTTCACGATAGTTTTGTATAAAATTCTTAATATGCTTTTCTTTTTTTTTTTAAAAACTTTTTAAGAATGTTGTACCAGCTCTCAAAACTAGTCCATTACACAAACCATAAATATCACTGTTGAAGCGTTTTCGGTTTAGTTTCCAAATTGATTTTTTTAATAGAATTCCGTCTTTCTTTTCTGACCATCACACAGTACCACTTAACTATTTTTTTTATTTCATATTATAATTTAATAATATGATACATTGACACATAGTCCATACATACAACCACTAATATCATATTAAAAATGATATTTTTGATACATAAGTAATATATATAATACATGATACATAAAATATATATACAATATATGATGCATTAATACATGGGTCATACATAAATTGATACATTGATACATGAGTCATACATGCACCACATATGCACCACTAAAATAAATAGATACACTTGATACATTTTTAAAAAATAAACAGATACACTCAAATATGCACCACATATGCACTACTAAAATAAATAGATACACTTGATACACAATTAAAAAAAATATAAGACTATATATTACATCTCAAACAACTTATACATCTAAAAAAACCCTTTACATCGTGTCGAACTCACAGTTAACATCAACAACTCCGGTCAACAATAACTCACCAAAAAAAAACTAGTACAACAACAACTGATGTTTACATCTAACCACATATCCATATGTACGTCCATTACTCCATTTTATTTGTATCACCATAAAAAATAAAACCCGACACAGTTGTAGCCAATCTCGCCGGAGCTTTTTTTTGTCAATCCCATCACTCGTTTCTTGTTTCATGTCAGTCCCATCCTTTCTTCTTTTATTCAAGTTGCCAATATGAAAGCCATCAATATATAACACTTTCCTGTTTCACTCGTTTCCTGTTTCATGCCAATATGAAAGCCATCAATATATAACCAAAGGAAAATAAAATACATTCATTGTCCCACGACAACACTTTCCAACAAATCTTATTAATATTAATATGATTTAACCAATTAAACTCAAGCATGTATAATGAAGAAACGAACCATACATAGTGTCGACTGCGATTTTGTGATTGAATCCGACAACCATGTTTTTGTGATTGAATTCGGCGGCTGAAATTTTGGGAGTTTGATGTAGGGTAGACTGACTTAAGAAGGGAGAGAAATTGATGGGGGAGGTTATGTTTTGTGAATTAGGTTTGGTATATTATAACTGATTTTAAGAAATAGTGAATTACCAAGCTTGCCCTTTTACTTATTTATTAATTTACTGATTTTTTAATTCAAAGTGACACTTGTCTATTTTTAGTGGTTCTTATTTTTACAACTTTAAAAAGTTCTCACTTGATCTAAATTCTATATATATATATATATATATATATATATATATATATATATATATATATATATAAAAAGTGAAAAGAAAAAAATAGAGTGTTCAAAAAAAATATATATATATATACTGGCTACCATCCTACATCTATCTTTGATTTATGTTTGTTTGTTTGATTATCTAGAGTCTAGAGTGTCGAGTCTTGGCTTAGCAACGCCATTCTTCGCATGCTTGTAACATAAAGATTTTGACTTGCCACCACTAAATAGCCTATCCCACCAAACCCTTTTGTTTCCCTACCGTAAGCCTAACATTACAACCCTTTAAAACACCTCTTTGATAGTCTTTCCTAGGTGCTTACGCCAAAGCGATGGAGGTTTGATCTAGTCTCAAGCCTATGGTAATCTATGTACTAGGACCGTTAATGAGTGTTTATCTTCCATTTCCAACTTGTTATATTTCATATACACCGAGAGATGTGAGTATCCAAACACCCCATGTGAGGTGCTAGTATATAATTTCCGTGCTTGTTATGACTTTTGTGGGGCTTATATGTGTTGAGGATTGTTTTAAACCAATGCTTCATGACCCTAACTTATAAATTAATTGGTTAAAGCACATTTGCTTGAGGGCAAGCAAATACCAAGTGTAGGGATATTTGATAAGGTTTTAAAATATACCTTTTGAGGGTCGTTTAAGCCCTTATTTGATCACTTTGTATCCGTTATTACTTAATATCGCTCCTTTTCACTTTTTAGGTATCTTGAAGGCAAAATGTGGAATGACACTTATTCGGACGAAAAGGCGAATATACTGAAGAAAATGGCCAAAGTCAAGAATCGAGACACTCAGTCATTGGGCCCGAGGGGACGGCGTCAGCATTAACTAGTGACGCCTGGTCGGACAACTTTTGTGACGGCTCGGTAGCCAAATTGCTCATTTACAAGTGACGGCTTCAGGTTTTAAAAGAGTAGGGCGTCGCAACTCAGACACCCTAGATTTGATCCAGACGGCGTCAGAAGATGAAGTCGACGACGTCACAACCATAAGGTGACACCGTCACAAGCTGCAACATGCGCGCGAAGTAACTTTTGCATACGAACTCGGATTTAGGTGATTCAAAAGCCCACGCGACCGGAACGAGAAAATCTATAGTTTGGTGAAAAAGTGTTCGTGACTCCGTCACTCTTTATCAACAGAAAATCTGCCTATAAATATAACCTTATAACTTCCCTTTTTTTAAGCCTTAAACCCTAAGTCCGATTCCAGGGTTTAGGCAGGTGTTTTTTCTAGCAACTTAAAGGGTTTCAAACACTCTATAAACATCGTGTAATGGTTTGTTTGTTAATACAATCCTATGGTATGTCTTCAATTATCATGATTGTTGCTTGCTCTTCATTAATTATGCTTGGCTGATTCACCTAGTGTTTGCTTATGATTGTATGAAACTTGTATGTAATTAATTAGATCTTATTGATTTCTTAGTGATGCTTGTGTCTATCTTCATCATTATGGGTGTGACAATTTCAATGAGTCTAATTGGTTTAGTTTATAATTCTTGCATCCTACTGTCTCTTGTTTGATTGGTTGTCTCTTATTTTAATTGTAATTGGCCTAGGAGTGCGACTAGGCTATCGTTGTATTTAATACTTGACAAATCTTTGATAGTTTATGAATGACTTAGTGGATTTCCTTTACTAAACCCAAAGATAACCTCAAAGTTAGTTTATGAATGACTTAGTGGATTTCGTTTACTACACTTAAAGGTGACTTCAAAGAGTTAGGGAATGCACACCTTACGACCTTAGAAAACACAACGCGTTAAGAATAAGGACGTGACAATTCAACCATCAATAGGACGTGACAATTCAGTAGGTAGAATTGGATAGCTAGCAAGGAGTAATACATCATAAGTAGATACGCTTCACGTTCCTGGTAGACCCACAATTTAGTTAGTATCTTTTGGGATAGTTGACTAGCAACTAATTCCACCCTACCCTTCACACCCGAGATTCATAAAATATAAAAATACAAAAATAATCATCCTCACCTTTAGACTTAAATCGACATACACTTCATTTAACGACACTATTCCCTAGAGAACGATATCAATACCCGTGGCTTACCTTAATACTACACTACAACGATTAGGTTCACTGCCTAGGGTGTTATAAAACTTGCTCGACGAAAAGGAAGTTCCTTTGACCCCGAACGACGCGTGTAGCGTTATCACTTGATTTCTAGTGTAGTTTAGTTTTATATAGTTTTTACCGCCGATTTTACGTGAGGGTTCGTCTCTATTTTCATAGAATTTGCATGTTATATTAGACAAGAAGATGAAGTACAAGATGGAAGCAACACTTATTACTTACTAATTCTTCTTGGAGGAGGATTTAATCGCGATTCTACACATATCCTACCGAGCTAATCAGGGGAGTGTTAGTTTCTCTCTTTTATTTTACCTTTCTCTATCATTACTTCTAGACTTTTAGGGAACATTGGGGACAATATTCAGTTTAAGTGTAGGTAGGAAGAATAAAATGGGAACTTATAAACTATTCACTCACTTGATTTTTGCTTTGTCCTTAGTAATTTATGTAATAAACTATGAGAAATATTTGTTAGGGTAATTTTAGCACAAAATTTTTAATTTTTTATGACACTTACGAGTAAAGCTTTAGTCTTAATAAAGCGTCTCATGGATAGGAGTTATATGACTAGCACAAAAACCGTATACCACTCAAAGTCCACCAAAAAAAAGTGTGAGGTTCACCCTAGATCTTTAGGAATAAAGCATTCATCTTTAATGCTTATTGAGTGTACCGGTAGTATAATAGATTCTAGAACTTGTTTTGATGATGCATTCCAAGATCACTAGTAAGACTACATTAGTGTAGTTATGATTAACTAAATGATAAGAGGCATTAGGATAACCCCTGTTTGAAACCATAATTTAATTACATCGACCACATTGGTTGAGTAATTTTCCCACACTCTTGCGATGTACTCATATTTAGTACACGATACCCATAGTTAACCCTCCGAGCCTATCTTTCGCGGTTCTCGTGATGTTCCGGTTTTCAGAATATAAATGAAGAGCATTGTTTACAATCCACCCTCAAATGTTACACCCAAATCTCCTTAGCCCGCCTTGTATGCACTCATCTTTAGTGCATTATTGTAACTATTGTTTAAACCCTTAGTTCAATTATCTATTTACTTAGATGGTTGCTAAGTCGAGTCATATCCTTTGTACATAGTTTTGGGACGATTAGGACTCATGGTTAAAGTAGTATTTTATGGAGTAACGGAAAAGAACGTTAAATTCAAATTCCCTTTGTCTACGTAATTAATTACTCAAAGTGTTTTAATCTTTTCAATTTGGGTCAATTGTGTTAGAGAAATAAAAACTCAAGTGTAGGGATGCTCCTAAAAATCCCTCTACATTGATGTTATCTTAGAGGATGGTAGGGTAAAAATGTATGAAAAAAAAAACAAAAAATAATGAAAAAAAAGAGAAAAAAATAAAATAAAAAAAGAAAGAGAAAAGCATACAGACTACTATCCTACATCTATCATTTGTGTTTTATGTTTGTGTTTTGATTTTGTTCCAAGTTATTAGTTAGTGTTAGTGAGTCGAGTCTTGGCTTATCAACGCCATGTTTTACATGCATTTAACTTAGATTTTTGACTTGCCACCACTAAAAATCCCATATCCAACAAAACCCTTTTATTCCCTACCCAAAGCCTAACATTATAACCCTTTGTAAATACCTCTTTGATAGTTATTCTTAGGTGCTTATGCCAAAGCGGTGGAGGTTTGATCTAATCTCACACCCATGGTAATCAATGTACTATGTTAGGTAGATAGTGTTTATTTTTCATTTCCATTCATGTTATATTTCATATACACCTAAGATATGAGAGAAACCAAACACCAATTGTGAGGTGCTAGTGTATAATTTTCGTGCTTGTTTTGACTATTGTGGCACTTGTATTTGTTGTAGATTATTTTGAACCAATGCTAAATGACCCCTAACTCATAAATTAATTAGCAAAAAGTACATTTGCTTGAGGACAAGCAAATCCCAAGTTTAGGAATATTTGATAAGGATTTAAAATATACGTTTTTAGGGGGTCATTTAAGCCTTAAATCATTACATTTTATATCCGTTACTACTTAAAATTATTCCTTTTCACATTTTAGATCATTTAGAAGCAAAATGCTGGAATGAAGTATATTTGGACGAAAAGGAGCGAAAATATGAAGAAAACGGCTGAGTCAAGAAAACTAGTCAAAATCAGAGGCCAGGACGGCGTCCCAACCCAAAGGGCGACGCCGTCACCTTCAAGACCAAGTAAAATATCTCAAGCGACGGCTCAAGTCACTTTTTGATCTTAACAAGTGACGGCGTCACTTGTATTTTCACAAGCCCGTCATGCAATCGTTCTACACTAGACGACCAACTCTTTCTCAAGACGGCGTCAGCTATAACCTAGACGGCGTCACAAGCTCCAACGTGACATCGTCCCAATGATGACTTGGAAAAGACAAAACCTTAATGGCGGTGATCAGACGACGTCAATAGCAAAAGCAACTTCGTCTCAGTTGTAAAATCTATATATAGACATCGAATTTTCTGTATTTTGTGTGGTATTTTAGAGAGCAAACGTGATGGATCTGGACACTCTCCTTGTGTCAATGATATTTTGTATGATATTATCAAGCAAGCGGAATTTACTTAAGTAATACTTAGAAGACGAATTATATGATGTAAGAGAATGAACACAAATTAATTCAAAACTCAAGCTCCAATATTATTAATGAATAATACGAGTGATCTTAACTTATCACTAGGGTTACACCTTAAAGCTTTCGTAGGTAATCTTGTAATGTTATACGTACCTAAGACAATGACCTAGGATCTCCTTTTATACAACAAGGAGTCCTTTACAAGATAAGTATAAAGCTAACATAATAGAATATACACAAGATCTATTCTATACTTATCTAGACGCGCTTAACCTTATCATAAAGCGATAGAAGTGGTAATGAAGAACTTGCGGTGGGAATACATTTCCACCGCTAGTATTAATCCATGCGATGTAAACCACAACTATCCGTGGTAACGGATTATTCCCAACAATCCTCCCCTAAACTTATGATTTCTTTGCAAATCAATAAGTTTCTTCAATATGCATTATCTTCAAGGATTTGGGAATTCAATCAAACACTTCACTTCTTTCCTCTTAACTTTTGTATAGCTCTTGAACATTGATCTTGAAGTCTTTGTAACAATGCTCGACCTTTTCATTATCTTCATTAACTCTTATTGGTAAGGTTAACATCATCAGAAGAGCTCCACTCTAAGTGGATATTCTTTCTCATGAAAAAGCATGAAAAGTCTTCATAGTCCATTAGTCGTCGAAGAAACATGATGAACTTCACATGAATCATAGTAAAACCATTTAGTACCAAAACTTGAATAAGGTTTTGTCATCATCAACATTTGGTCTTCTTCAAGAGGAATTTCCTTCTCGATGAGACAGTTAGATCTTCTCAACCTTACAGTTTGAGAATCACTTACTTTGGCCTTCTCTTCAATCTAGGAAACCTTCTTTCTTCTTCTTCGTAACCCATTGGAATAAAAGATTTATCTTGTTTTATAGTTTCGTAGTAAGCCTTTTCAACTTGATCATCGACATTCCTTTAAATTGATGCTTTTTCGATTACCAACATGACAACAATAAGTCTTCATATATGCAAGTATTTGTGCCTTGGTTGGTTGTCTTTGTTTCTTCCGAACCTTTTGACCGAATTAATCACATCATCAAGTGCTTGATTGTTCTTCATTATAATAAAATCCTTCAACTCGAGTTGTTCTTTGTTCCTTAGTTAAGGATGCATCGACAACAAGGTCAATTGCCTTTTCTTGATTTCGGATTATTAGCCACCGTAAACGAATATCTTCTTGAAGAGGAACATAACTAAACTTTGGAGCTTTCTCTTTCATAATTGTAGGTTGAGCAAGAGAAATTGAATTAGTATTTTCCATTCTATCCAATCTTTTAGCTTCCAAAAGCTTGCAACTTCTATTTCTTTCAATCTTTTCTTTTCACCAACTTTCTCAAAGAATTTGATCTTACGCTATCTTCTTAGCAAGTTCTCTATCAAGATCAATCGAACTTGTCTTTTCTTTGAAATCTTACTTTCGTGTTGTTGTACATCTTCCATAACTGCTTTACCCTTGTGCATCTTCAATTGATCAAATTCTTCACTTGCGGTGGCAATATTTGGCTCGCAGTGGAAATAAAATCGATAGTAAAATCGCGGTTTTGCGATTTGGAAAATGTCTTGAAAATCAATTGTCCTCCCTCGATTGTCGAACTGCTTTCCTCCCTGTTTGGAAGAATTTCCCAAATCATGATAAGTGAATCACCATCGGAAGGTGAGGATGAAGATGAAATCACCAACTTTGCGATCCGCTTGTTCTTTTTCAACCTCGCATCTCTCCCTTTAAAGTCTCGAATCTCTCGTCGTTAAGAGTTGAACATCCTTGGCATGATGCTTCTTGACAAGAGCCAAGTCCTTTGTAGAGACTCAACCCGCTTTGCTAATTTGGTACACAAAACCATCAATTCCAGTTGATTGCCACGCCTCAAGACTTCCAACCTGTGTTACTGTTGGGAGAAGTGAATCATGGGGCAAAGGTCCAGATTCCTCCATAGTAGAACTAGGTGGAAGTCTAGAACCACCACTGCTTGTTCCTATACCATAAGGTGCAGAAACTTGTTGTGTTGTCATGGGAGGAGTTGTCTGATTAGACCTTCTCTCATAGGTTCTTGTAACTGGTGGGGTATAATCAATGTTGGGAACATTAATTATGGGTGTGTGTTGTTCAGATGAAATTTTAGCAAGCATTTGGGGTAGGAGAGGTGTAAAAATCATATTGCCATCTTTATTCAAATTTTGAAAAACTTTAGGCTTTAGGCAACTGATTTGATAAGCAATGAGTATGAGGTTGCAGTTGAAATTCATTAAGCATAGCTTGCACAAACCTTGGATACATTAAAATTTTGGTTTTACTTTGTACATTGCCTTTCATACTTGTAAAAATATAGTTGGACGGTTGAAAATCTTATCGGTGACAAGACAAACCAAAGGATAAGCCATGGTTGAACTAAATTGCTCATAAGATGTTTTCTTAGGACTAAGGCAATGTAACAAAGTATGAATCAAAATCTCCATTGGGGACAAAAACCACTCTTTTTGAAAGTAGCCTTTTGTCATTGGTATCATACCCCATGGATGATAAAGTATCATGAATATCAGACATAGGTAATGTGATGAGACCATTGAGATCATCCAAGTGAAGTACTCTCCTCGTGGATGCCTTGGTAACATCAATATTTACCCCATCTCTGATGGCTCTTAGAGCATCCATCGATTCATGTGTATCTCCAATCTCAAGTGTTACTGATCGAGCGTAAGTCCAAAACTGTTTGATTTGAGAGATATAGATTATGGGTTTTAAAAGTAATGCATACCTTATATGAGTGGTATGAAGAAAGTCCACAATCTGATGAAAAACAGGGCCACTCTTCTCGTTAGACTTTTGTAGGTAGGCCACTAGGTTGTGCTCATCTGCAAATTTCAAAGAAGCCATAGAAAATTTTGATGAAAAATATTATTATGTCAGTAAGAATTGAAGTAATGATTAGCCAATTGAGAGAAAAAGATATATATAGGGTTAGGGTTTAGAATTGATGCGCAAGTAAAATTATCTTTTGAAAGTAGTTATAATATAAAAAGAAGATAATTTACTTAAAATTTTAACCCTATATATATAACTATCAATGGTTACTTTCAACGGCTAGTAAAAATAAACCATCGACACAATCGGTTATAACGGCTAGAACAACAATGGTAAAATAACCGCGCTGGTAATCGTGAACTAGCGATGGTAATTTTTCACAAAAATCTCAAAGAGCAGTGGAAAATAAAAGCATTAGAAAACAAGACTGCTCCCATTATAGTTTTTAGCAAACTATCAGCTATCAACGGATTTGATATGTCTTTACCATGAGCCGTTTGCTATGGACTAGCTAACTCTTAATCATAAAGAATATGGTGAGTTGATAACCATATAGTTTTTGGTAAACTATCAACCATAAACGGATTTGTCAAGTCTTTACCAAGAGCGTTTACTCGGACTAGTTGATTCTTATGTGTATTAGACATGGTGAATCAATAACCATTTGTTGTGTATCTCAGACATACACCTTTTAACTCCAACTCCTCATCAAAACTTGATAGACGAGAATAACCAACTTGATATTAACCCAAGTTACCCTTAACCAAACTATTACCCAAGCAAAATATCTTCCAAAGTCAACTCAATAAAATCTATATTTACTCCTTGACCTACCATAATAAGAAAAAGGTAAATATCTTCATTAAATAACCCTTCAACCGACTTTGTCTATATAAGAAGACTTGGCTTAAGATAAACTTCATCAAGTTAGTTTCAAACACAGTATTCCCACAACCATAAGCATGTCCAATCCCACCAACGCTATCAACATCTCTTCTGACTCAGAAGAAGAGTATGTAATCGAATAAGAATCATCTTGAAGCATCGGGATGGTTTGGATACTTCCCACCGTGGGTGGCTCTTCATCCAAAAGTTATACCAAAGAAATTGCTAAGTTAAAGCCTGCAGCTAAGCTCGCAAAATCTCTTGAGTTCTACTCCGATTCATCGATGATGATGATGCAAATGATGAAGCCTATTCTATGGCTAAAGAGTTGCCAAAAGCTCTTTCAATAGCACTAGAAATAGCTATCTCCAATATGAAGCAGATATCCATTCCAACAAGGCCTGCAATGCTACCAAGACCTCCTCCACAAATTCTTGGTCTTCCATGTCCAAGAATGCAATCCACCTTTGAGAACAAAAGGAAGAGGGCACAGAAAAACAAGCATGATTATGTGGCTAAAGGCAAGAAGCCAATGGAGTAGCTGAAGTTAGATATAGGATGTACTAGGTTGCAGTCTTTTGTGTTTTGATGATAAGTAGAACTTTAACTTTGGTTGTATTGAATCACGTTATATTAATGAAGTTCCTCTATTTTCCTTTTTCCACTGTAAAAGCAAACTTGTTACCACTGGTTGCAGAATAGTTCCCACTGTTAAGCAATAATTTCTGTATAATCATCAATGGACAACTAGAAAGTCAATCACCAAAGAGTAACCTATTCAATGTAAACAAAGGAATCCTTCAAACTGTAATTCACTAACATAAACCAAATACTGGAATCACTATTTCGTTGGCAATGGTTAATATATTGAAAGAATTAAGCATAGCAGTGGCTATACTCAATAAAGTCAACACATAAGCATTGATACACTTTTCAAGAGCACAGTACTCCAATTTATTCCTCAACTACTTGCACCTTCCCCGCATTTACTTCTTGAATCCAACTTAACATATAATAAACAAACCATTCAACACAAGTCACTCAAATCACATACTCCAAACCTTTAACTCTCAAAGCAACACCATGGGTCAATCTAGTCCAATCAATCTTTCTTCTAGCAGTTCATCTGATAGTTCATGGGATGACTTTGTTCTGAAAAACCCTGGGAGAGTTGAAAAAGAAGAGTATGAGAAGGTTTTATCCAAGAAGAGAATACATTCAATGATTTTTTCAAATCCTTTTCCTGCTGAACCTTCATTACTACAACCAAAGCCTTAGGATGCACTAATCAAGGAAGATAGCTCAGAGATCAGCTCCTATGTATCACCATATGTGGATACAGATGATGAGACCTCTGGAAGAGTCCTGAGTGTTCCTCCTCTTGCAGTAATAGCTCCTCTGAAGAGCTCAAACCATCACCTTCACTTCCATTGCTATCGGCACCTCCATCGCCAGGTCCTTCATCATCCTCACCACGGTCCGAGAAGTGGTAAGGGGGTTAGCATGTCCCAGAGTGTATGAGTGGATTGACATGCGAGGAGCTCCTAAGGTGATGCCAAGCTGGGGCTTTCCTAAGAAGCCATAGATGGTAGATGATGGGAAGGAAAGGGATGGGTTAGGAAGGTTGTGTTTGGGATAGGTTGATGGTAGTAGTTTTCAGTTTATGTTGTGATGCTTGTAATATGTTCTTCATGGATGTAATCACGCACTTAGAGTGCGTCTTGTGTAATAATAATAATAATTCATGTTTTCCTTTAACTTTGATATTCACGCATCACACATTTTGTTCCACTAACTTCATTATCAAACCCGCAAACTGTCCATCATAATGCTCAAACTCGAAAGATAGGACTTGTTGCGGTCATGTGCCTTGAACACCCACTATCTGTATATTCTTGATCGACCTTTTTTCCTTGGATGTTCTTGCACATATAAGTAAAGAGTTAGTTTCTTTTGGGGACCCAAGCCATGATTGACTTGGATCCGCCTCGTGTATCAATATAGTTAAATCTATCAAAGGTCATTGATACACCATTGGGATTGGTTGTAGAGGTATTTCCTTTAGGTTTCCATTCCCAACGGCCGAGGCCTTCACAAAGATTGTCCATGTCCCCCTTTTCATATTTAAAACCCTTGCGGTGGTAACTTATGAATGAGCAAGGGTATCTACCGGTTTATTTTTAGGTACCCACTATTGATTATTATTAACCTTTTAGCTTGAAATGTTCTTTTTCCTGTTTGTGCAGATTTTGTTAAACTTGTTTTGAAGTTTGCACTTTTAACAGTGACTTAAAGTAGCGAGTGTTAACAGTTTGTGCAATGGCAAACATTTTGAGGCCACTTCTAAGTTGAATCGCTCTTGGGACCATTTTGTAATGAGAATTAGGGTGTACATTATGTTGATTCATGTTAGACTCCACCCTTTATACCCATAGACTTCCTTCTCCCAACATGATAGTCACAATAAGCATGTAAATGATCAAAACTACCACATATATAGCATGCCTTATTGTTCATAACAAAATCACTACCTAGTTGTTGAGATTTAACATGATTCCAACTCCTCCGGTTACCCCTAGGAGTCAGAGGCTTGTTCCTATACATCTCAAAGATACCTTACAGTTGGTCTAGGTTTATTAAGCGGTTTCCTAGGTTCCTCTATAGCAAAGATTAACAACTTTTGGGATAGAAGTCTCTACATTCTTTTAACACTCTCATCTACAATGATGAGTCACTAGCACTCTCAAAAACATCATTATCAAGCTTACTTTCTTCCTCACTCTTCATAACTGTGTCTTTTAAAGGACCATATTCTCTTTCAAGATCCTTAAAATCCTCTATGCATGTATGAGCTAAATCTATACCGGAGGTGAATGAACACCTCTTAGTGGTGGAGGCGCAGATTATAACCTATACCGCACTTAGCTTTATTAAATATTTGAGCATTCTAAATTTTATCAATTGACTCGGATCGATGATAACATGTGTCTACAGTTAAATTGACATTTTCAATTTTCTTTTGAAGTTTTCAAGCTCCTTTTGGTATGCTTCATTCACGCAGCTTGTATGTTCTACCTCTCTCTAAGAAGAATCATATCATCATTATAATTTGACTTATTTTCCACGATAGTGCTCTATTTGTTTTTCTAAACCGACATGGCTCTCCTAAGATTAGCCACAGTATAATTAGCGATGTATAACTCTTGTCTTTCATTAGAATATAAATCATTAAGTCTTTCAACTTCTAGCAGCCCTACATGTTTTAGAGCTACATTCGAGTTTTGTACCTCAGTCGAGAAAGCCATAAGAGCAACTTCAAGCAGAAACAAGAGCAAGATCGTGTGTTCTTCTTCAAGATCATCGACCATGAAACCCAATCATAGCTCACACCATCAATAGCCAACATTGCCTTTGGTTCTTCCACAGTTGGTCCCTTCTTTGCTTGTACCAAGTAGATCTCGTTGTCCTTGGTCTTTGGTCTTCTACATTCTCTAGCAAAATGTCCAAACTTGTGGCGCTTTAAAGCACTCCACTTTCTTCTTATCAAAGCTCGCAGATCATCACCATTAATGTGGATAGGCTTGCGATCTTCTTGTATAATTTCTTAGCCCTCATGCTAAGAAGAGCTATCTGCCATTTTATATCCATCTTCTCCAAATCATCTTCATCGATTTGCTCTATGTCTTCATGAGTTAAGAGAGAGCCATCAACTGTGTGGAGATAAAAGCATAAAAGGTAGGATCTCCAATACTAGCAACCTTCTTCTTTGATCCTGCGGTGGCAATATTCACATTGCTGGAAACTTTAGAACCTCGGTGGCAATATCATCATCACTTTCATCTTGAGAATCATCATAGGATCTCAATAGAATTTGACAACAATGCCAAGCTACTAGAGCTTGTACCAAGTTTCCGCTTTCTTCAACCTTTGCTCAATAAGTTTGAAGTTGTTGTAAAGATCATTGAGCTTCATTGTTTCTATGTCTGCTTTGTTTTCCCGACAAGAACATTGGTTTGAAACTCAAGGCAAACTTCTTAGAAACTTCAAATTGAGGTCTTCCTTTTCTACCTCAATGCCAAACACTGATCGGTTGTGAAACAATCTTACCAAGTTTGGTGAAAATGCTATCAAGAGAGTCATTGCTTGAAGCGTAGAAGTTTTCATAACTTTGCTTTAACAATGTCTTTTGAGTCTTCTTTGTAGCATCATTACCACCAAACACCGAGCAAATCTCTTCAAGCAGTTCTTTAGCGCCTTGAACTTCTTGAATGCAATAATCGGTCTCTAGGAAGAGTCATCGACAATGACTTCTAGCTTTAAGATCATTCTTCTTTTGAGCTTTTCAAGATTTGATTCAGCACGAAACTTTCACAACATCCGTGTCACCAACTTTGAAGTAGTGGTCACAGATTTGAAAGAATCACCAAGTTGATTGATCTCCCATAGAGCATAGTCCCGTGTGAGGAAGTATTGCTCAATCAAGATCCTCCACATCTCAAACTCATTAAGCTTAAGCTTAGGGAGTCCGGGTGTAGAAGAGTTTGATTGGTTGTTTTCCATCTCCATTGAATTGAGTGAGTGAGTCAAGCTAATTCCTTGGATCTTCTAAAACAAAATATCGAACCTTCGCCTCGATACCACTTGATGGATCTGGACACTCTCCTTGTGTCAATGATATTTTGTATGATATTATCAAGCAAGCGGAATTTACTTAAGTAATACTTAGAAGACGAATTATATGATGTAAGAGAACGAACACAAATTAACACAAATCTCAAGCTCCAATATTATTAATGAATAATACGAGTGATCTTAACTTATCACTAGGGTTACACCTTGAAGCTTTCGTAGGTAATCTTGTAATGTTATCCGTACCTAAGACAATGACCTAGGATCTCCTTTTATACAACAAGGAGTCCTTTACAAGATAAGTATAAAGCTAACATAATAGAATATACACAAGATCTATTCTATACTTATCTAGACGCGTTTAACCTTATCATAAACTGATAGCAGTGGTAATGAAGAACTTGCAGTGGGAATACGTTTCCACTGCTAGTATTAATCCATGCAGTGTAAACCACAACTATCCGTGGTAACGGATTATTCCCAACAAAACCCTAAAACGGTTTTAGTCCGACTTGGACAGTTCTTAGGGATCCTAACCCCTAATTATTAATTCAATATAAGTTTATTTATCCATTATATCACCATGTTTGATCTTTATGTGATTGTTTGCTTGTGTTCTTGCATCTTTATCATGTGTAACTAAATTAATTAGTATTTGATAGGTTGTCTCTTGTTTAATTGGTTGTCACGCTAGATTAAGAAAAACTGACTTCTTCTTTCATTGTTGTGAGCTTGAACGTCCTAAATAGCGATTATTAGCCCTATATTGCACTAGTTGGATCCCGTTGTATTTATTGCGTGAATTGCGACTTGTAAATACTAGGATATTCGGGAGATACCTCGGTACTTGGCGATCCCGGTGTTCTAGAGGAGACTTATACACTCATAGAATTAGGGAATTTGGCATTGCCCTATGACTAAAATATGGAATACAATGCATCAATTAACCAAGGATATGACAATTTAACCGACCAATAAAAAATAACTAATGAGTAAGTAAATCTGAGTAAACACGCTTTTAGTTATCATAAGAACTCTTCATACAATCCATATCTATTAGTTTAATTATTTAGTTTATTTTGTTTATTAGTTTAATTGGTAAAAGACAAACCCCCACTCTTCAAACCTCGAGATTTTATTTGCTTTCTAAAGCATATAAAAAGACTAAAAAGAATCACCCTCACCCTTGCCTTTTTGTCATACATCTCGACTAGCATCTCTATTCCCCTAGAGAACGATCAACCCTCTGGGCTTACCCATACTACACTGCAACGATTAGGTACACTGCTTAGTGGGTTGTAAAGCTTGCTCTTGGAAAAGGAAGTCTTTCGACCCCGAACCACGATCAGTGAACCACTTAGCCATTGAACAGCCTAAGAGGTATTTTCTTTACTGATGAATTTGGTGATCCTGCCTTCCAGAGGTGGAGCGACATAGACTTAGCACGAATTTAAGCAATGGTTGGCTTTTTGGTGATGGCCGCCCAGATTCAAAGTCAAGAGAACATAAGGTTCATCACGACCTGAGGATCAAGATTAATGCACATCCGGATCAGGAGAAGTTGAAGTCCAAGAAACCAAAGCTTGAAGCCTTTGGATACCAGTTGGATTAGAACAACATCTGCTGCACCACCATTATCTTTTATTTTTCTCATTGTAGCTTTAGGACCATGTAATATATCTTTAATGAATAATGATGTTTTTATGTTATTAAGTGTCCTTTAGCTGCTTTGTAGAATCTTCAGTTTGAGAAGAAGACCTTTGCTCACTCACACTGAACTAAGAAACACTTAGGCTATGTTTATATCAAAATAGGGGGAGACTGTTGGGTCAGTAAATTCCCAAACTCCCTGAAACAAGGATTTGAAGATAAAATAACCCAAGCGTTTAATAACCTTAAACATACGTAAGTCACTAAATGAACAGTTGTTCAGTGAGTCATCTTTAAAAAGCTCAGTAGAAGCCTAAGAAGAAAGGTTTTCCATTCAGTGAGGCGGGACTCAGTGAATTATACCTGAGCCAAAGAAGAAGATAATGGATTCAGTGAGTAATGATAATAGCTGACAGAATCCCCAGACTCCTCACCAACTATGAAGACTGAAGACGTAAAGCTTGAAGACTGAAGTAAAGGTGGGATAAAGCGGGATAAGTTTGAAGGATAAAGGAGTGTCCTTATCTAGCAAAGGTCAACTTACCCTGAATGAATAAAAGAACAAGAGTGTGTCAACACTAACACTAGGAAAACAGACTTGTTCCTTACTAGAAATAGCTTTATGTAACAGAGACAAAATACGTAAGGTATTTTGTCATCTGAATCTTATGTCAGTTTTGTCTTTTAGGAAAAGGTTGTATCTTATACTTGTATAAATAGCAGTCATAAGGTGGAGTAAAAGGGTTAAGCTTGTTCACTAAATGCTTAGACATTCACAAGCCCTTTTACTCCTCCAAATAGAACTAAGTCCCTAAGGTTAGCTCAGTTGGTTAGCATAGTTGTATTTAAGCTTAGCTTAAGTTTAGTGAGGGGTACACCATACATTGTCATTCAATCCCAAGTGTTGTTATGCAAACAGTTGGATAATATATTCTTTCATTAACTTTCTAATAAAAATATAAACGTTGAAAAACTTGTGTCTATTTTACTTCACGTTTTAACCTGTTAAACTTTTTTATAAACAACGTTGCTAAGACATGGACCTTAGATAGATTAACTTTGTAGTTAATTCTAACCAAGTTAAAGGGAATAACATGTGTGTAATGAGTGTATGGCTATAATATACTCATTTTATTCCCGAACTTACTAAACAAACACCTTTAATCAAAATGAAATCCATAGACCCATTCTGATGGGTCATACCAAACACACCCTAAGTGTTGACGCAATCACATGGACTACTCAAGCCGTCGACAAGTTTGTTGCATTGTTTGCACTTTATAAGTATGCTAGGCGAGTACCCGCGCCTAGCGGCAGCGGTTTCTAGCGTCAGATAATTAATGATTTGTGATACTGTGGTGAGTGTTTTGTGTAGCGTTTAAAATAGAACGTGAACCGATGAAAATGCAATTGCAAACGGTTGTACTAAACAATAACTAAATTCTAGACAAAATTCTTAACATGTATCAAACAACATATAAAAACATTTAATGAAAATGAAAGTAAACATTACATCAGTTATGAGATAAAAACTAACAACACACGTTACTTGTTGCGTAAAACTAACAAGGATGGGATTAGTGGTGTCGTTGTTAAGAAGAACGCAAGTACCAAAATTAGCATGAATGTGATTAGCCCAAAATAAAAAATAAAAAAATTGGCTAATTTTGGCTATTTTATAAAAGATTTGGGCACATTTAGCCCCATTTTTCTTTTTGAAATGGGCGTATTTAGACTATTGAAAAGTTAAATGTGCACTAACGGGCACATATTTTCTCTTAATTGTAAAACATTATAATCGTTTTGAAAAAATCTATATATATATATAATATATTTATATAGCGACTGATCGCTTTGTGTTAAAAACTTTTATGGGTTCTAAACGAAAAATAATAAAAGTTTGAAGATTTGGGGATTAAACAAAATGTTTTGAAACCCGGTACGACTCGGGTGGTTCAACCGGTTGAACCGTTCTCGTCGAAAAACGGGTCGATTTAAACCGAGTCAACCCGATAGGTTGGGTCAAAATGGGTCAAATTAAACAGGGTCAACCCACCGGTTTTGAAGCATCCAGGGTCAACCTGGTTTTCGATATGTATTAATAGTTTCAAATTTTCACTTTTTACTTTTTGGTTTTTCTTTTATATATAGTGTAACAGGGTACCCGCGCGTTGTGGCGCCGGGTACCTTGTGACGATTAACCAGAGAAATAGATCTCGATGAGACCTGATTCACCAGTTTGTATCAGTTTCAACGGGTCCTCTCTAAGTCATTTTCGGATGGCTGTTATTGGTTAGCCGAACTGGTGGCGATACCGGTTTCCAGTTGAACCCGTTGGTCCGATCCGATTTTCAAAACTATATGTACCATCAACTTGTTAGCTTGTATGAAGCTTTGTGTGTTTTATTAATTTGTATAATGTATATACTAACATGTACTTTTCATTTTAGGGTGTTTTAAAAATAATATTAATTAGTATGTTTAATTATTTTATATTTAGAATTATGTTGTAGTTTGTTTAAATTGTACATTGTGAAAATTTTATTGTACTTTTTAGTAAGATAGTTTTAGTTATAAAATTAAGTTTATGGGTTATAAACGAAAAATAGTAAAAGTTTTAGAAATTGGGGATTAACATAATATTTTGAAACCCGGTTCGACCCGGGAGGTTCAACTGGTTGAACCGTTCCGATTAAAAAACGATTCAATATAAACCGGGTCAACCTGAATGGGGTCAACCCACCGGGTTTGAAGCGTCCTGGGTCAACCCGGTTTTCGATATGTATTAATAGTTTCCCTTTGAAACATATATGTTGGTATTAATAGTTGAAATTATTTTCTTTTTAATTATTTCAACATTTCCTTTTTAAATTTTTCCACATTTTACTTTCTTGACTTTTCACTTTTCACTTTGATCATTTTTCTATTATAGATAGTATAGATAACAAAAAAGAACGTGAGACATGCAAGTTACTTCTTTTTGTCAGTTATACATTGACTTTTTTTTAACTTAAAGTAATGTTACATGTTTTTTTTGAACTATAATGTTACATGTTATATTCTTTGTTGTTTGTTCATCTATTATGCACACTAGCAGGGCAGCGCGCGGGTATCATGAAATAAAAAATTTCAATGAACCATGCTTTATAATCTGAAACGTTTTATGTGACGATAAATTTGTGGATGTCAAAAGTTTCATGTCGCATATTTCAACTCTTTAGAATATTATAGTAGGGTACCCGCGCGTTGCGATGGCCAGTATCAAGTAATAAAATTTTCGGCAAAAAATGTTTTCAATTTTATGTTTTCTCTTACAATAACTTTACCAATAGCGAAAACATAATGAGATTGAGTAACTTTAAAAAAAGTGATGGATAATATCAAACTAATTAATATAAAACAATTGAAAGTGGCGTGATTTTGCGTTGCGATAGAGTCAATAATGTTATGGGGTTATGGTCAAATTAGTTGATAGTGGTCCGTAGTCACAAGTAAGTAGATACATTTTTTTATGATATATATATATATATATATATTTGAACATGTTTGTATCATTAATATTGTTTATTACACTTGTCCCATATAGATAAAAGATATAAATAAAAGAGTACTTATAATGTATACATCTTGTAAAGTATACATTTATGAAAATGTTTGAATCATTAATATTGTTTATAACACTTGTCCCACATAGATAGAAGATATAAATAAAAGAATGATTATAATGTAAAGAAAACTTACATGTTTAAGCAATCATTTAGAGTTGTCCATGAAAAGTATAATAATTAATATACTAATATATTAATCATTGAATTAACACTTAGCACTTTGCACATTTGCATCATTTGTCTTTAAAAAATTGTCCCGACTTTTACAAAAAACCGTTTTTTACTTTTGTGGTTAATTTTATTTAAAATAATTCAAAATTTATTTAGATTGGTTTTCGAAACACTCTTACGATATAAAAATAGTTTTAGAACTTTGTAATTTTGCATGAATTTTATAATCATATTCATTTATATGTGTATTTTTGCATTAAAACTAAAGTAATTCAAAAAGAAATAATAAATGAAGCATTAAAATGTTGTGGAAGATAAATTAGTAAAAGTTATTTATTGTGTACATTATGCATTAAAAATTGCAATGCTTAAAAAACACATTAATGACATCTTGTTGGGAATTATGCGAAGTAGGATTTCATCACAATTCGCCAAGGATTCTCATTGAATAGAAACAGAATCAAGAAGAGATTCTCATTAAGTATAAAAGTCGTGCCGTGTTTACTTTGAAGGGTGGAAGTCGACTAGGATCCGTGATGCGCTTTATTAATTACATGCTAACCCATCATTATTCTTGAACTGCCAGAGGTTAGCATGGGTATTATTGTACTGCTCAATATTGTCTAGTGTTTAGCCATTAAATGCATGCTTGCATGCTTAGTCGATTGAGTAGAAATAGTTTAGGGTTCCTTGTCTATAAAAGGAACTTCATAGTATGTAATAGTCAATTCATTCGAAACATAGAGTTTCAGTTAATAAAAGATCCATAGAGGATCTAAGTGTTCTTAGTTATAACAGCTTTTATTTTCATTCCGCTAAAGAATACGAGTTGTAGAGATTTTCTATTAGTTTGCTTATGATTACATAGGCAACACTAATGATCTACGAGTGCTAAAGATCTGTCAAGGTCTAAGTGTTTTCAACAAGTGGTATCAGAGCAACTACAAGAAAAGTACTATACATGATCTACTAATCCTATTCTAGTTCATAGAGAATAGTCCAACGGCTGTTGGATATGCATGATCGCTCATTTCTTCCATTCCAGCTGCTGGATATGCATTTGTGAAGTCTTGCATAACCACCCATTCCTTCTATCTCGATGGTCGGATATGCATGACCCTGACGACGAAGATGCTAAGGATCAAATGGGAAGGATGGATTGATGCAAACGATGATGACGAAGATGACCACGCTGTCCTTTGTGCTTCATCTACTTGGTTTCACCAAAAGCAATCCATCCACCTTCCTTAAGCTCTTCCTCTATACGATGTGAAGATGCACCAAAGCATGGCACAGTGAAGCAAGCACAACCTCCCTTTCGCACGAGGCCTTTGTTGAGGTTGAGGTCTTTGGAGGTGGGAGTAAGAAGTTATCTCAAGAGGGTTCCTCCGAGTCATCGAAGACTCACTTGGATCCACTACACTATCATCTTCGTAAGAAGGGAGAAATGGGGATGTCAAGGACGAGGTCGGTGGACATGACCAAACTGGAGGAAATCACTGGATGATGATGATGATGGAGAAGAGGTTGGGTTAACAACCTCTCGTGTAGTATTAATGGTTAATTTTGGTTGATTGGGTTTGTGATGATACTAGGGTTTGTGATGGTAATTGAGGGTAAAATTATGCGAGAGAAGTATGCATTGGGATGATTAAATAGACGGATGCAAGGGTTAATGTAATTTAATGCGAGTTAGTTGGCACAGTAACTCTAGAATCTTTCCGAAGATATTCTAGTCTTTGGGTGGTTTCATTTAAGTATATTATTTCAAAAGATTGGCTATTTGTTTCTGATGAAGCATTATTTTGTCGTTGGTCAAGTTGAAATACACGTAGGATATGGTCAACTAAAGTTCTCATACTTTTGACTATATTCTTGGTAACGGCTACCATTCCTCTAATCGCATTCCTTCTACTTCAAAAGAAACAATTCCCTCTTCTCCTACATCCAAAAACTCTTCAGTTCTAAAATCATAACCCTAAAATCACATATCTCTCATGGCTCTTCAATTCAAGAAAGATCACAATAAAGTTGCATTTGGTAAAGCAAAGGCGATGAATTGTATGAACCAATGGTGGAGTTCCCAAGCGGTCTAAGATTCACTATGCCCTAACACATTCCCCTAATGCGATTTATGAATCGTTGGTTAAACAATTTTGGGAATCACTGAAAACGCAGTGAATCGTAGATTGTTGCGTTGATTGATGAAACAGAGCACGTGGTGACGGAGGACCCGATAAGGAGAAAGCTTAGTTTGGATGATGTCGATGGGTTTATCACCAAGTGCAGAGGAGATTCTCTCCGGGTCGAGAGCCATTGGGTATCAAGGTACAAGAACGGACATATGGTTGAAAAGCATTTTGCCCTATGTGGAGATTTTAGTTCACACTCGCCTTGATGCATTAGCAACAACAACCGGAGCGTGGGATCAATTCTCACGCAATTGGCTTGTGGTATTGTGTGTCTATCTCAAAGGATAACTTATAATTTTTCTAAATTTATTTTTGATAATATGGTTGAAAATATAAATAGGAAACAACATAAGTTTTAATGTACCCTAGATTCTTACAAATAATCATAGACACCTCTACCCAAGTCCAAGCCTTTTATCCCATAGGAGCTCTTTCAGCTAAACTATTTGCCTCTATGAGAACTCACTTTGAGGGGGCATATCATCCGTTGACAGCAGCTATGTTGCCTCAAGGCAATGAGGCTACTGATGAGGAGAATGTTGCTAATATCCCACCCTCTTAAAATGTTGCTACCGATGGCAATCCATCGGTTAATATAGATGAGGGTCCTCTTTCTTCTTGAAGCATCTCATATTGCTCCCGACCATAGTCTACCTGCACCATCACCTGCACCGAGTCCACCACCTACACAGCTTCAATTGATGAGTTTGAGTCGACACGAACAGATGACCACACCCATCCTCAAAGGGAACCTTTTGATGAAGTACCTCCTCATTTTGAGCATGACCATATTTCCACTGAAAGGTCCAATGAAACTCCCATTACCACAGAGCAATCTGTTGGTGGAGCTGAGGACCCTATTACTCTTACATCTGTCTATGCTCTTGTTAATGTGTATGGTGAGGTGGGCGATCTCAAAAGGAGCTTACAGAGACCAAGTCTACTCTTGGTGATAAGATTGAGGAACTGCAGAATAAAGTTAAGGACCTAGAGGATCGACTTGAAAAGAGTAGCAAAGGAAGTTAGTCATTTCTTCCGATGAGGAGGATGAGGACTCTCGGCTTGCTTCTCTAAACATCTTAGTCGATGTGGCTCGGAGATAGTTATTCCGCCTTCATTGATGTTGAATCATCAAAAGATAAGGCACCAATTCGGTTCACTAGGAGAGGAGACAATCTTATTTGGATAAGGGATCTGCTGTAGTCTCCAAGAAACCAAGTGTTGACAATACTACATCTGCTGAGGTTCAAATGGAGGACATTGCATCTGAACCTTATCATCATGCACTGGTCAAGAACCATCATGTCCCACCCTTCTCAGCAGATGATCAAGTAGTATTTCATGTTGAAAGAAATTTTGATTTGGATCCTGCAACTGATATCCTTACCACACCTGTTGAAGATCTCTCTCAAAATGTTTCTTCTCAAGTTCAAATTGGTGATTCTCCTCCAGCTGATGTTGTTCATGAGTCTACTAATAAAGAGAAAGGTGTAATGATTGAAGATGAGCTTGGTCCAGATCTCGTATCTGAACAAGAAAGGCAAGGACAAGAAAGCGATTCTTTGAGTTTGCAGATCGAGAAGAAAAGTGAAGAAGTGGCTAAACAAATTGCGATCATTCTACTGCTTTTGCCTCCCGAGAGACGAAGAGAATTGGATGTATTAGCTACTCGGATACTGTTGCACAATGGGATGCTCTTACTAAGCAAACCACTTCAAATCCTACACTTGCTCAAAGTATCTTAGGTGCGGACTTTGATAGTGAAACTTTGGGGCTCAAATGATGGCGCTTGGAGAACAAAAGAAGCAAGAAGTACTGCAAAAGGAAAGCCCTTAGTCTTGAAAAGAATAAGGCAAAGAGAGAGAGCTCTTCTTGAAGCTCGTAAGAAAAGCAGAGATGAGGATTGCGGTGAAAATCAAAGTTCTTGATTGCTTAACCGTGGTTTGACAATGAAGCATACCGATGCAAAATTGTTTTTCCTATACAATATGATTATGAAGACTTCTTCTTTCGTTAACACCATCTTCCGATTTTGAAAAGAATTCTTTGGGAATAAAGTTGCACCAAAGGCCAAAAGACCCGAGTTTGTTGAGATAGTGGATAATTTGATGATATTCCACCAAAGACGATCTCGATAAGGTTTTAAAAGGTACCATTTTGAGGGGTCGTTTAAGTCCTTATTTGATCACTTTGTATCCGTTATTGCTTAATATCGTTCCTTTTCACTTTTTAGGTCTCGTGAAGGCAAAATCTTTGGAATGGCACTTATTTGACGAAAAGCGCGAATATATGAAGAAAATGGCCAAAGTCGGAATCGAGGCACTCACGTTCTTTGGGTTAGAAGGCGACGGCGTTAGGTGCTATTGGCGACGCCGTCCCAAGATATCTCGTGACGCCGAACCCAAAACTTGTATTTTCAAGCGACGGCGTCCGGTGGTAAAAGAGTATGCCATCACTACTCGACGGCCTAGATGGAATCCGACGACGCCGGTCAAGAGGACGGCGTCACGGACATAAGGTGATGCGTCGCCGCAAGGTTAACGTGGCCAAGACGAAACCCTAATGGCGGCGACACGGCGCCACTAAACATAAGGTGACGCGCCACAATTGTAATCTTATATATAGAATCCGAATTTTTCGTCTTTGTGTGGAGAGTCTTTGGAGTAAAAACCTAAAACCGAACCTAAGGTGTCTTGTACAAGATTTTAGGGTTTTAAACCCTATCTTACATCAAGATAAGTCTTTACTTCATTAATTCAATTATGTCTTTGATTATTTGTGTGTATGCTTGCATGTTCTCCATGTCCGCCAATTTATTTGTGTGTTTGCTTAGGAAGTATGAAACTTAATTATTGAATATTGATTGGTTGTTTCTTATCTTAGTTGATTAATGATCTAGTAATGCGATAGGTCATTCGTTGTGTACTTAATGCTTGATTCATCTTTGTGAACCTTAGAATATAATTACAGTAGTTGTAGGCTAAACCATCCAAAGAGCGCCTTAGAGTAGGAGTTTATAATCCCTAGTGGGTTTGTAGACAAGACCCTTTGGTAAGTTCAAAGAGTTAGGAGAAACGATACCCTACAACTTTAGACTCACAACGAACTACGAATAAGACGTGACACTCAACCATCAATAGGAGATAATTAAGGAGTAATACAACTTAAGTAAACACATCTTTAAACTATCATACGAGCACACATTAATTAGACATAGACTCCCACAACCTTAGTTTAGATAATTAGATAATAGTAGAGTAATCGGTAGAAATACCAACCCCCCAAATCCAATACCCGAGATTCGTACCTTTCCATTTTCATAAAACATAAAAAGATAAAAATAATCTTCCTCAACCTTAACCTTAGCGTAGTAACTCCTTACTAGCATTCCTATTCCCCTAGAGAACGATATCAATACCCGTAGCTTACCCTAATTACTACACTACAACGATTAGGTTCACCGCTAGGGTGTTATAAAACTTGCTCAAGAAAAGGAAGTTTCCTTGACCCGAACGACGCGCGTAGCGTTATCAAGTTTTGGCGCCACGCCGGGAATAGAATAGCTAGTTAGTAGTCCACCTCATTTAGGTTTCTTTGCTTGATTCATATCAAGTAAATTTTCTCATTTTTAGCTTTCTTAGTCTATCCCCTTCTTCGTGACTCTCGCTCAGTAAAACCATCACTCAACATGATCCGTATCTTCCGTCAAGATTCTTCACTCTACCCGCTCCCAATCCCGAGATTGAGAACGCAATCCCACAAAACCCTTCACCCACTCACCATTTTGGTAATCACCTAGGGCATAATGAGATAAATTGGCAACAACAAAGTCCTTTCTATTACTCCGATTCTGATGAGGAATTTGATTATGGTGAGGCACTTGATAGCGGAGAGGTCATTAATGAAATTGAGGAAGACCCCTCCCAATGTTTTGACCCTAGGTGTAGGATTGAGAAAGACGGCCCCTTTAACATGCAATTCCCTTGCAAAATAGGACTAGAAGGGTTTGATGCTTATTTGAATTCATTATTACCTTTAAACTTAATCTCAAGGGACCTCTACAACAAAGTCAAGGTTAATGAGTTAACTTATCAAGGGAACAATGTTGTTGAAGCAGTCATTTATTTGCACGTGTTTGTCGGAAGTTTTGCTTATTTGGTAAAGTTCATGGTCTTAGAAGACTTAGGAGAATTTATAGATAAGGACCTCACTCAAGTAATTTTTGGAAAACCTTTCAAAGAATTGACTAGGTTGAATGAACGGATGATTGATGGTCTAATTACATTCTCCGATGAAGTTGAAGATTTCGTCTACCAAATGCCACGTGCTCATCCTAGGTTTAAACATAAGGACATTGAGGTTTGTAATAGAATGACCCTATTCCATTGCTTAGTGAAAGGGATGAGAGTGGGCTTAGGTACCCATATGAGAAAACTAAGCGATATTACAAAAATGCCTTGAATTAGGAGATGATTACAAAAAGAATGAAAGAGTGTTGGAATGGCTTAAGTATGAGCACGAGAGGATAGGTGAGGAAACGAGGAGTACCCACTATGAGTCTAGCTACAAGACTCTTAAATAAAGAAAAGCGCCTTGGGAGGCAACCCATGTTTAATTGTTTGCTTGTTAGTGTCTTATATCTTTTATTAATTGTTTATCCTCATGTTTAAATTTGTAAAATGCTTTATTTTGTTTTAACCTCGTCTTAATTGCATATAAAGGTATTTTACATAAGGGATAAGTGTAGGAGGATTACACACGTTTTCAAAAGAAACGTAAACATGAGAATAACAATTAACTAAAAGATATTTATGTTTGTTTGTTCGAGTCAAATGCTTGTATCGAGTCATAATGGATGTTTTGCGTAAATTTTCCAGATTCTAAAGATGTAAATTTTCCGAATTTTTCCGAAAATCGCACCGCTTTTTGTCGGGGATAACAGATTGCGACGTCGAGAAGGAGTAAAACATCGATTACTTTTTTTTCTCGTTTTTCGAGCTATTTATAAATTTTGGAATTTTCCGTGTCTTAATTTTCTTAAGAAATTCAGTAAACATCCATTCCACAAGCATTATATCCTAGTTTAAATCGAGTCTTGTATATATTATTACCGCCAATTTTACGCGAATGTTTCGTTTGTTTTCTTCAAGTGTGCAGGTTTAGTTTGTCAAGAAGAAGTTACATAAGATTGGAAGGAGCTTTTCACGCAATAATTCTTCTTGAAAAGAATTTAACCACCACTTTACACGGATCCTACCGAGCTAATCGGGGAGTATTAGTTTCTTCGCTTTTAATTACCTTCTTTATCATAACTTTGATACTTTCGGGGAACATTGGGGACAATGTTCGGTTTAAGTGTAGGAGGGAAAATAAAACGGAACTTTGAAACTATGCTTATCCTTGACTATTTGCTTTGTCCAATTGTGATTGTGTAATAAACCATGAGAAAATGTCGGTTAGGGTAATTTTGGCACCAAATTTAAAAAATTTCATGACATATAGGAGTGGGCCATTAGTCTTAACATAAGCGCCTCATGGATAGGAAGTTATATGACTAGCACAAAACCCTTTACCACCCAAATTCCACCAAATGCGAGGATCGCCTTAGATTAGTAGGAATTAAAGCATTCATCTTTAATGCTTAGAGTGTGAACCGTAGTATATTAGATTCTAGAACTTGTTTTGTGATGCATTCCGAGATCGCAAGTGAGGCTACACTTGTGTAGTTAGGAATAACTAAATGATAAGAGGCATTAGGATAACCCTTGTTTGATACCGTAATATAATTACTTCTTCCACATCGGTTGAGTAATTCCCCACACCCTTTGCGTTGTACTCATCTTTAGTACACGATACCCTAGTTAACCCTCGAGCCTATCCTTTTCGCGGTTCTCGTGATGTTTCGCTTTTTCCGAATATCAATGAAGAGCATTGTTTACACCTCACCCCCAAATATACACCCAAATCGCCTTAGCCTACCCCTTATGCACTCACTTTTAGTGCAAATGTTTGTTATCACCCTAAACCCTTAGTTCAATTATCTAGTTGCTTGCATAAGTTGCTAAGTCGAGTCATATCCTTTGTATACGCTTTGGGATGATGGGATTCATGGGAAAAGTTAAAGTTTATGAAATGACGGAAGGGAACGTTAAAATTCAAATTCCTTTGTTTGCATAATAATGTACCCCAAGTGTTTTGATCTTTTCAAATCGGGTCAAATTAGTGTTAGAGTAATAAAAAACTCAAGTGTAGGGATGCCTATAAACCTAGTATTTTGATGTTATCGTAGAGGATGGTAGAGTAAAAGTGTATTAAAAAAAAAAAAAAAAAAAAATAGAAAAGAGAAAAGAAAAAAATAGAGTCATTAAAAAAAAAAAACATACTGGCTACCATCCTACATCTATCTTTTAAATTTATGTTTGTTTATTTCAGGTTATCTAGAGTTTAGAGTGTCGAGTCTTGGCTTAGCAACGCCATTCTTCATATGCAGCTAATATAAAGATTTTGACTTACCACCACTAAATAGCCTATCCCACCAAACCCTTATTTCCTACCGTAAGCCTAACATTACAACCCTTTAAAAGACCTCTTTGATAGTCTTTCCTAGGTGCTTACGCCAAAGCGATGAAGGTTTGATCTATTCTCGCCTATGGTAATCTATGTACTAGGACCGGTTAATGAGTATTTATCTTCCATTTCCTATTTTGTTATATTTCATATATACACCGAGAGAGATGTGAGTATCCAAACACCCCATGTGAGGTGCTAGTATGTAATTTCCGTGCTTGTTATGACTTTCATGGGGCTTATATGTGTTGTGGACCGCTTTGAATTAATGCTTCATGACCCTAACTTATAAATTAATGGCTAAAAGCACATTTGCTTGAGGACAAGCAAATAACAAGTGTAGGGATATTTGATAAGGTTTTAAAAGGTACCATTTTGAGGGTCGTTTAAGTCCTTATTTGATCACTTTTGTATCCGTTATTGCTTAATATCGTTCCTTTTCACTTTTTAGGTCTCGTGAAGGCAAAATCTGGAATGGCACTTATTTGGACGAAAAGGCGAATATATGAAGAAAATGGCCAAAGTCGAATCGAGGCACTCACAATTGTTGAAGTTAGAAGGCGACGTCAAAAGCTATTGGCGACGCCGTCCCAAGATTTCGTGACGGCCGTAACCCAAAACTTGTATTTTCAAGTGACGACGCCCGGTGGTAAAAGAGGCCATCGCTACTCGGACGGCCTAGATGCAATCCGACGACGCCGAAAGTCGAAGAGGACGGCGTCACGGACATAAGGTGACGCCGTCGCAAGGTTAACGTGGCCAAGACGAAACCCTAATGGTGGCGACACGACGGCGTCACTAAACATAAGGCGATTGCCGCAATTGTAATCTTATATATAGAATCCGAATTTTTCGGTCTTTGTGTGGAGAGTCTTTGGAGTAAAACCTAAAACCGAACCTAAGGTGTCTTGTACAAGTATTTTAGGGTTTTAAACCCTATCTTACATCAAGATAAGTCTTTACTTCATTAATTCAATTATGTCTTTGATTATTTGTGTGTATGCTTGCATGTTCTCCATGTCCCGCTAATTTATTTGTGTGTTTGCTTAGAAAGTATGAAACTTAATTATTGAATATTGATTGGTTGTTTCTTATTTTAGTTGATTAATGATCTAGTAATGCGATAGGTCATTCGTTGTGTACTTAATGCTTGATTCATCTTTGTGAACCTTAGAATATAATTACCGGAGTAGTTGTAGGCTAAACCATCCAAAGAGCGCCTTAGAGTAGGAGTTTATAATCCCTAGTGGGTTTGTAGACAAGACCCTTTGGTAAGTTCAAAGAGTTAGGGAGAAACGCATACCCTACAACTTTAGACTCACAACGCAACTAGGAATAAGACGTGACACTCAACCATCAATAGGAGATAATTAAGGAGTAATACAACTTAAGTAAACACATCTTTAAACTATCATACGAGCACACATTAATTAGACATAGACTCCCACAACCTTAGTTTAGATAATTAGATAATAGTAGAGTAATCGGTGGAAATACCAACCCCCAAATCCAATACCCGAGATTCGTACCTTTCCATTTTCATAAAACATAAAAAGATAAAAATAATCTTCCTCAACCTTAACCTTAGCGTAGTAACCCTTACTAGCATTCCTATTCCCTAGAGAACGATATCAATACCCGTGGCTTACCCTAATTACTACACTACAACGATTAGGTTCAACGCCTGGGTGTTATAAAACTTGCTCAAGAAAAGGAAGTTTCCTTGACCCCGAATGACGCGCGTGTGGCGTTATCAATCTCTCAAATGGTTTCTTCAAGCAACTTCAAGCCACTCATTAAATCGACAAGGTCCCTTCACGAACCATCTACTGTTTCTTCCGATGCACTAGTTATGCCTCATCTAACCCAAATGTGGCATCTCATTGCTAAAGAAGGTACTTTGGTTGGGAAGATGACCGTGTTATCACTTTGAACCCATCGTTGTATCTCGTGAAGCTTCTACTAAAGTCACTAGCTCAATCGAAAAGGTCTCATCTCAATGAACCAACCACCATTTCCTCTCAAGCACCTAATGTACAAGCTTCGCTCCATCCGTGGGATCTTCGATACAAAAGGAGGTGGTTCGATTAAAGAAGCTAAAACCACAACCCACAAAGCTAAAAAGGCAAGAAAGGTGATTGAAAGAATGCATACCCTTCGTGATGATGTCTCACCTAAATCCACATCTACTTCTTCAAGTCCTACTACGAAGTTAATGAAGAAACCAAAGATATTCCATCTTGAAATCTATTTACAGTAGAAGGATGAAGAGGATGGCTAAGAGAAACACACATCTACGAGAAGATGCGTGAGAAAAGCGAGGACTAATGCATCGAAGAATAAGCCATCACCCAAGCATGTTCCTTTGGACCTAAAGGTCGATGACTCAACCTTTATTAAAGAAGGGTGCGCTCTCGATTTTCCGAGGATATCAAAATGTGTTGGTCAAGTGGTCATCGATAAATGATGAGATGAATGTCATTCATCGATTGGACAAAACTTCAATGGAGTTCACCTTTTTAAGGAAATACTCCATTTGGTAGACAAGCGGATATACTTACTTTGTACACTCGTCACCAACCATTACTACAATCTCGCACCACAAGGTTGGGATGTGCTTATTGGGAGATCTTCATGTCCCGATTAACTCTCAATCTCCCAATGGTAAAGGGCATTTCATTTGGAAGAACTCACATCTATGGCGGGTTGAGTCACGGAGATTTTATCCCCTACCCGTGTGCATGTAGTTGAGACAAAGGGTGGAATCACGTCCGCATGTTTCTTTGAAAGAACTTATCCATTGTCCAAGAGACTTATGGAAAGGATGCTTTGTCGAAGTTGGAAATTCCTCCGCATCCAGTGGGAAATGAAAACTAGACGAACGATCGGTTGGATTGATCAAGGCTCAACTTCGCAAGCTCAAGCTGCATCTTCATCATGAACGCGGTAATCTACATTGTCTTTTGTAATATGTACAGTCTTTTGTGTTGTTTATTTTCTTTGTTTTGTTTGTTAGTTTCTTAGTTAAAAAAAAAAAAAAAAAAAAAAAAAAAAAAACTTTCTATTGCGGGTTTGTTGTATATAGTTGATGGTTTTAACTCACCGATATACCTTGTGTATATCAAAGAGTTGGCTAGTCCAAAGGGTATGCTTTGGTAAAGACACGCCAAACTGTTGATAGTCGTAATGATTTGCTCAAAATCATAGGGTCTCAGAACCACCCATGCTTAATTCTTTGAGAGTTGTATGGTCATCAATTCACCATGGTATATTCCTTGTTGGAATCCAAGAATTGGCTAGCCCACAAATATATGGCTTGTGGTAAAGGCAACCGAATCCATATTTGGTTATCAATTCACCAATTCTAAGAATTTACTAGTCCCGAGCAAACAACACGGTAAAGACACATCAAACCGTTTATATAGTTCTTGATTTGCTAATAAATCGATGGTTATCAATGTACCATAGTTTTTGGACTTAAACATTTGGCTACTCCGGTAGTAATGGCTATTGGTAAAGAGACATCAAATCCATTATTTTCAATGATTCACCTCTCACAGAGTTAACTCACCTGGATGTGATGAGAATAGTATGCAACTAATGAGTTTTGATGTACACTAAGTCATTTGTTCTTCGCAAAGACACGGCGTTTCAAAGTTTGGTCATCATAGAGATGAGATTATTATTGGTTCTTTGCTATCGATGTTTGAGAACAATCCTCTAGTACCGCAATCTCTAAGATCTACCAAGGTTAGGAAACCGAACTTAACCAAGTCAAATTCCGGTTTAGGGAGGATTGTTCGAATTATGCGACGAGGATTTCTCATCAATTATGCCAAGGATTCTATCGAAATAGAAGCAGAATCTGAAGAAGAGATTATGTCAAGTATAAAAGTCGTGCCGTGTTTATTGAAGGGTGGAAGTCGACTAGGATCTGCGTCGCTTTATTAATTACATGCTAACCCATCATTATTCTTGAAGCGCCCGAGGTTAGCATGGGTATTATTGTACTGCTCAATATTGTCTAGTGTTTAGCCATTAAATGCATGCTTGCATGCTTAGTCGATTGAGTAGAAATAGTTTAGGGTTCCTTGTTTATAAAAGGAACTTCATAGTATGTAATAGTCAATTCATTCGAAACATAGAGTTTCAGTTAATAAAAGATCCATAGAGGATCTAAGTGTTCTTAGTTATAACAGCTTGTATTTTCATTCCGCTAAAGAATACGAGTTGTAGAGATTTTCTATTAGTTTGCTTATGATTACATAGGCAACACTAACGATCTACGAGTGCTAAAGATCTGTCAAGGTCTAAGTGTTTTTAACACATCTTAAAAAAATTTAGGAGAGAGGGTCATCCTTCCATTATAAGTAGTATACATATGTGTAATATGTATAAAATCAAATAAATTATCACTTGTAAATTTATATCTTTGCATCATCTGTCTTAAAAAAATTGTCCCGACTTTTACAAAAAATCGTTTTTTACTTATGTGGTTAAATTTATTTAAAATAATTCAAAATTTATTTAGATTGGTTCTCGAAACACTCTTACGATATAATAATAGTTTTGGAACTTTGTAATTTTGCATGCATTTTAAAATCATATTCATTTATATGTGTATTTTTGCATTAAAACTAAAGTAATTCAAAAAGAAATAATAAATGAAACATTAAAATGTTGTGGAAGATAAATTAGTAAAAACTATTTATTGTGTACATTATGCATTAAAAATTGTAATGCTTAAAAAACACATTAATGACATCTTAAAAAAATTTAAGAGAGAGAGTCATTCCTCAATTATATGTAATATAGATATAGATATAGATATAGATAACATCTTTGTAAATATATCTTTTAAAGATATCCATTATTACACGGGTATTTAAGTTAGTGAAGTGATAAAGCTGAGTAGACAAATTAAGGAGGATGGTGGTAGCTTGAGCAAATAAAATGACACAAAAACCCCAAATGTGGGATTCACGTTAGCGATCACGAGAAAACATTGGCATCGTTATTTCCAGAGATTGAATTGTTTGACTTTTATTAACGGAAGAATGTATGTTTGACTTTTTTACTAACGGAGAAATGTGTGTAGCCCAACGTTTCTAACATGTGTATTTTAAATTGCGAAATTTGCAAACCATATTTAATGCAGTTTACTTTAAATTTAATTAACATTAAAACACAAAACTATATAATTTTTTTTCTTAACTCAAAAACATACGATACAAAACTCTTGTGGCGTTTGGTTCACAACGAGTGGGTGATCCCGCGCGCTGCTGCGGAAGTGTTGTGGCCCCATTATATTTTTATGTAGCGGTCCTTTAAAGTTTAATTATGTTACATCGTTAGTCCTTGAAGGACCTAGTTTGCAAAGGCAATTAAACCTTATGGACTATTTTCGGTAAATGGCTATACATACTAATTAATGCTACAAAGGATTTAGTTTGCAAGGACAGCTAAACCTTGGAGACTATTTTTGTCAAATTGCTATAGATAGTAATTAATGCTAATGCTACAAAGGACTTAGTTTGCAAGGACAACTAAACCTTAGGGATTATTTTTGTCAAATTGCTATAGATAGTAATTAATGCTACATCATAGAATCCTGCCTTTTAGTATATACGAGTGTGGAAACCCGCGCGATGTAGCGGGATTGGCTTAAAAGGACTTACTTTGTAGCGACACGTAAACCTTAGGGACTAATTTTGCCATGTTGCTATAGTTAGCAATTAATGCTACAGGACTTACCTTGCAACGTCGCTTAAACCTTAGGGACTATTTTGCCAGATTGCTATAGATTGCAATTAATGATGCAGGACTTGTTTTGCAAAACCACTTGAACCTCAGGGACTATTTTTTCCAACTTGCGAAAGTTAGCAATTAATGTTTCGCAAATCAGTTTTTGACAAATGGCATGTGAAGGAATCATGTCCTGCCTTTTAGTTAATATATATAATATATATAATTTCAAAAACCCGGGTTTTTAAATTTCATATAAATTTAAAATGTCAAGTATTTAAAACTTGTTATTTAGAATCACCCATCATGTTTGGTTAGTCCATTGGCAAATTGAAAGTATGTTGATTTACATAGTATAGGACAGAAATGCCCTTTACCCAACCCAACAAAACCCAGTATGCACCATCATCTTCATTCCGACAAAAGCTCAAGATCTAAAATTTAAACACATGACCAACTGAAAGTTGCGTAAAACAATATCTTGAAATTGTTTAAAAAACAAGTATATACCAATAAAACTAATATCAAAGATCCATTTTTTATATTGTAACCTTTCATCGTGTTTCTTTTATCTATTTGCATATACAAAATGGATCTTTATGAACCCCAAATATAAGTAATTCGAACAAAACCCAAAATATGAACAATCGAAACAAAACCCCAAATATGCAATCGAACCAACTTAGTTCATATTCATATGATTGAGTAGAAGATTCGTTTTCAAAAAATTAAAAACCAAAATGGACGTTATCTGATTATTACCACTAGAAACATTCGAGAAATGTTGTATTATGGAGAAGGCCTAGATGAATCGAAAGAAAAAAAAATAAAGTTCAGAGATGAGGAAAGAGAAGAAAAAAAGTGAGATGATATTTTATTTGAAGGGTAATTTTATCCACATGTAATCATTATAGATTCTATCCTTTCAAGTTTCAACCGATATTTAATTTCACTCCTTTTTTTTTTTTTTTTTGACAGTGACTTTTCAACTTAGGTTTCACCACCTCCCGTAAGAGGCCCTAACCCCACATCGACCCGCCTATGTTGTCTTAACCGGTCCCACGCAGTGCGATATGTGGCTTGGTCTTGCGAGAAACCGTATCGCTCCACACAAGCATCTGTATTATAAACCCGTCACTTTTCTGGGTCCCACCATATTCAAACTCTCTTTTTATAACTTACCAAACATGCTTATTACAAGATTTTAAATTCAAACTCATCAAAATACCCCCAAATAGCACCTTTTTATTTTTCTACTAGCTTATAAGACCCGTTGACACCGGGTTTTTTTTTTTAATAGATAAATGAGATGATAATAAAAGTAATAAGATGAAAAAAGATGTTGCAAAAAGATGAAAAATTAGTATGGTTGGTCTCCAAACAGTCAAGTTTAATCACACAAGCTAACCACTTGTGAATGGTCAACCGTAATAAACTTAAAACATCTCAGAAAGCAAAACAATTAAGATCAGAGGAATATAGTGGATTCTTGGGTCGTTAAGTCCCACGGAGGATGAATGGTGTTTAACACGACGGATGTCGAATAATCACTAAGGATAGTGATCAGAAGGATTTTGAGTTATTTATACCTAAAGAAAAGTTTTGTAAATTACGGGGCTTAAATGCAAATTAAAGAAAATTAAAAACTAAAATATATTAAATAAACGCTATCACTATTTTTACAACGATGTTTTGTGATTTATAAAATAAAATAACTTAAATAAACTATTTAAACTAAAACGTAAACTTAAATTATCTAAAAACGTGACTTAAAATGAAAAGCGTCGTTAAGTATAAAAATTACGCGAGTGCGTAAGTAAAACGTAAAATTTATGAAATAAAAGTCCCACGAATGTAAAACAATTTTCTTCGTACTATATGACAAAAGAAAATTTTAGAAAAAAAATTATATTTTTTGACTTTTATATTTTTATTATGAATTAAATACTATTTTACACTAATTAAATGTTTAAAAATACTAAAACTATTCGGAAAAATCGAAACTTTTTGTAAAATACTTATTAACAATACAATGCTAGGAAAAATACAAAAGTTGAAAAAGCTTGATTAAATAAGCTAAAAATAAGCTAATAAGCTCTTATAAGCTAAAAGAGACAAAGAGGTTATGTATTAGATAGTGCAAAGAAAAAGCAGAAAAAGACCCAGGCGGTTGGTGAGGTGTGTGTGTGGTGGTGGGTGGCGTGGTTCGAATCCCAAGAATGACTTTTTGCAAACTTTATTTTTGATTTTTCTTTTACAAACTTATTAAGTACACTAAAATAAGCAATTTTTATAACTGTAACTTTTTATGAAATCTACTAATAAGCTCAGTTTGAGCTTATTTTTCTCAACAGTTGGCAAGAGAAAGAAATAAGCAAAAGATTAAGCCAAAATGGCTTATAAGCTAAAAAATAAGCAAAATGTAAAATGGAAATAAGCTAAATAACTGATTTTAAGCTAAAATGAAAACTGAATAAGCACAATTAATTAGAAATAAGCACTACAAATTATAAATAAGCACAAGTTTATCTGTTTGCACAGGGTACTTTTGTTTTTACTAGGTACTTTCTAGCTTAATTTTAAGCACTGTAATAAGCTAGAAAATGAAAACAAAGACTGGAATTAGCAAGTTGACCAACTCAGCTTTCCAAAAAACTAAAGCTCTCACTGTGGGATTCACTGGTGAGCTTATGAGGAGCTTATAAAAAAAATGGAAAACCACTGAGTTATTACTCAGTGTATACTGAGTAAAATGGACAGAAATAAAAGCTAAGTGCAACCTACTCAAATAAACTACAAAGTGGAAAACAAGCTTTGGATTAGAGAGTCAGCTAGGTGAGCTTCTCAAAAAGCTAAGTTGCACAAGCTAAAGCTAACTTATAAGCTCTGTGTGAGCTTGTGAAAGTAGATGGCTCACTGGTGCACAGGGCACTATTTTGACTTTTTTATTAAACTGAAAGTTGACTTAAATGAACTTTAAATCAATTCTATGGACTGATTATGGTGTAATAAGGTCCTGACTTGATCAACAATAACAACTTATGAACACAAAACCATGATCATAGAACTTTAAAATCCAACAGACAAGATACAAGATGAGATTAAAGATTATTTTGACTTTTGATCTAATAAGCACTGGTTTTCTTTGTTTCTTTGAGTTACTAAGACCTATTGGAACATGTAACAGTAACAAGTACAACTGCAATGACCTCTATCACAGTTAACAAAGTAGATCCAAACACCCCTTAAATAGGCTGTTTTGGTGTTTTTCAAAGACTTTAACAGATTAAGACCATGAACTTGATTAAAAATCTCATTATATCATATATTAGGACTAAATAAACATAACTAACAACATAAAACTAAGAAATTGAACTTATGCTATTTTAACTGCTAAAAATAAGATTTTTACTAACTACAAATTTAAAAGAACAAGCAACTGGTTTTATAGGATAATTAGACTTAACTATAACTAAGAAACACAAAAACACACAGATTCAAACTAATTAACAACTCAACAGTGAAATGCCAAAATGGATAAAAAAGGCTTACAAGTGGCTTCCAAGCTTAAACTGAGAACTGAGGCATAAAAACACAACCTAAAGCTTCCCAATAAGCACTAAACCAAAGGGCAATCCTTTATCAACCCTGCTCCAGCTTTGAACACCATTTCCATGGATTTTTTTATTTTTAGCTAATTTTTTTGTATTTTTGGTGTTTTTCTCTTTTTTATACTAGACTGATTTTTATTGTTTCTAAAAGCTTAAATAAGCTTTCTAGGAGCTTACATGAGCTCATTCAGTCCTTGACAAAGGCTATAAACAACATTTGAACATTCATGAGAATTTTGAACATGGAAATTTTGCATAAACTGAAAACAAGTCTTAGAGCTAAAATTGATGGTTACAAAAGATTTATTATACACTGAATACTCAAAATACAAAGTTTAAAAGCTTAAAGATACACTGGAATTTAAAATTAAACTAAAACGACATGCATTAATAAAAATTACACTAGATATCCTACTACATTGCTTCAAGCTTCTATATAAAGATCTTTTTAGAGCTTGTCGACATCTCTGAACATATCCCACCTTATCTTGACCATTGAAATCATCCAACTCATCACAATTGCCAAATGGCAATTTTGGCGCCATTTTTCTTTTGAGCAGGTTTTTCTAAATTAATGCAATTTGGACTTTGTGGATGTGTTAAGGAGTTGGTAACAGGTGTATAAGTGAGGTGGAAAGGTGAAAAGGTGGAAAAACCACCTCTGGTTTTGGATTTCAGGTGGGGAAGAGGAAGGTGAACAGTGTTGGCGGTTTGGGCGCGCGTTGACCTTTTTTGACCAGATATTAATAAGTGGGGTCCAAATTAGGGGGTCACGGTGTTTGTGAGGGCCTTTTGATTTGGCTGGGGTTTAAAATACAAAAAGGGTCCTAATGGTTTGTTTAATAATACAAGGACCAAACTTGTAATTTTACATTTTTGAAATTTGAATCGCCAACAATCCAAAGATATTACAAGGACCATTCCTGCCAAATATGAATAGTACAAGGACCATTATGCATAAAATTCCATTTTTAATAAATCCAAGGACCATTTATGACAATTTTCAAAGTTTAGGGACCTAAGTTGTAATTTTGAAATTTTGAATTTCAAGGACCAATTTTGACAACTCAAGAATCCCATGGATCTTAAATGACATTTTCTTTATTTTGATTTACCAGGGACTATTTTTGACAACTTTTAAAACTTGGGGGACTAAAACTGCCAATTTTGCAAACTTGATACGTATTTCACCAGATTTTAGCATTTTTGCATTTAAAACACATAAAACACATGTTTGTGATATTTTTATCATTTTGATGCATTTCTGAGTGTTTTCAAATGTTTTTGGCATTCTAAACAATACAAAAATGATGAGTATTTAGACACTCATCAGTAAACAAAATAAGAAAAATAATGAAAGAAAACAAATAGTGAATCTGTTATTTATTACATGATATGAATATTCGTACGTACCTCTTAAAACAGAACGTGGTAGGTATAAACCAACTTTCGAAAGTGATTGGCCTTGGCTCTTGTTTGTCGTCATGACAAATGAAACTGACACATGAATTTGCTTGCGCACGACCAACTTACTAACACAAGCAATGATAAGGCAACAACGAAGTTCTAAGCTAAACGGATAAGTTCTGAGGCAATGCAACCAACTTACTAACTTAGGGTGCAAGACCATTTTGGCGAAAAACATAAATGTACATTTCCAAAAAGAAAGAAATAGTGCACAAGTTGCAAGATTAGGAGTATTTGGATATGCGTTTGCAAACACATTACTACAATTTCACTAAATTATTGCAAGCAGGTTAAAATAATATAAAAGTCACAATCATAATTTTTTTTGCCAAAACTTTTAAACTAATAGGTATGAGTTTGTGACTTAAATTTCAAAGTAGAGATGCTAATATTAGATGTGTTAGTTTGCAGTTTGATGCCATAAGCGTAACAACCATGCCATTTTCCTCTTAGCTGTAACTCATGAAACAATATTTAACGTAGTACATGACCTATATCTTTGGAGGCTACCATTGATAGCCCGTGATCTGGACTCTAGAGTATGTTCAATGAAACAAAATATATTAAGGATATCAAAACATAACCTCAATCAAAGCGAATCCGAGTGGCTCTATAAAATCATTAATACATTACTTGGCTATACTGAGGTTGTTGGTATATACTTGGTTTTAGTTCCATTGATGTTATAGATTTTAGGCATTGAAGCAAGGTTAGGTTGTTGGTCAAGTAAATCAGATGATAACTATCCCATTCCGACCGGATGGTAGAATTTTCGAGGTGTGTGCTCTTCGGTAAGTGGCGGAGTAACCGGACATCTCTTGATAAATTATGTTATCGAACTCTGAAAAAAAGATTTTTTTAAATGAGTAGCCTTATTGGGTTTTTATACAGTTTAAGCCAAAAGTACTTAAAGCAAAAGGGAAACGGGTCAAACTGGGTGAAAGTTGTTCCAAGTGAATATTTGGTTGTGTAAATATGGTGTTCGTAAATCGTAATCATATGTAAATAACTAAATATTTTTTGAAACTATAAGAAATTGGAGGAAATTTTTTTTCCAGTCAACTTGGCGCTTATCGTCCATCCCATTTACAGTCACACTAAAATGACCCGCTTGAACTCGCTATCTAACGTGACCCAACCCATTTTCACAAAGCTTATAATTGCAACATTGTAAAAGTGATTTGTGTGTACAGAGAACATTAAGTAATTTAAGAAAAACAACTCACATGTATATGAAATGTTCGTTCCTTGTTTTACCGTCTTCATCACTTTCAGTAACTCGCTTATTCCAAAGTCTGCGAGTTTGAGATGTCCAGAATCAGCCCGCGAAATATTTCTGCTTTCTTGCACGCAAAGAATTAAATATTCCACAACTACGATGCATAAAAAGACTTCGCTACTATTTCCAAAGACATGTGTATCTACCTAAACAAACACAAGTGGAATAGCTATGTAATAGTACACTTACTAAGGCTCAAGATCTCTTTGAATAATTGGTTATGGTTTATTCTTATGCAAATAGTTCATCCCCCTAAAGAATGACAAAAAGAAAATCATTAGTTAGAATTGTATCGTATCCAAAATATATGTGTAATGATCCAAATAAATGCCACTAATTTGAGTACCTTGCTATGTCCATGGAAAACTTTAAAGTTGTTATTGGCTTGAGTGCTCTTTTTTTCTTTAAAAATAGACGAAGATCACCATGCAATACTAAAAAATCAATTAAAATATATAACAAAAGTGAATAATATCCAGGTTTCTCAGTTCGGCGCACCTCTAAGAGTATGCGTAAAAAAACATTAGACTTGAAAGTAAACGATATGGATTATGCTGAGAGTCAAACGCGATAATAACAGCAGCAAAGCTCAACATCCATTTATACCAGCAGCAAAGCTCAACATCCTTCTCCACGTTGGCTTTCTAAAAACAAATTATTCGACAGAAAAACCTGTTTGAAATTTAGCAACATTAACATTAAAATTACACATTCTAACCATCAATAACTATAACCATTATCTCAATTTCATGCTTACATATTTCTTCTTTGTTAGCTTCTGATATTGCACTTCTTTTCACCTCAAATACAACGACAGCTAAGCAAAAACCAAGAAAACCTCGTAAGATAATCCAAAAAGTGAGTGCATGATTGAACATATCGTAATCCAAAAAGTAAGATAATCACCTAATTTGTACTGTGTTATTATGAGACTATTATCAACAATATGAAAGCTAAAACTTTAAAGGGTTGTTTAGCTCAGCTTACATGACAGGCTTATAAGCTTGTATTGGAAGTTTAATTAACCCATAAGCTCATTTTTATGGATAGATAAGCTCATTTCTATTTCAAGTTCTTTTTTGCATAAACTTCAAAATTTAATAAGCTTTATAAGATCATTTTTAATGGCTTATGGCCTTGGTAGCTTATGTAGTCTTATTACATAACCTCATCTGCATAAGCCATTAAAATCAGCTCATAAAGCTTGTCAGTTTTCCAATAAGCTAATAAGCCTATCAAATTAGCTAAAAAATCAAATAAGAGTTACTTACACTTGGTCGGATTATCAGGCTCCTTTTAGTACCTCACCTACAAATATTATAAAATGATTAGTTTTTTTTTAATAAAAAAGTGGCGCATGATTGAACATATCATAATAAAAACAGATTATTTACCTTTTTATGTAGCTTGAAATAGTTTCACATATGAAAATACCTAAGGCTTAATGGCTCCAGGTCTTCCCCACCATAATGCCGAGCTATTTTCAGGTTATATATAATCAGTCAATGCTAAGTTGTGACCAGTAACATGTTTAATAATGTTTACGTTAGACGATTACTATTAAATACTTATACAACAACTCTACAAAATGTTACTTTCAAGAACTTCAATCTTTGCTTTTAGTTTTGAGGATTTAAGAGTCCAGCTTGCTTGTACACATTTTTTTGCATATTAAAAGCTAATTAAGGCCATAGATTCCATAGTGCACAGTTTTTCATACTTACCTCGAGGAGCTGACCGACTGCATCAAATATTGATAACTCATAAAGGTGATTCAAGTCCTATAGTGTTTCACTCTATTGTACACTAATAAGAATCCTAATGTAGTTGTTTACAAACCTTAACGTTAACTTCCATGCGTGTCCTACCCATTTCCTTGATGGTAGGCAACACCCGAAAAAGGGAGGTTTACACCTTCTATGATACGGTATCTGTTACATGAATTATCAACAAAATTGTTAAAATCTGTTGGATAAAAATGTAACATTTGTATATCGGAATGGTGAGTTTACTTGATTAGCTCGAATTCACCATTTGCTGGCACGAAACTGACAATTTTTTCTGAATTAAATCTGGTTATGTTTACACACTGATGGAAGGTGACATCATCCAGTTCAATAGTTTTCTCACTGCATTAGTAGTAAATTAAGATTTTATAATCAAACGAACAAACATCAAAGACTTATAACTAAATATATACGTGAAATCAGATATTACCTCTTAGTGGGACGCAACTTAATTTTGTCATTCAATCCCAGTTTCAAATCATGCATTCCAGAAAGAAAGCATTTCATAAGAACCTTACCCGTTACATCACAACCAAGTACACTACCTATAACGATCAAATTATTTATTAACAAAAGAGAATGCACGCAAATTGATAAACCATTAAATTAATAAACTGAACCTTTTGAAGACATAAGAAGATTAACACTTTCCAAATATCCAAAACACCTCATTCTTCTTATAATGAAGGCCTTCCCTATGCCATCCAACTGCACCAGTTACTTGTAAAGTAGCATTGGGGACAGGTTTATCTGTAGGTTGTTTACATTTTTGAAAACCGAGTTACATGTCAAAAGAGCAAGCAAAAGTAGCAATTATGAAGTACCCAACAACACCAAAACCGAAGCTTATTAACCAAAGTAACAAAATCAAACAATATGGCTAAAAGTGAAAAAATTCAGATTTACCCTATGACCAGTCTTCATCTTCCTTGTGTTCCGTTAAAACCTGCAATACCAAAAGAAAAAAAAATCACCACAGGAAAGCAAAAGACAAAACACTTGCCCAATCAGAAACTTAAATTTCTACAAAAGAAAAAGAAGGAAAAACATGAGCGCAAGTAACCCTCAATCCTAAAACATAAACCATAACGCAAGCCTGAATCCTCAAGCAATTACGATAACTAAAAATATTTATTTAAATTATCAGAAAAACTGAAAACATTTTTCTTTCAATTAATGGTTATATTTTCTAAAAAGTCCAAGAATGAAACAATAACCTAAATTGAAAGAGAAAGTATGACAAAGAAGAAGCATCACTTACATATTAATAATGTCTTTTTCTTTCCACCATTTCATCAAACTGTTGGTGTGCTTCCAGGAACTGGGTTCAAAATCAGATGAACTACCTATAGCCAACTCAATAAAAGAAAAACCCAAATTAAACAACCAAATCTATTTGATGAATTGAAAGTGATAATAGAGAAAAACTGATAATGAATTTATTTGATGAATTGAAACTGATAATGGAGCGTGTATTTTTGGATAATTTTTTGAATACCTGATGAATTGACAGCCAAAATCATGAATCATAAAACACAACCTACAAAAGAAACAAAAACAAAAAGCCATAAAGAAGAACATGATTAAAAAAAATGGTTCACAATCGAAACTCATATAAGAAATAACAAATTATGTCTACCATTACTTAATTTTTTCATCATAAACATAAAAATAAATTAACATAATATATGAAAATCATTACACGAAAGGTGACATTCACAGGTTCATATCATAAACATAAAATGAGCAATAATATAAACCAAATTGATTCAATACAATTAAAACTTACCGATATTATTGGGTGGATTTCAAGATCATCCATGGTGATTTTGAAACTGGTTGAATCAATTATGTGTTTTTTTTTAATCGGTGATTTAGAAACTGAATTGAAACTTATTTATTTTGATTTTGAAACCACATTTTGAAACGCAAATGGGGAGCGTATATGATTGATATATGTTTTGACTTTTGATTTGGAACTGAAATTAGGAGTATCGTAACTGATTGGGAAAATTTTAATGAGTTTCCAAATATGAAGGTGGAGTACTGAATAAGTTTTAGAACCTCACGTGGTTCTATCACGTGGTTCCAGTGTTAAAGAATTGCATTGGGTGTTGTACATTAGTGCTAAATATGAAAGAGTTTTTAATAATAAAATTTAATGCAACGCTTTATTTGGTGGTACAGTATTATCATATATTATATAGTACTAGTTAGATACCTGCACATGCAATGCGGCGATAAATATAGTAAATGAATAATGAATTGCTAACCCAACTCTCCATGATTCCTACCCGCTAGTGAATTCATTTCACAACACCCAAATGTATATGTGTTAGTTGTATGTGTTTGTTTGGGTTTCAGTATCTTTCTTGTGACATAATTATTCCCGTATAAAAAGACCTTCACAATCTCTTTCCGTCAAACACTTTCCCATAAGTAAATGATTTTGATAAATAAAGTTTGTATTGATTGAAATAAAGGTTAAAGTTATAAAATTTGAATCAAAATAAAATAAACCTACTAAAATGTAAAACTAAAACTCATAAAATATATCAAAATGGATGTTGAATTAAAAAGCACAAAATTTTAAAAATATGGTGAAATTAGATCATAAAAAATTAAGCGGATTAAAAGATATTTAAATTTAAAAATAATGGTGATTAATTAGTTAGGAAGTAGCGTATGTGTCACCCTATTATCGGAGCTCTTTATTTTAGTTTGTTAAAGCTCCTCCTTTTTGTTATTTTTTAGTTAGAGAATTGACATGTGTCACTCGATGATTGGAGCTCCTTATCTTAATTTTTGTGAAACTCACAACTTAAATGCTTTATATCTATACTCCTTAAATACACCAATATCCCAACCTAAACCCAATCCTTACACTTTAAGATTGACCACCCACACCAAACTCAAACTTAAATTTACATACAACCAAACCAAAATCAAACCTAAAAATCCCAAACCAATGAACACATATAAACCTCACCTAAAATAAATACCCACACACTACTATCATAAACATTTACCTTCCTCATCCGCCTCATTCTCTCTCTCTCTCTCTCTAAAAAAAATGACCATTTTATGAATCCCACAAATCATCTAAACAAACACCACCGGTGATAGCATCTTATTACGCCACCACCACCTTCAACAGATTCGCCACCAACACCACCGGTTCTTGCTAAACCGTGTTGTTTGAGTTTCGTGGTTTCGTTGATTTTATGTCGTCTCGGAGGTGTTTTGGGTGTTGTTTATTGTGGTGGTTTGCCCTTATAACTTGGTTGGTCATTAAGGTGTTACGGTTTGTTAATTGGTCTTGAAGTTGTTTCTGATTTGTTAAGTGTGTTTATGGGTTTTGTTAGATCTAAAGGCTTTTCACCTATTTTTGTTAGATCTAAACTGTTCTAATTTTTTTAAACCGATTTGTTTATACAATGGTGTTTAGCGACTACAACAATTAGTTGGCTATGAAAGTGGTCTTTGGAGCGAGATGTATTACGTTCTTGGTTCGTTGTTTGGATGGTGGTTGTGTGATAGTAGTTGATGGTTGTTGTTATCGTTAGTGGCTTTTAACGGGTTTACTAATTTTATGTTTGGTTACTAATATCACTTGATTAGTTGTGTTTCTAGACTAATTTTATGTTTTTGTTTAAAATATTTTAGATCTACAAAAACCAATTGTGTTTAGATCTATTTTATGGATGGCATGCCGATGTTTGCTCTAAAAATATTATTTGTGGATTGGCTTGGTAAGACGGAAGGATGGTCAAGTGTGAATTATCTCCACTTTGCAACCTCCGTTATTGCGACCATTTCATAAAACTTGTAGTCGTTTTGTGGCCACGAGATCCGGTGTTACGTGTGTTCTAATAGTGGTGTTATTTAATGGTTTTGGTATTTGGTGGTTATTTTGTGTTTCGTAGCATTGAGAATGGATAAGGCTTTAGACCTTTTGCTCTATAATTTTACCTTGTGTGTTTGGCGGAATCTGTTGAGACACGAGTTTGGCCAAAATCTGTTGAAACGAGTTTGGCGAATCCGTTGTGTGATGCGAGTTTCGCCATAATCTGCTGTGTGATGCGAGTTTGGCCCGAGTTTGTTGTGTGATGCGTTTAAAGAAATATTGAGTTGGGACTGTACACGTTGTTGTGTCTCGACATGATAAGGCTACGATGATCTCATAATTTTGTAACTTGGCGAGGCAATAAACGGAAGGATGGTCAGGTGTGAGATATCTCCACTTTGCAACCTCCGTTATTGCAGCCATTACATAAAACTTGTAGTCATTTTGTGGCCGAGATCCGGTATTCTTGGTTTGTTCTAATGTTGTGTTATTTAATGGTTTTGGTATTTGGTGGTTATGTTGTGTTTGTAGCTTTGAGAATGGATAAGGTTTTAGACCTTTTGCTCCATAGTTTGACCATATGTGGTTGGCGAATCTGTTGTGACACGAGTTTGGCGAATCTCATGTGACACGACTTTGGCCATGTCTCATTTTGTGATGCGAGTTTGGCCCGAGTTTCTTTGTGTGATGTGTTTAAAGAAATATTGAGTTGGATGTACATGTTTTTGCAGCCAACACAAAATCTGAGCCTAAATTTTAAAATATGAAAGTAAACTTTTTTTTTTTCCAGAAATTTGCACATTTGAAAATTTGCAATTTTAAAAAATTTAAAAGTTTGAATAAATTTTAGTTTTGAATTTAGAAAGTTTTGAAAATTCAAAATTTTGAAGTTACCTAACTTTTTTTTTGAAGTTACCTAACTTTGGTATCTTAATTTGAGTAGTTTGAAATCTCGAAATCTTAAAAAGTTATAAATTTTTACAAGTTGGAAAAAGTTTGAAATCTTAAAATCTTAAAAAGTTGAAATATTTACAAGTTGGAAATCTGACAACAACTTTTCCAAAAAGATTTCTTATGGCTAGGCGCAATAACAAGATTGACCGTTGGTCGACTAAGATCACTATTGATCGACCTTGTTGTGGGATAACAGTCGGCGAAGTGGACCAATAGCAAATCCACAATGTGAATATTTGACAGATTTGAAATGTCATTAGTAAGTTAAACTACAGTAAAGTAAAGCAAGAATAATTGACTTGCATATACATAGATTAACAATCTAACTGAAAACTACACCTTTGAAAAGTGGATAGTTCAGATATCGGACTTGAATCATAGAAGACCAAGAAAACAAGTCATGTTAATCTAAGCGCTTTTTTGGTAGGTAATTACTGTTGCATATACTTGCTTATTAGGCATTGCGTCAAAATTACCATGCAAGATTATGGCTATAATATCGTCACGTCATAAGATCTTGCACCAAAAATGTTTGAAAACAATAATATTGTCGATGAAACTAACAAACATTAACAAAAAAAGAACTACAAGGAATGTGGTGATATAAAGATAATAATATGTATGAAAATTCAATTGGATTCGGTTTCAACTTTTGAAGGCACAACGTTCTAATATTCCCAAACTAGCAAAACCAAATTTTGAAGGCTAAACGTTGTCCACCATCTATTTTGAGCGTTATCTGAAACACTTACCACGATATGCATACCGTTAATTGTCTGTAGCTAAAGCCGATCTTGCAGACACAGGTCTTCGCTACAGTAATAGATAGATAGATAGATTTGTTTTTCTTCCGTTTCTTTCTTCTCAAAGATAACATAGCGTTAAAAGTAGGCACAACAAGGGCAAATTCGTCAAAAAGAATTTTCTTCTCAAGAGAACATAGCTTAAAAATTAGGCACACCAAGGGCAAATTCGTCAAAAACAACAATAATTTGAAATCCCATAAATACAACCCAAAAAAACGAAAAAAACACAACACTCTTCCAAATTCATAACCACACGAGTGGCCTTATTTTCCCTCACAATCAAACACCTTTTCTTCATCATTCAAATCCCCAAATTCATAACCAAATCTCAATAAAATCTTCCAAAAATTTAAACCCATTTCCCAAATCAAAAACCCACAAAAACCCTTCAACCAATTTCAAAACCATCCCGTAAATCAAAAACCCCCAATTTCTAGGGTTTCAAAACCCTAAAACACCATGTTTACAACTCAGCAAAGAGTAACAAGGTCTCCATTGTCAATTACGCCAAGAAACGATGGGAATACTACTAGACACGTGTCAGGGAAGGGTAAGGCGGTGGCGTTTTACGACGGCCCACCACCACCACCACCGTTAGGGTTGTTGAATGATGATGGAGGGAAGGTGGGTGAAGATGGTGGTGATTTGAATGATTGGGTTAGGTTTAGGGAAGCTGGGTTGTTGGATGAAGGTGTTATGGGGAGGAAAGATCACGAGGCGTTGGTCGAGAAGACGAAACGGCTCGAAAAAGAAGTAATTTTTTTATTTTATAGTTTTGTTTTTGTGATTTGAGTGATACCCTTATGATTAGTTGAATATAGTCTCGGTGATAGAAAGATAGTTTACTTGGCTGAAAAGGCAGAAATAATCGAGCAAAGCATTTTTTCTGAGAATATTTTTTTCTCTTGTTTTTTGTGTTTCAAAGTTTATTTTGTTGGTGATATTGTTTTATCTATGAATGTAACTGCTATGATAGAATGATAGGATTACTTGGCTGAAATGGCGTAAAGATTCGAAAAAAGTATTTTTTGCTAAAGATTGGTTTTGGTTTTGTTAGTGTGAAATTCGTGACTTGAGTTTATTTTATTGATACCCTTTATTGATTAGTTGTGTTATTGTTTATGTGTTAATTTCAATTTAGTGTTAGAAAGACTGGATTACTTGGCTAAAAGGGCAAAAAGACTCCGAGAAAAACTATTTTCTTTAGATTTTGTTTTCTGGTTGTGTTTTTTGAGACCCTTTTATTGATAACCGTGTTTAGATTTTTGGATACGATGATAACACAGTTATTGAACTATTGAGGGAAACTATCAGATTTTTGTTACACTCCCACGGTGCCAACAACATTATATGTTACAACTGCAAAATTGATATGGAATTTGTATATTTGTTGCAGCTTTCTAGTAACATAATGGTTTGTGTGATAGTTATTTAGCTCAATATATTTGATATCCTTTGACCCTTCCTGTAATTTACTCAGACCCAATTAAGTTAGGATGTAGTATATGTTGTTATGGTTCTTTCAGTTATCATTGAAATTCTACTTCTGCACATGTGTTACAGATAATAAATGTGGCGTCTAATCATATTTGTTGCTTCTTTGGACAGCTATTTGATTATCAGTATAATATGGGGCTCTTGCTGATTGAGAATAAGGAGTTGACTGCTAACAGTGAGAAACTTAGAGAAGCACTGTCAGAGACGCAAGAAATTGTTAAACGTGAAGAGGCTGCTCATTTCATGGCTGTATCTGAAGTTGAAAAGCGAGCTGATAATCTGAAGAAAGCCCTAGATTTTGAGAAGCGTTGTCGGGCTGATGTAAGATTCTCTTTTTTCAATCTTTAATGTGTTATATATTTGTTTATATTTGTTATGCATATTGTAAGTTTCGAACATACGTGTTGACTTTTATGCAGCTTGAAAAGGCGTTGCGCGAAATCGATGAAGAAAATAAACAAGTTCAACTTAGATCTCAAACTAAATTGGCCGATGCAAACACTTTAGTCGCTGGAATTGGCGATAAAGCTAGAGAGGTCGAAGAAAAGATGCTTCAAGCTGATGCAAAGCTCGCTGAGGCGAACAGAAAAAGTATGGAATTGGAAAGGAAAATGCAGGAGTTGGAGTCCAATGAAAGCGAGCTGCAGAGCGAACGCCAATCCTTTATTGCGCGGTACAGTTTGTTCAACATAAGACTATTTGAATTAAATTTATATAGAGATTGTCTCTAATGTTTTGATAAACCGAGTTTCCTTCTCTGTGCGGGATATAAAACAGGTCCTACTATTTGTGAAGTTTTTACAAAATAAGGTTTTGAATAACAAAGTATTTTGTGTATTACAAGCCACCAAAAATTTGCTTAGAACATGCTTTTTGCATAATTATTTGGAACTTATTTATTTATTTTTTTGCAAATATGACTTATCTATCCAGATAACCTAATAGTATATCATAGTGTTCTTTTTGGTTAAACTGTTTATGTTTATTTTATATAAAGTCGGTAATTGCCAAAACACTGGAGCATCTTATTATCCCATTTTTATAAATTGAATCAATAAAAGCACACTTAAACACCATTTTCAAATTATATATCTAAAACACGCGTCTGAACTGTAGACACCCTGTTAACTTGATGTTTTTACAGGAGAGATGCATGGGAAGATACGTACTCCAGACATAAAGAGGATCTGCGTGAATGGGAACGTAAATTGCACGAGGGTGAAGAAAGGCTGTGTGAAGGTCGGAGAATTATCAATTTAAGAGAGGAAAAAGTCAACGAAATTGAAAGGTTGGTCAAACAGAAGGAGAAGGAACTTGAAGAAGCAAATAATAAGATTGAATCGAGCATTTTGGAATCAAAGAGAAAAGAGGAGGATATAAACAAGAGATTACTGGACTTATCTGCGAAAGAGGAAGTATGTTTCTGACCTTTCTTTTCTTGGTGACTTTTATTTTGATTTAAAAGTCAGTGATCTAATATTGCTTTTTTTTCCTTACGTGGTTGCAGCAAGCTGAGACAATTAAAAAGAACCTGGAGAAAAAGGAAAAGGAACTGCTTGATTTGTCCGAGAAACTGACTGCAAAAGAAAGAGTGAGTTTGTACTTTAGTGTCTGTGAACGCATTTGATTTTTAGTGCTGGCCAAAACAAGTTGTTTGACCAGCAAATACTTTGCATGGTTTATAAAAAGTTTATACATGATTATACTGTCAATTCTGCTTACAAAAACAATATTATTACAATAACACTTCAATTTTTGAACAAACAATTTACAAGGTTTATTGCATTAAATTTTAGAATTAAAATCTGGAGTTTGGACTACTTTTGACCTATTTGACATTTTGATCCATTCCCCTGCTAGCGAAGTTTTTTTTAGTTGACCCACTTATCAGATTTTGAAGTAATAGAATCCAACTCGAGCCATACCTTAGTACATTTGTTGATCATTTGACCTTGTTATTATGCAAGTAATCATTCTTGTCTTGTTGCAGGTGGAGCTTCAGAAGCTTATAGATGCACAGAAAGTAACCCTTGATTCCAAACGACGGGAGTTTGAATTAGAAATGGAAGAGAAGAGGAAATCTATTGAGAATGATATGAGAGGTAAATTAGACGCTATCAAGCAGAAACAAGATGAAATAAACCATAAAGAGGAAAAATTGAAAAAACGAGAAGAAGCTTTGGGAAAGAAACTAGAAAGATACAATGAAAAAGAACTTGAAATCGAAACGAAGTCAAAAGCACTGAAAGAAAAAGAGAAGTCTTATAAACTAGAGGTAAAAAGTTTGGAAGCTGACAAAAAACAATTTCTTTCTGAGATAGAAAGTCTGGAAGCTTTGAAGTCAGAGACTGAAAATTTGAGAAATGAAATTACTTTAAAGGAGCTACATGTGAAAGAAGAGATCGAAAGCCTTAAAATTACAGAAGATGAAAGAGCAACTTTTTCCCGTTTACAGTCGGAGCTGAAAGCCGAGAGAGAAAATTGCAGACTTGAAAAAGAGTTGATTATGAACGAACGTGATGATTTAAGGAACGATAGAGTGAAATTTGAGGTGGAGTGGGAGGCATTAGATGAAAATAGATCGGTTGTCGCTAAAGAATTAAGAGAATTAAATGAACAAAAAGAGAATTGGGAAAGAAGGCAAGAAACAGAACAAGGGAAGTTGGAAAAAGAGAAACATGACATGAAAGAATACATTAAGAGGGAGTTGGAAGCGGTTAAACTGGAAAGAGATACAGTTGCTGCTACATTGAAGCATGAGGAATCCCTTTTAGTTGCAAAATACGACAACGAGCATAGAAATTTCCTTCATGAGTTGGAGCAAAGAAAACGAGATCTTGAAGTAGATTTTCAGAAAAAACAAACAAAAATGGAGACAGATATGCAAGAAAAAGATAGAGCGTTTGAGGAGATGCGTGAAAAAGAAAATAGTAATATTAATTACTTAAAGGAAGTTATAAGAAAGGATTTGGAGGAGGTGAAATTTGAAAGAGAGAGAATAGCTGCAGATAAAGACAAAATTGCTGCGGAAAAGACACAAATAGAAGAAGACCAGCTTGGGTTGCATCAAGACATCAGCGATCTTGATGCTCTCAGGAAGAAGATAAAAGAACAAAGAGAAGAATTAATTAATGAAAGAAGCCGTTTTCTTTCATTTGTTGAGAACCTCAAGAATTGTGGGAACTGTGGAGAGATTGTTAGAAATTATGAACGATCTGATTTGCACTTGCCTGAGGTTGTCAGGTACCATTCCCCTCCTCCAAGGACTAGGATTGAAATTAATGAAAAGTCAGAAGGTATTCTTGGTAACAAATTAAAGTCTCCTGGTACTGGACGTCTTGTCTCTTGTCTCAAGAGGTGCGCATCAGTGTTTAAGACCCCTCAGGAAAGAATAGAGCATGAACATGATGAAATCCCGGAAACGCCCCTGCCTGAGACAACTACTGATCTAGATAGAAAAATTGAAACCTCAAATGTGCAAGCTGATTTGGAGGGTAATAAGGTTGCTCAAAAGAAACCATTGGAAATCGCAAATGATTCACTTGATCAGAGCTACATGGGAAGCAAGAATCTTGAAGCTCCTGAAGATTCTCAGCAATCAGAGTTAAAAACTGGAAGGCGAAGACCAACCGTGAGAAAACCGAAAGGTGGATCTCGTAAAAGCCGTACTGTTAAGGCAGTGCCTGCAGATGATGTCTCGATTGAGCTTATTTCAGGAGATAAGATAGATGATTCTGTTAACATAAATGATGGAAGTCCCCAAGCTTCTAGCTATGTTTCAACAAGAGGTCGACCCACCACAAGGAAACGGGCCCATGCTGAAACATCGTTAGTCAGTGGAAGTGAGATGGATGGTGGTGACACTGAAGCTCATTCTGAAAGTGTAACCACAGCTGGTGGCAGACGCAGGAAGAGGCAACAAACGGTTGCTTCAACAGCACAAACTCCTGGGCGGTATAATCTCAGACGACACAAGACGTAAGTTTTAAGCTTTTCGGATGAGTAACGACAAATCAACGTGACAAGTGCTAAAATATCTTAGTTAGTCCTTTTTCTTTTTTATCTCAAAACATTGCAAACTGGTGTAGGAAGTTACATGTTTCAAGCTTGAGTGGGTGAATACAAGCATTCAATGCTATATTCTTTGTTTTTCAGTGGGTTAATTTATACTATGATACTTGCATCAGAGTTTTTAACTTCATTTATAGTTTATAAAATAAGACATAGCACAAAAGTTGATCAATGCATGAACGAAAAGATATGATATTTGTGGTGTGTAAGCATACAGATGGCAATATTTGACACAACAAATACCTTTCATCGATAACAAACCTAGGGTAAATATCTGGCCGCAAATCAGTGTATTCATTCTCTTGTCATGACGAGAATGACCAAATAGGTAAAAGCTGTTTGAAAAGTTAACATGATGCAAATGTTGCAATTTTATGTGACATCTAAATTTCTCAGCTTTTATCAGACAGTAGTACTATAGATATATCTTATGCCTTAATGTGCCCCTTGTTTCTTATTTTCTGCGTGTTTTACTTTTACCTTTTGGTTTATATTGGTACCGATAAACTTAATATCAGATGAACCTTGAGTATTATGTTATAAGCTTGATGAATGTGAATTTCAAGCTAATCTAGATCTGGTTTGAGAATATCCAAGCCTAATGACCAGCATATACACATCTGACCAAGTTCTTATTTAGTTTGCACTCACAATTTAATTGTTTATGCACGGTTTTTATATTTGTTTCACTTTCAATTATAGTAACATTGTTTCAGTTTATGAGTTTAATGTCTTCCTTCAGTTGTGGATTCAGAAATTTTTCATTGATTATGAATTTCCAAAATCAGAAGTGGAGTCTGAGCGCATACTTATTCATTGTGAAATTAATGAATAGAGGGTTTTAATCTACATATTATGTTCCTGCATTCAAGTGCCCGATAACTTACGTTTATTATGCATCTTATGTGATCAGTGAAGATGCCGCCTCTCAAGCTAAACCTTCGGTTAATAATAGGAAAAAGAAGGACATTTCTGGGACTCAAAAGGGTGAAACTGCTGCAGCTGTGGATACGGATGTTGCGGATACAGATGTTGCAAGTCAATATGGCAGCACGGCTTTGGTGCATGTGACAACTAGTAAAGCAGTCGAGACTCAGATAGTAGATACAGCTGTAAGTGTATCTAGTTATTGTTTTCAGTTAAAAGTTTAGTAAAACCACTAAACTTTCAACCTTTTGGCGGTTTGACCCAAACTTCTTTTTCACATGATTTAGTCTCTCAAACTTTTTGGGTTCATTTTTTTCATTCTCTCTGTGAATACAAAAAAAAAAAAAAAAAGTTAAAATCGCATGGGATTGAATCCTGACAGAAAAAAAGTTGAAGGGTAAATAGATTTTAGGGTTCAGGGTTAAAAAATATCAATGTACTTACCTTCATGTCCCTCCTTAATACCGGAACTAACAAGTGTTCCATTTTTTGTTGCAAACTTTCCAATTCTGTTCGAATATGCACACTGTAATTTTTTTTTACGTCTTTTCTTTTTTACTTATTTACTGTCCACGTCGTCTTTTTATCTTATGTGGCATCCACGTCAGCCACACAAAGTTTTGTTGATAATCGATTGTAGCAAGATATGTTTGTATTTATGCTCTTTAGACTTTGATTTGTTGATTTTAACCCTAATACGTGATTCGGGTTTCATACTTTAAAATTTTATAAGATTTGTTAAAAATACTAAGTTTTTATATAATTTTTCTTCATAGAACGATGCGGTTAACAGTTAAATAGATGATGTGTATGCCACATAAGATAAGATGATGACGTGGATGGTAAATAGGTAAAAAACTGAAAATGTATATGGTAAAAAAATTACGGATGTGCATATTGGAACATAATTTGAAAGTTTGTAACAAAAAATGAAACACTTTTTAGTTCTAAGGCAGGACATGACGGTAAGTACATGGCTATTTAATGACTTAAACCCTGGATTTTATCACGAAACTTGGTTGGTTAAATCTAACATAAAAGGGAGCAAACATCTGCCATAATTTCTTCAGGGGTTAAACTGCTAAAATGGTGAAAGTTTTGTAGAATTACTTTTACCCTAATTAACCATATTGTCTTTACATATAGAAGTCATTTTATTTTGCTGTGATATGCTGAATGTGATTGACGTGTTGCAGCTTAAAACACCTAGCCCCCCTGGCGATATTGTAGGCAGCAGTGGTGTGACGAAATTTGTTAAAAATACAGAAATAATCGAGGAAGTTAATGTTACTCATGAGATCGAGAACATAACTAACAATGAAGTTGATGATAACGACAGTGATGATGTTGATGATAGCAGTGATGACGATGGTGATGACAGTGAAGATGATGATTCAGAGCAGCAACCTGGTGAAGCATCCATCTCCAAAAAGATATGGAAGTTCCTCTCAACATGATCAGCTTTTGTTTCCTAGTTTTATGTACACCTTCATTTTAGTTGGTAAAAGCAACTCTTCGGTTCATATCATACTTATCATACTTATGGTATAATTGTTTTAGTCGTTTGGTCCAGCTATCATACTTATACATGATTGAGATCTCTTTTTGCGCATTTAGAAAACACCTCTTGTATAAGGAACTTTTGATTAATTGCCTCTATTCATTTTCCATTCTTGCTTATTTATTTTCAGTTGATTAATTTTCTTTTTTCTTTTTTCTTCTTCTGAAAATGTTCTCTTTCTCTTAGATACGTCTTATGGTGTCTGCGTTAAATTGTTCGATGCTTATGCAGACACTGGTCTTGCATATTTGATTCTTGCAATTCTTGCATAATCGCGAACTTGTGTGTGAGTATCGTGGTACTAAATGATGCTTTATTACTGTAGCTGATCAAATAAATCGATTTTTTATTAAGTAGCTCTTGTGAAAAACAAAAAAGATATGATTATGAGTTTCATTTATATGAAGAGAAAAAAAGTTAAACCGAGACAAATAAAATTGTACTATTCAAAGTGCATGATGTTTTACTTGTACTATGGAGGATTTGAGGAGTAATTGACAAAAGCCAGACTGAAAATTTAGGCAAAGTACATTCTATTTTGATTTTATTACTTGTTTTGTTTTTTCTCATTACGTGAAATATTGTTTGTGTGTCTCGTGAAATATTGTTCTTTACTTTTGTCTTTAACTTGTTTTGTTTTTTCTCTTGGTATAGTTAAGTAAAAGCTTTTTATTAGACTTGTTAAACACTTTTTAGTAATAGATATCACTCCATCCATTTTACAATAAATGTCTTTTTTTTTTTTTTTTTTTTTTTTTTTGACTTTGATCTTGACTATTTTTTTGTCTTATATAATATTTGATGCAAAATATATAAATAAATTAGGTTTTAAGTTAAGAGGGCGAACTTGACGTTGCACAAAAAATGAATATGTTGTTTTAAACATATCATTCGACCTAAAAACTGCAATAATTAAGAACTAAGCTAAATTAGAAAAGAATTATTTGATAAGTAGATTAATCTGGGTGCTATATCAGATTGGTTAAGTTATTTGTTTATGAGTTTTTATCAAAATATCGATATTAATAAGGGGGCTAATTGCAAAAAACAAATAAGAGCATAATTTATGGACTAAATAATTACCTAATAAAGTGAGCTTATTATAGGTGACTCAACAACCACTAATCACGTAACTAGTTCTACCCTTTATATTACAAACAAAAATACTTACAATTAAAGTTGGAAAAAATCAAAAAGTTAAAAAAGTACAATTATTTTGAGTCGGAAATGATTAATTAACTGAGTTCTTGAACTAAAGTACTAAACCAAAGATAACGGGGTGGTTATACAAACTTTTTTTTTTCTTTTCAAAGAGCACCCCTTTTCTTTTTTGCGTTTATTTTATTTATTTATTTATTTTTATAATTTTGTTTATATAAAAAAACTATAAATCTGAAAGTACAGAACATAAAATATAAAATTTAATAAGTCAAACGTTTAAAACTGTCAGAAATACGGAACAGAAACTGACAAAAAAACAAAAAAGAGAAAAAAAATATTTGACCAAAACCCCATTTAATCACATCGGAAAAACTTAAAATGTTGAGCTAAAAAAGGAGAACGTGTGAAACTATTGATGCCTTGATCCCGGAGAATATTTTTAAAGGTTTGAGTCACCAATACATTCTAAGGCGGTGTTAGTTGCGAGATTTATGAGGCTTGAGCTTTTAAAATAAGTTAACTTATATAATAAGCTTTGTTTATCATACATGTTTATGGAAGCTTTTATAAGCCATAAGCCCCCATTAGCCCAAACCAGTTGAAACTCACTTATGGCGCTTATAGTTAGTCAAATTACTTAAATACCCTTCAAAATATAGTGGATTAGCACGCAAAAGCTGAAATTATATCTTAATTTAAGCTGACGTATTTTTATACGAATCTACATTAATAAGCTCCGTCTCCAACTAATTCATCAAACAACTCTATAATAATATAAGCTTCAGCTTCAAATTTATAATATAAGCTTTAGCTCAAGCTCCAGCCTGAAACGCTTGGACTCGAACTGATATTTTTAACAAAAAACTGACAAAGTATATGCCATATAGGCCTATACGCCGTATAACCCCTTTGCGTGTGTATACGTCGTATACGCCTGTAGATTCGTTTGAACAACTTTTGCACGATACTACATATATCCATTTTCCGAAACCCCAAACTAAACAAACTCAAACATATCACATATATACATTGAGAAAACAATTTTGTACAAGACCATGACCATTACAACAAGCGAAAGCATTAAAACAAGAGGTAGGGGTGTTAACCCAAACACCCCATATTCGACCTATAAACAATTGACTTGTTCTAAAAAATAAAACTTGACACTAAAACTTGACTAATGCAAATATGAATTTAAAAGACATTTAGTCATAACATTTTGGGGTGTTAACAAGCTAGTACGAGAGTATGGGTGAGATGCTCCTTACCTAGTTCCCCACGAGCATTACCGTTCCTTTCGTATACCTTCATTTATCCGTATGACCCAATTTTTATCTTTAACCTGTTAATACAAATAAACCGTAAAAACGTTTGTTTATATTTAGAGATCTCGTTATATTTTGTTAATAACAAATATAAAGTTATCAAAGTAAAATTATAAAAATACATGTTGTTTTGCAAAGTATATACATTTGATCATTTATATAAATGTTGTAAGAATAAATTATTGTAATATAATATGTAATAGGTTGGGTAATATCCAAGACCCATGGAGTTAATCCATAACCATGACCCATTGAATGACATCATGCATGAAATCATGTTGGGTATTATCCAAGACCCATGACCCAATGTCCATGACCCATGACCCAAGACCCATGACCATTTGTCTAGATACATTGTATTTTGTTGGGTACCCATGACCCAAAGTCTATGACCCATGACTCATAACCCATAATCCATAACCCAGTTTGTAAGCCAAAATCCGGACTAATCCGACCAGACAGTAGGATCCACAAATCAATGGCGGATCCTCAGGTGAGGATCCGCAGGAACCATGGGACGAAGGCTTTTCTTATAAATAAGTGTGTATTTCTTCATTATTCTCACCCTTCTTCTTACAACTCTCTCATATATTATCTCACTCTCCTAACCTTTGATCATTTGATCATTCTAGTAGTTTTTCTATCTTTTATTGTGATTCTCATTTAGGTCCTTCATGAAGGCGAGATCACGCTATCCTACAAGTTGTAACACCCCGCCTTTTCGGAGCGTTAAACCCTCTAATTTACCTTATATCACCGGAAGCGTCTACTCTTACTCGGTCTCAATTAATCTCTTGATTCCTAAAAGCAGCTCATCTGGGTTGAAAATTTTAAAAGAGTTTTGGGTCAGCCAAAGGCCTAGTGAGAATTCATGGTTTTCACGTACAAAACAATTCACATAAAATCAAACTTATAAAACGATCATGCAATCTGTTCAAATCTTATATAAGTGTTATTCAGTATAGCATATTCTTAATCAGTTCAAACACCAACAACTCATTATAAACCAGCAATTCAATTTATATCATGCTATAACATATACCAACTATTTATATTTCCATTCGATTCAACGGTTCCAACGATTCAACATATACCCGTTCAGTTTAACGGTTCCAACGATTCATATTCCCGTTCGGTTCAACGGTTCCAACAATTCATATTCCCGTTCAGTTCAACGGTTCCAACTGATTCATATTTCCGTTCGGTTCAACGGTTCCAACCATTCATATATCACAGTTCAATTTTCACAATTAAACGGTTCACAATTCACGGCTCACAATTTAACGATTCACGATTCATAATTTAACGGTTCACGATTCACAATTCAACATTTATATATCTCATCACATAAATATGGAAAATTCACAACTTTCACATATTATCAAATAATCAGAACAAGTAGCAAGTAATGATCATTTAAACAAGTTTGCATGATAACATCTTTTCAACAAAAAGTGCAACTCAATTTAAAAGCACATGAAAACTCACCTAAAAAATGCTCGGAATGAAAGTTCACTTGTGTTAAACAAGTTTCCTACAGATTTAAACAACATATACTTTTAAAATTCTAACAATGATATATCATATCTAAGACCATTTGACTGATCGAGTTTCCCGTAATTATTTAAAAGATTTCTTTCAAACTATTTCATTGTGAGCCAACATTTTGATCCATCTTGGACTGATCTCTTTATTAAATTCATGAAGCTACTGACCTTGCAATTCATTCATGCATTTTACAAACTAACCAACTATGTAGCTAACATGTATTACCATCGAACGAGTTTAATACTTCTAACATTAAACCTTTAGTGTCACACAATTTATTGAAACTTAATTAATAGCATATTCAACAATTTATAGTATAAGAACTCCATAATCTAAAATCAAGTCATCAAGGTAGCGTGTCAGGTATTGAGGCGATAACGAAAAGCAACGACAACAACACTTCATCTTTCCTTATTTACTAATTGGCCTACACTTTGTCTAGATATATTTAACAAGTCAAGCCGCAACTAAAAAGATGGTTATCGTCTTAGTTTTCAGAATTATGCATCCATTTATCTAAAGCCTACGTTACTTTTGATCCTTTACAAAATATATTCTAAGGTATATATCCTTACATAGCTACTGTATAGTGAGCTAACACATACTTTTTGTACTATTTTCAAAATTATCTCTTCTTTTAATCTCATTCACTACGATTGTTTCTAACCAATAATTTTAGATATTATATGTTGCATCAAATCTCGTAAGCCAGCTCTCATTGATCATTGCATCTGTTTATAAGATTTCATAAATTATTGCATTTCATATATTGCATCCACTTTTAAGTGTTAACCTCCGTAGCATATGTTAGGAATTAGAAAATTCCATAGTGAAGTTTCGGTCACCCCAAATATTATCTAGCATAAGTTAGCTCATAAACGTATCGTTATTTACGTTATTAAGTAGTTTATTAGTTAGTTTATAGCGTAGTTTAGTTTAAACAACACCGTGGAGGAAGACGGTCTTTACCCATGTATCACCGATCACGGGCCGACAGGAGGTCGTGTAATTTGTAAGTATAAATACCCTTCCATCCATGGAAGGGTGTGCTTCTTTGAATAAACCTTTCACTTTTGATAAGCAACTCTCTTTCAAGAACCTCCTCTCAACTCTCTTCATTTCTCAAATGGCTTTCTTATTTAATCATTGTCCTAGACCACCCAAATCATCAAACAACATAAATATTCACGATCCTACAATTGGTACCAGAGCCAAGGTTGTGTTGTTTTGATGAGTTTCATGGTTTCTTGTTGGCGGTTTGATGCGGTTTGATTCGTTTTTGGTGATGTTTGTGCGAGTTAGTCATGATTTTGGTGATATTTGTTGTAATATTTATCTGGTTTTAAGCTTTGGTGTTAACTGTTTTTATAAACTTCTCACTGGTTATAAATGGTTATTCATATGAGCATTTGTTTGTCCAGTTTCTGGGTCATTCATCTATGCGAGTTATGTGCAGATTCAAGGATGCGAGTTGACCAATTTTTGTAAGCGAGTTGATGATATTCTTGTCGACTCAATGTATTCCTGGATGAGAGTCGTTATGCTGTCCAGATACTATGAATCAAAAGCGAGTTGCATATTCTGTCTAGATACATTTAATATACTGATGCGAGTTGCAGCTGCCTTTCTAAAGCGAGTTGGGTTTCTGGTCAGTTACAATGCGAGTTACTTAACTCGCATTATTTGCACTTGCTTTTGAGCGACTTGCTGCTGATGCGTGTTGATAACAAATGCGAGTTGATAATATGATGCGAGTTGCATATTGATGCAATGAAAGCGACTTATTGATGCAATGTAAGCGAGTTATGAATGAAGATGAAGAAGATGCGAGTTGTTAGACCACTTCTATCCAAGTACATTATAGAAACATAATGGAAGCAAGAACAGAATCAAAATCAGTCTTATATCTGGTGTACCAAATCCGTTCAACATCTTTCAACATAACTCAAAACATCAAAAATTCAAACATCATCATTCATCATCAACAAGACTCAATCAAGACTCTACTCAAACATAAATCTAAACTTGACATAATGCATCAATCCCATTCCAACATCATTCTATCCTAATCCTATCATCCATCAACTACTTTCACTTTCATGACTCAAAGCATTTAAGATCTCAGATTTTTATTCGTGTTTATAAGGAAACCATCAAGACCATCATGGGTCTTTACACACGAAAGCATCTTCATCACAGATCTATCTTGATCTTGGACTCAAAACAAAAGGACTATTCAACACACGATAATTGTGTCATATCAGGTTGATAAGCTTAATCGACATGGAAATAACTTGATCTCAGATTTTTTAGTGTGTGTATCTCAATGAATATCCGATCAACAAAGATCGTACACACTATTTAATCCATCATTGATCGTGGTCTAGGCATAACTTCCTACTATATTCGAACCATTTAAAGAAGGAACAAAGCATACCGCTTTATACTTTCTTTTGGTTCGGTACATCTAAACACATGGAAGTAAAACTTCAATTGAATCTAGAAATTGTTCAACAATATTTCTAATCTTGTTTAAGATTTTGTTTCATTGAACTTTAATCCTCATGGATTCAAGGGTGATACTATCCGAAAATTAAAGAAATGTTTGTAACAAATTTGTTACATCATATCTCTGATTCGTTAAGAGTCTCAATGATAACACTAAAAGAAATACAAGGTTCGAAAACAAAACCTACCTTATGTCCTCTTGTTTAACCGTAGTGCCGTACTCTCAGCTCAAGCCATCCCTGTGGAGAGCCCTATGATTGATTGTCCTCAGATTCAGTTTTGGAAAACAAGTATGTGGAGAGGGCAGGTAAAATAATAGAGGCGGACTGCATATAATTTAGGGTTAGTTTGAGGTGAGATATACTAGGGCAAAGTGTGAGTGTATGAGTGTTTTATACACTCGTTATTTTAGGGCTACTCGGTTATTAGTTCGAAGTGGGCCTAGTATAAGCTGTTTGTGTGAATGTTATATGGGCCGTGCGTTTCTGAGAGTTGATTACATGGGCCATGAGATTGTATTCTGTATATTGATTTTGTAGGCCTTTACTCACATGGTTATATGTTGGTTTTGGATTGGATGTGATTCACATGAATGGACCAAGCATTGGCCGACTCTTATATCGTGAACAATGATGAGATTGGCAACACTATCGAGTTTTCTTTTACTGGATATCCTAATTGTGTTTACCAAATTGTCTTACAATATTTTATATATTGGTAAAGTGATTGGTATTATGGTTACAAATTTCACGGGATAATTGTTTACGACATATGTTATTGAATTGTCGGTTCAAATGGTTTCATTTAGTCGATTTGGATGATGGATAAATGGGCTTGTGTTGACAATTATTCTTGTATATGGACTTCGAATTGAAGTGAATTAATGATGAGTTCGAATTGAAGTGAATTATTCTTGAACTTGGTTTCTACATTTTCACAAAGGATATTGTGTTGCGGCTTGAATTGATGGTTGAACAAGGTTGACTACGGGGTTGTTTGTATCTGGCAGTTCTTATTTGAAACTGAAGTGAGGTTTTTCCGGGCGCGCTTACTTATTTCGTCTTCTTTCTTTCTACCCTTCCGCGAAGATGACTTGTTTGGGCATTTAGAGATTGTGATAAATACTTGGCTATTTAATTACGGTTGTGATTCTTTCTCGCTTAACCCACAACGTAACTATCACTACGGTGCCTCACGCAGTTGAGGATATGTCAAGAGGTTTTGTACATTGGGTACACCGTTTCTTCTTCACAAGGATTAGTACAAGGTTAAGTAACAAATCTGGGGAAGTTCACTTCATGATCAAGTTTGACATATCGGGTTTACTTCACCAAGTGGTCACTGCAACAGCCGACAGAATGAGTGAATGATGTGTTTACCAAAGTGTTTGTTGGATGATTGTTGATATGGTTGATGTTGGATTATGAACCGCTGATGAACCGCTGCATGTTCCCCTAAAACAGATATTCACCGAAACCAAGGTTGTCATAACTCATTCAAGCTGACATTGTTTACGGTTTTGTCTTGATTTTGTAAAATACCGCGAAAGAACCTATTTCTCGGTTTAAATCATAGACTTGTAAAATCCCGTGATAATGAAAACATCCTGGTTAAACTAAAGTACATTTTCGGATCTATCTTACGGTTTACTCTTGGTTTTGTAAAATCCCGCGAAAGAAACTATTTCTTGGTTTAAACCATAGAGTTGTAAAATCCCGTAATGATGGAACCATCCTGGAGAAAGGAAAGTGTATTTCGGGATCTCATTTGATGTTGATGCTACGGTTCCTGCTTCGAAGAAGGGATAGAAGGATGTACTTCATGAATTGGATGTGTGTTTGGATATTCGTCATGGCGGTTTGGTTTCTTCAATGTTTTACGGGGTTATGCTCATTAAACCATGGTCGGGATGAAACCATTATCATAGTTCACTTAAAACGTCAAAGGAGGCTAGATTTGAGCTTTTAACCAGAATATGTGACAACGGAGTTAATTCATTATTATTTATTTGAGGTTGAAGTGAAATATCACGGGCGAGTGTACTTAGTATCTGAAGGTATCGGGGATGGATGGATGAAGATTCTTCATGATCCTTGTTCGAGCTTATTATAAAAAAAACGAAGACTTGGAAATCTAGTTATTGTTGGGTGTCTTTTACCTTTTCTTTTACCACTTGGGGGAATTGGGCTCATACCACTACAAAATAACTATCACTTTAAGGAGTTACGTTGTAGTGCTCAGTGTCACATTCAATTGTGGATTTTCAAGAGGTAATGTACGTCTTATACTTGATGGTTGGTTGGTTGAAGAGTATAGAGTACATAGAGAGTATAGAGATGCTAATGGAAATCGTCACGCTCTTTTGTTACATATGTGCAAGTTTAAGTCACGAGTTTGGGGTAGTTTACTTGAGGTCAAATTCATCATATTGAGTTTTCTCCATCAGTTGTCACAACAAAGAGCCTACTGAATGATAATGGGGTTGATTATAAGGTTGCCAAGAGATGATGAAAAGAGAGATTATGAAGTTTGAATACTTCAGTTCAAACCTCGTTCTCTAAAGAAAAGAAAAGTGTACGTGTTAGTGCGCTTTATCTTCTGAAGAAGAGAAATCTTCTTATTATGACCATTCTCATCAACATGCTTCATACTTTTTCCATGCGCTTCAGTCATAAAGTGAACCGGGCTACCATTGGTTGTTTTCATATTCCACTTGCTCAATATAATGAAGATGGCGACAATACTTTTGGATGATATTCACTTACTTAATCAAGAATGGCATCTCCGTATGCAATTCTTGAGGGGGAGAAGAAGTGTGAATTTTTTGCATTGTTGATTGATATTTGAGAATATAAATGGTCATACGACTCTAAACTCATGTAAGAACCGAGCTTCTTTTTATCGGGTCATCTTTACATGGAGTTTTCTCTTCTAAGAGCCGTTGGTTGACATCTTCACTCAGTTGATGAGTTTATCGACAAAGTGCTTCCGGTTAATGCTTCACGTATACATCAACATGATGATTCGAACAATCTTTACATTCTTGTTTGATGTGATTGGTAGTTCGGTGTTACCATCTTGTGTGTTCGTTATTGGCCGATTGTTGATTTCCTTGATGAACATCTTTATGTTCTTGTTTGATTGGGAGGATTTTAGTTAAGGGATTTGCAAGATGTAAGTTAATCGAGATGCTTTTGGTGGGATGCTTTGGTGTGAGTTGAAGATGTTAACTATCTATTCCCAACCGCATAATCTTGAAGAAGGTCGAGTCTGATCATTCTACATTTTCGCTACATGTTAGAAGACTAAAGATGTGTTGCATTTAACGATCTAAAGACTTCTTCTTAATCTAGGCATTTATCAAACAGTTGTCGGTTTAGGGAGAGCACTAATTGGGGAATGTGATATGTCGAATTTAATCCCAATTAGACTTGCTCACATTATTCAAAGACGTTGATTCTCACAAAGACTTCAAGCGATCTTCTCAACAAATTTCAAGTATTTGGGCATTCAAAGAGTTCTTGATTACAAGTATCAAAACCGAAAGGGTAAGGAGACAAGCATCTAAGCGAGTAAACTTGATGAACTTAATACTTCTAAGTAATTGAAGATATCCCGGGAAGACAAATGTTATTACCGCAGAGAAACTCAAAGTTTGACTTATGGCGAGTAAACTTGATGAACTTAATTCTTCTAAGTGATTGAAGATATCTCGGGAAAACAAATTTCATGACCGCAGAGAAACTCAAGGTTTTACTCATCAAGGCGTTTAGTATTCTTATTCCAACAATGTGAGGGAAGCGATGAAAGAGTTAGTTTCTGAAGATAAATGAGGTACACAAGTACGTGATGATCTCGATGTTATCACATTCATCAGAGGAGAGAGAATTGTGTACAGTGGGGGCTCAGCTGTTTCACTTGAGGGCTTAATCAGTGATTCAGAGATATAATCACTTATTCGGAGTTGACATCCGCGAGATTGTCATCCGCAGATAATCGATGATTCGGCCGCTTCTTCAATGTTATCGGTTGTTCTCTCTTTGGGGAATGTGTGTGCCGGGTCCTTGAGCTTCATACACGTTCATTAGGGAAGAAAAATGTGAACATGGGAAGGTGTTCTTCATTCCCTCATGATGTGTATTCGGAGAGTTCTTGGATAAGTGGTGTACTTGGGTTCTTGAGCTTCATACACGTTCATCGAGAAGAAAAATGTGAACATGTGAAGGTGTTCTTCATTCCCTTATGAAGTGTATTCGGAGAGTTCTTGAGCATTATACTAAGAGACCGACCGCATCTTTTCAACTACACGGGAAGTGTTCCTTGACACCTTTTGGAATGGATCGTTTCGGACTTGATGAAAGGAAATTTGAGAAGAGGTATTCAAATGTGGGATGATACGTTGTTGTTCTTCTCTTGGATGATATAACCTCGAGCGAAGAATCATGGTGATTATTCTTAAAAGGAGAAGCAGGATCGATGATAATGGTGTGCTTCTCTGCACACCGCTAAGGAAAGCTTGAAATAGAGCTTGAATCGCTCATCTAAAGGTTTTTCGGTTTGGGGAAGTCGCAAAGTCTCACTTTCGACGGTTCATTTCTCTCGATTCAAGAGCCTTGGAAGCTTTGGTGGTGAATGTTTAAGAGATGATGACTTCTATCTTCTACACCGGGGCTGTTCGATATCATTATCTCGGTACTCGTATCATCATCTTCTTTTACTATATCATCTACTCTATCTTTCTAAATATTCTATTAAAAACAAAATACAAAAATAGAAAACCAACAAAAAGAAAATAGAAAAATATAAAACCTTCAAAAACCCATAAAAATTCAGAAAATTTGAAAAATACCAAAAATATTGTTTTTTCATGACATGTCTTCTCGTATCGATAACATCTACGGTCTTAGAAATGTCATTCAATAATGGCACGGACTTTAGATGAAGTTCGAGCGGAGGTGTAAATATTTCTTTCTAAACATGTCTCAAAAAAAAAAAAAAATGGCTTCTGATTATTTGATCAGAACAGGGCTTTAAATGATGGCTTACAGATTATTTCGATCGTAACCCGGGCTTCAAAAATGGCTTGCGATTACTTCCGTGTGACCCGTGCTTAAACAATGGCTTGCTATTATTTACGATAGCAACCCGCTCTTCAAAGAGGAAAGTGCGGTGCTAAACCATTTTGCAAATATTTCGTGCACTTTTCCTAAAACATATTGAGGAAAGTATGTCAAGGACTCTTTGTTCCTACACAAATGTTTTCCGTCTAAAATTCTTTGAAAAATATTTGTTGGTTTCAAAATGGTGGAAAATGAGTTGCTTTAAAACAATCGATTGAGTTTTTGTTAAATTGAAAACTCAATCAATGACTTGGCGCTTTAAAATTTTCATAAAATGAGTCATGGATTGAGGGGATAATGTTTTCAAATCTACATCATCTAACGGGCTTTCTTAATTATCCTAATATGCTTAATTAAAAATGATGTTAACCTATATTGAAGGACTAGGTGCCTAGGATATGATTACTAGGATTAGATGATTAGAGTTTGATGAATACATTATTCCCATACATTTATATGATCCGATTGATATGTTGCATTGACTTTTATTAGTCGATTGTTGTTTGGGTGATGTCGACCACCATATATTTGTATGTGTGTTCACTAACGTATGCAGGTATATTGGTATATAAGAATGTTCCCGATCCGGATCCCACTATTGAAGATGATTGGATGCCGAAAGGAAAGGGTAACTATATCTTGGGTTGACAAATGAAGAAACGGAGCTTAATTGGACTTCTATGGAGAGTTGGCATAAATGCATCGTAAGAGGTCTCACTGCATTAGCAGATGGTTTTCTTCTAAGTGATTGAAGAAACGGAGCTTAATTAGACCTCAGTTGGCATTCAAAATGTAACGTAAAGAAGTCTCACTGCATCTGCAGATGGTTTTTCTTCCAAACCCTACAGCAACAACAACGGAAGCTTCTCAACCACTAACGTATCTTTGTGCAGGATACCATTTTTAAACAATTTTGAATAATTTGATTAAATTGTTTTGAAAATAGAAAAATATTGTTTTGAAAATAAATTGAACTAAATTTTGAAAATCACAGGACTTCATTTTATCAAAACCTAAGTCACTCAATTATTGACTTCTGTCATCGATTGAGGGGGAGAGTGATTTTAAATATAATATTTTCAAACAATATTTCTTCACAAAAGTTACGGTTTGTACGTTAAAATGTGGTGATCTAAAGATTTAATGTTATGTCATGGTATGATTTTCTTTAAAACTCAAAGATCTGTCAAAATGAAATTTTTTCTGTTCTTGTTTGATTGTGAAATTATTTTATTTTACTAAAAGATCTCTTAAAACAATCATACCTGACACTAACAATCTTTAATGTCTTAAAATGGTCCTTATTTGTCATTTTTTCATAATCAAATCTTGCCACGTCTTTCCCCATAAATTTTCAAAATGATTTAAATCTTTTGGGATCACAAATCTCAAATGGTTTGAAATTTTTTGATCGTGGGAGAGATCGTGATTTAAATCTCAAATCTGTCTTAATGGAATTGGTTTTAGTCCTTCAAAGGCACTCCTGCCTCCATGTGCCAAACGGTTTCAAATACACAATGCACATGTTGAGGAGGAGGATTTATCCAAAAACCAGATGAGTTTTTAAATCAGGCACATTTTCTCCCATGTTTTCTAAACCTTATTAAATCACTTGGGATCCAAAATCTCAAAGGGTTTGATATGTTTGATCGGGGGAGAATTTGTGATTTAATTATGAAATTTGATAAAAGGTGATCGTATTGATTTAATTGTGCAGGCTGCTCTCTCATATGTGCTAAAAGCTTTCGAATCTCGAAGCACATATTGAGGGGGAGCATAACTATCGAGGTACAAAAAGTTTTTTAAAGAGATTTATAAAGTACCTTGATTGAGTTGTTTAATGGTTTCTTAATGGATTTTGTGATCGTGGATGTGCTTCAAAAGAACTCTTTCTTCTATGTGATAAAAATGATTTCAAAAATCCTATGCACATATTGAGGGGGAGAATTTACCAAAGAAAATCAAATGGCTTTTTCTAAGAAAATTGTGATCAAGAAATTATTTCAAAGAACTCTTGCCTCCATGTGCTAAATAGTTTCAAAATCATATGCACATGTTGAGCGGGAGGTTTATCTAAATGATCAAAACTATTAAGGTACACAATGTTTTGATCTCGTATCACAAGTACCTTGATTGGTTTTCCAAATGATTTTTCAATTGGTTTCATGAAGTAAAGAACAATACCAAAAGACCGACCATTTTACTTTATGCATGGTGTTATAAGGATGGTTAGGTTAGGTATTCGTTCCCACGATCCCTTGAACCGGAGGATCACCCAAGGACAATCCACTAGATAGTGTAGAGTCCTTAGGTATATTGAAAAAAGGAGAAAAAAATGAGAAATGGGAAGAGTGCGGGTGAGGCAGCTAGTCTTGGAATAAACCCAACAAGGTTCTAGTTATGAAGTCTCGGTAAGCAGAAGGGTTGAAGAATGAAAAGAAATTAAATGTGAAAAGGGTGAAAAAAATAGCCTCCAATAATTCAACCTTAGGCGGACACGGGTTCAATGCATGTGCTCTTGGTGGTTACTAAGATAACACGGTATTGAAGACAAGGCGTCATGGACCCGGTGACACACTGCACTAAACTTCCCAAGCCACTCAAGTTCCTCTTAAAAGGGCTTGTTTCATTCTCACGGGAACCGACATTATCTATTGACTTTCTCTTAGAGATTGTTGATATTGAAGAAAGAGACCCTCTCCTAGTCTCCCACGAGAACCAAAAGTGCACTAATTGAGTCTAGAGCCAAGAGATCATCCACAATATCTCGTTAGGACACTAAATTCATGAAGACTTGTTGTTTCACACAATGTGGAAAGTAAGTATATATTTTAAGAGTCCTCACGATTATCCTTGTGGTATTGCACGAACATCCGAGTGATATGAAAATATTCACGATGAAGATGGAAATCCTTCTAGAGCCAACATCAAACAAGCTCTTGGTGGGTGACATGTGAAATCTTGCAAAAGATCAAGCTTGTGACAAGCGGATAGAAACGATGGGGAGATTCATTCTTGAATCAACCTTGATCCAGAATGGAATTGAGCGAATACTTTTGGAAAACCGTTCGATGTGCAAACCTTCTTTCCTCTAGCACGTCGAATGTGTATTCATTTCAAATTCAAAAAGTATCTACGATTGAAAATACTTTTGGAAAACCGTTCGATGTGCGAATCTCTTCTTTTCGCTTGCACGTCGAATGTGTATTCATTCTCTAATACAAAAAGTATTTTGTTTGAAAATTGATCTTTCTCATAAAACCTTCGTAGTATTTCAAAACTCTTTCTTCAAGCAATACTCAATTGTTTTTCAAATCATTTTTCATCAATCGGTGAATCTCAATTCATTGGTTCACTCACTCCGTGTTGTCTTCTTTGAGGCGTTCGGTTTGAGAACAACTAAAACAATTGCGAAACCTTGTCAAGGAGATTCTTAGGAATCCTACGATCACAGGCGAGACTTGTCTCGATCAACGGGAACCGTGGGCCGTGTACCTCAATTCAACGAAAGTGGTCAAAGACACTTTCGTGTGTTTTATTGCTAACTGTTGTTTGCGGTATATTTGGATGGTTGCAACCGATCGAATTGAGGAGTCAATCCAAAGCCGCATGCTCACAGCATCCACACTTAATTGAAGAAATCATGGTGGGCATATCTACATAACTCGGCTCGATATTTCATACTATGCTTCGTCACGCAAATATCATGAACCGATGAAGGCTTCCGCTACTACGATGGAAAGATGTCATGATTCAAAAGTGTGAGCATGTCGGTCCAAAAGTCACAACTTCACATGATGGCAACACAATAAAGGGTGATCCAGAGATTTCTGTGGTGATGATCTCAATGGCTCGAAGATCATCAAAGATGTGGATCGGTTGAAGGCATCCACTAAAGTACAAACTATGCGGACTTTAAAGAATCTCGATTAAGCACAAAGATTGCGAATTGAAGAATTGAAGTCTCGAGCTCAAGAACAAAGTCAAGAATAGAATGCTAGGATTGAAATGTAAAACATGGGGTGACCTCCGTGAGAGTTGTTAGGAATTAGAAAATTCCATAGTGAAGTTTCGGTCACCCCAAATATTATCTAGCATAAGTTAGCTCGTAGACGTATCGTTATTTACGTTATTAAGTAGTTTATTAGTTAGTTTATAGCGTAGTTTAGTTTAGAGCAACACCGTGGAGGAAGGACGGGTCTTTACCCACTGTATACCTGATCCACAGGCCGATAGGAGGTCGTGTAATTTGTAAGTATAAATACCCCTTCCATCCATGGAAGGGGTGTGGCTTCTTTGAATAAACCTTTCACTTTTGATAAGCAACTCTCTTTCAAGAACCTCCTCTCAACTCTCTTCATTTCTCAAATGGCTTTCTTATTTGATCATTGTCCTAGACCACCCGAATCATCAAACAACATAAATATTCACGATCCTACAGCATATCATATTCACTATAAATCATCTTATATAGGTGGTTTGACTAACTTTCAAAACCAAGTGTGGACACAGAAACGGGAAGGAAACGGGGACACTTTTAGGAAAACCCAATCAATGAACGTCTATCTAAATATAACTCTCGCGAGACTTTGCAATTAAAACAAGATTTACCTCACACGAATCAACAACTCGAATCCGACTCAAAACAAAATATCACCACTGAAACCTGAACTAAGAATCCATCCTTTTTCCTTGAATGATGCAACCTTCTATCTCAATCTTCGATTAGTTTTTTGGTAGTATGTGTGATACTTATGGGTGACTTGGGCAAAAAATAACGTGAACAAACCGACTCATGCGAGAGTCCAGTAACCTCATCCAATTGACTAATTCAAAAAAAACTTTAAAGCATATAAGCTAATTAACTCCTTTCAGCTTTTGATAATACAATACAACCCTTAGACAATTACGTTGTTTATATTTAGCGCAAAAGTTAAAGAAGCAATATAAAAAATTTCGGGTATTACAATTCTCCCTTCCTTAAAAATAAATTCCATCCTCGGAATTTAAAACAAAAGAAGACATGAGCACCTTGTCATAACATCTCATTTAATACTCTAAGCTTTATTATGAAACTAAAAATTCAAATATTATCAAAAATGTTTGCAACAAGCATGAAGTGAAAGTTTCAGAAAAATAAACCAAACTTAATAATTCGAACACATCAAAATGCATAACCCTTAAATAATCAAAAAGGTGCTACTAGACGTCACATGCTTCTTTATTATCTCATTTCTTATGCGGAGTGTCTCGAGCATTCTCAGCAGTCAGTTGAAAAACTCTTCCCTTTGTCTTCAGTGGTTGAATATCTTTGTACTCCACTCGGTTGCCGCTATATCCAATTTTCTCTTGGGGATCAAGAGGCTTCCATTCAGGACAATCAGGAATCTTGTATCCCGGTTTCTTACATCTAAAAGGGTTATGGTACACAAAAGTTACTAAAGTTTACAAAAAATTTGTCCTAAGGTAATATAGTTTCATTTTGTTCATCCAGTTCTTGAACTTTGAAACTTTGTTCACTCGTGTAATCGAACTTATAAAAGTGAATGTTCGGGTTATTGAACTTTGAATTTTGTTCACTCAAAGTTCTTGAACTTATCAAAAATATACATCCAAGTTACTCGGACTAACACCTTTGAATTTTCAAGTGTATGCTTACCGAAAGTTTAGTAACCTAAGCGAACAAAATGAAACTATATTACCTTAGGAAAAATTTTTGTAAACTTTAGTAACTTTTCTGTACCATAACCCCATCTAAAACAAACCCAATCAGCTTTACAATCCTTTGTTGCATGTCCCGGCTTCCCACAATTACGACAATCCTCATGCCAACATTTCCCCCTGTGTGTCTTTTTGCATATCGTACATGGTTATACTCACTTGCATTATCCATTTTCTCACCAGTTATTTTGATCTTTTTCATGTCATCATCCCAATTCTCTCTCTTTCTTTGTTGTCTCCTCCTTCTTCTAGTTGACGACTATTCTCTTTCTCAACCATCAAGGCAAGTTCCACGGCTTCTTGAAAAGTTGAGGGTCTTGCTTGTTGAACTGGACCCCTAATCCCAGCTCGTAAACCCTATATGTATCGTTTGATTCTTCTTTCCTCAGTGGCTACCTGGTATTTTGCAAATCTTGCATTTTCATTAAACTTTGTCGTGTATTTTGGGACTGTCATATCATTCTATTGTAGTTTCAAGAATTCCTCCTCAAGCTTATCCATCAATCCTTGGGGACAATAATTTTCCATGACCAACTTTTCAAATTGTTCCCATGTCATAACACTCACAGCTTCATTACCAAGAGCGATCTTGATCATATTCCACCAATGTCGCGCTTCTCCTTTAAGCAAATGGGATGCATACTTCACCCTTTGTCCACGTGAGCATTCACTAATTTCAAAGATGTCCTCTATCTCCTTTAACCAGTTGGTGACAATCACAGGGTCGCTATCTCCATGAAATTCAGTCGGTTTGCAGTTTAAGAATGACTTGTAGCTACATCTGTCTCTCTGGGCCTCTTCATTTCTTAGTCTCTCAGCATCTTCTGCGTTTTTCCTATCTTGTTCAGCCTTTCTTTTCCTTTCTTGCTCCTCTGCAGCTCTCTTATCTTCCATTGCTTTTCTTCTCCTCTCAGCATCTTTATTTGCCTTTTTCTTCTTCTCAGCCTCTTCCGCAGCTTTTCTAGCTTCTTCTGCCTTCCTAAAATTTTCTTGACTTTGAGCCAGAATAGTGGGCACGTGTTCTGACATAATCCTTATGATTTCGTTACTTAGTTCTTCTTTGGTAACAGGCACATCTTGGTTCTTTCCTGGATGTTGCTTGGATCCACCGCCACCCTTTCCTTCCATTTCTCTGTGCCTTAAATGTCACAAGAATATTTAAAAGACGGGTATATTTAATTATAACTAGATATATATTAAGACAACATTTCAGTTTGGGTCTATATCTATATAAGGTTTATATCTATATAAAGGCATCTAATTCATCTCAAAAGACAACTATTACCCTTTTATCTTTAGTGTGCCTAGAGGGCATAAAGTATCAAACCTTTTCGCAACTGAAATACTTAATCTAGGTTTAATACTAGGTTCCAAACACCTAATTTACTTAAACCTAAGGCTCTGATGCCAACTGTAACACCCCGCCTTTTCAGAGCGTTAAACCCTCTAATTTACCTTATATCAGCGAAAGCGTCTACTCTTACTCGGTCTCAATTAATCTCTTGATTCCTAAAAGCCAGCTAATCTGGGTTGAAAATTTTAAAAGAGTTTGGGGTCAGCCAAAGGCCTAGTGAGAATTCATGGTTTTCATGTACAAAACAATTCATATAAAATCAAACTTATAAAACGATCATGTAATCTGTTCAAATCTTATATAAGTGTTATTCAGTATAGCATATTCTTAATCAGTTCAAATACCAACAACCCATTATAAACCAACAATTCAATTTATATCACGCTATAACATATACCAACTATTTATATTTCCGTTCGATTCAACGGTTCCAACGATTCAACATATACCCGTTCGGTTCAACGATTCCAATGATTCATATTCCCGTTCGGTTCAACGGTTCCAACAATTCATATTCCCGTTCACTTCAACGGTTCTAACTGATTCATATTTCTGTTTGGTTCAACGGTTCCAACTGATTCATATTTCTGTTCGGTTCAACGGTTCCAACCATTCATATATCACAGTTCAATTTTCACAATTAAACGGTTCACAATTCACGACTCACAAGTTAACGATTCACGATTCATAATTTAACGGTTCACGATTCACAATTCAACATTTATATATCTCATCACATAAATATGGCAAATTCACAACTTTCACATATCATCAAATAATCAGAACAAGTAGAAAATAATGATCATTTAAACAAGTTTGCATGATAACATCTTTTCAACAAAAAGTGCAACCCAATTTAAAAGCACATGAAAACTCACCTAAAAAATGCTCGGAATGAAAGTTCAATTGTGTTAAACAAGTTTCCTACATATTTAAACAACACATATGTTGGGTTTTTGGTTATGATAACAGGAATGATACTAAGTATGGAACCACTGCCAGCATTAATGAAACCACGGCTAGAAGGATGAAACCACTGCTCAAGATAGACCACTGCTAGTAGAAGACTGGAACCACGGCTAATAGATTGAAGCACTGCTAGTATTGTTTAGGTCGGTTTGATTTGTAATATTCTAGAATATCTTGAGTAGGTCGTATTATATGGAAAGTGTAGTTATCTTGTAGAATACGTAATGTAGATTGTATAGGACTCATTAGTCTATAAAAGGAGGTCCTAGGTTAGAGTTAGAAATACGTATTGGTTATATCTAAGAGTCGATACACTTCAAGGTTGTAAAACCTTAATACTATTTAGAGTATTCGTATAATAATATATTGAGGTGTTTAGTGATAATCATCGTTGTTCTTCTTAAGGTTAAACATTAAATTCCGCGTAGTGTTTAACAGGTTATATTATATAAGTCAGCTTCTATAATAGATCGTTTGCTCAACTGGGATCAACAAGTGGTATCAAAGCTTATGATCTAGAAGCTGTGATCAAGAAGAAGTTGTGTTACTCAGATTCGTACTAATTCAACAAGTTCAAGATGTCTGACGAAACTCACATGGTTACTGCCTCCAAGGTGCCCATGCTGAAGCAGGGAGAGTATCAATTTTGTAAGATGCGTATGAGGCAATACATTCGCCTGATTGACTACAACATATGGGAGGTGATTGATAAGGGTGATACTTTACCCACTAAGGGTCCTGATGGAAAACCTGTTGGAATTGTTAGTGAACCTGACAAGGCTCAAAGGAAGCTGGAGATTAAGGCTCATAGTATTCTCAGTATGGGAATACATAATGAGTATGCATTGGACTTTCAGGAGTATGAGATTGCTAAGGAATTGATGGACGCCATTGAACAAAGATTTGCTGGTAAAGATGCTACCAGAAAATCAAAGAAGAATATGCTCAAGCATCAGCTTGAAAACTTCACCGCTCTCAGTGGAGAAAGTCTTGATGACACTTATAACAGATTGCAGAAACTCATCAGTCAATTGAAGTTGGTGGACTATAAAGTTGCTTAAGAAGACATCAATCTCAAGTTCATTAGAAGCTTGTCACCTGAATGGGCTATGCACACAGTTGTTTGGAGAAACAAGGATGACTTTGGACAATCTCTACAACAACTTGAAAGTCTATGAGTCTGAAATGAACATTGCTGGCTCATCCTCATCTACACAGAACATTGATTTTGTGTCTACCAACAACAGGAGCACTCAGGAAACCACCACTGCTACATATGAAGTTTCCACTACTAATACTAATGTTTCCACTACTTATGACAACATTAGTGATGGTGCTATCTGTGCTTTTCTATCTGATCTAACAACCAGTGTAACAATGGTAAATCAGGATTTAGATCAAATTGATCCTGATGATCTTGATGAAATCAACATTCAATGGCAGATGGCGATGCTCACCTTGCAAGCTAGGAGAGTTTTGAGGAGGACTGGAAGAGAGATCAAGTACAATGGACAAAGAAAAGCTGGGTTTGACAAAAGCAAGATGAAGTGCTACAACTACAAAAAGAAGGTACATTTTGCAAGGGAGTGTAGGGCTCCAAAGAGGATGGGAGAAAACTTCAAGAAGGCACATGAAGAACCAAAGCCTTCTTCAGCTTTGGTGGCTCAAGATGGACTTGGAGATTATGACTGGAGTGACCAGATTGAGGAAGGACCCAATGCTGCTTTCCTTTCCAGTGAAGCTTCCAAAGTGCATAACTTTGCACTCATGGCCTATGCTTCATCATCATCTAGTTCAGATTATAAGGTATCTAACAATTCAAATAGTTTTGTGTATTCTTATAAGTCATGTCAGGATACCTTAGAAGGTCTAAAAGCTGTGGTAGAAAGTCTTAGGAAGGAAGTTGAAAGACTTGAATTTGATAACCTAGGTTACAAAGTTGGTCTTCAAAATGTAGAAGAAAAACTTAGGTTTTGTACCAAGTGTGAGTTTGAGTATGTGGATAAGATAAACATACTAGGTGGTGAAATTGACATTAGAGATAGGGAAATCAAGATTCTTAAACAGAAACTTGAAGAAGCTGAAAGTGTAAAAAAAGAAGCACTAGAAGATAAAGAGAAACATATAGTTAAGGTTGTTAAATTAACTTATGATTCTGAGGTTGTTAATAAGTCTATTGTTAGAAACTTAATGAAAAAGGGTTATGGGATAGGGTACAATGATGTGCCACCACCCATGCTAATGAAACATGCACCACCTGGTACTGAGTTGTCATTCAGTGTTGAGTTTTGCTTCAACAAACTTGTAGGTGATAAAAGTAAGTCTGAGTCACCTAAGATAATGTCTGACAGGTAATCTGATGGTCCAATCATTGAAGATTGGGAGTCAGATTATGAGGAAGAGAGGTCTGAGTCAACACAATATGATAAGTTAGAAAATATTTAAACTGTTGATTCAAAACAAGCTAACTTTGGTTTACCTAGATTTGGAGCACAGATCTCTAAGAAAGTTGTTGAGTAAAATGAGATTCCTAGAGAACAAATGAGAAGATACAAACCTAGGATTAATCAAAGAAACTTTAATGGCTTAATCTCAAACAGATTAGGAGATGAGTTTAAGTGTGTTAAAAAGGCTTGTTTTAAGTGTGGTAGTTTTGAGCATCTACAGAGAAACTGTTATAAAAACCAACCACCAGTTTGGAATCAATGGAGGAGGGTACATCATAAATTTTTTTCAAAGCAAACAATCCCTCACCCAAACAGAAACATGGTTCCTAAAGCAGTGCTAATGAGGAATGGTAAAACAAAATCAATAATCACTGCTGCACCACAATGGATTCCAACCACTGCTAAGCAAAATGTTTTCACTGCTAAGCAGAATATCACCACTGCTGAGACAAAGAAGTTTTAACTGTACCAAAGGTGATAACAGATACAGTGGTTGGAAGCCATTTCTATGCTATAAAGGCCTCAGCTAGCTGGCAGTGGAAACCAAAAACAAAGGTTTTACACAATGCCAGTAGTGCATCAATGGACTTAAAGAAATTTGACTATGTTGATGCAGAGGGCAGACCCAAGTTAGTATTGGCTTGGGTCCATAAAAGAAACTAACAGTTTACTTTCATGTGCAGGGCAATTTACAGGATGAGCTAAAAGATAAAGGAATTTTTGACAGTGGTTGCTCTGGGCACATGACTTGGGATGGGAGCAACCTTGAGGATTTTGAAGCTTATGATGGAGGCTATGTGGCATTTAGCAATGATCCAAAGGGAGGCAAAATTGTTGGAAGAGGAACAATCAGAATAGGGAAGTTGGACTTTGAGAAGGTTTATCTGGTAAAGGGACTGAAGTATAATTTATTCAGTGTTTCCCAAATGTGTGATAAGAAAAATTGGGTTCTTTTTTGGGAAACTGAATGTGTGGTGTTATCTCCTGATTTTAAAATGCCTGATGATAAGTATGTGCAGCTTAGGGTTCCTAGGAAAGAAAACATATATTGCTTTAACATGAAAGATGTAATTCCTAATAGAACCTTAACCTGTTTGTTTGCAAAGGCATCAATAGATGAGTCAAAATTATGGCATAGAAGGCTAGGTCACCTAAATTTCAAAATAATCAATAAATTGGTGAAGGGAAACTTAGTGAGAGGGTTACCTTCTAAAGTTTTTGAAAGTAAAGAACTTTGTGTGGCTTGTCAAAAAGGTAAACAACATAGAGCCTCTTGTAAGACCAAGACTGTGAACACCATAACTCAACCACTGTTTATGCTTCATATGGACTTATTTGGCCCTACCTTTGTTAGAAGTTTGAACCATAAGCGATTGCCTAGTTATTACGAGATGATTATAGCGATTTTCTTGGGTATACTTTTTGGCATCTAAGAGTGAAACTAGTGAGATTTTCATAACTAAGATAGAAAATCCGTTAAACCATAAGGTCAAGGTAATCAGATGTGATAATGGAACTGAGTTTAAGAATGATGTCATGAATCAGTTTTGTGTGGCTAAGGGTTTAGAAAGACAGTTTAGTGTTGCTAGAACACCTCAGCAAAATGGAGTAGCTGAGAGGAAAAATAGGACACTAATTGAGGCTGCAAGAACAATGCTATCAGAATCTAAGTTACCAACTACCTTTTGGGCTGAGGCTGTAGAAACCGCATGTTATGTGCAGAATAGAAGTAAGGTAGTGAAGCGTCATAACAAGACCCCCTATTAGCAGTTACATGGTAGGAAGCCTATGATAGATTTCCTAAAACCTTTTGGGTGTCCTGTTACTATCTTGAATACCATAGACCACCTAGGAAAGTTTGAGGAAAAGGCAAATGATGGATACTTTATTGGCTACTCTTTCAATAGTAAGGCTTTTAGAGTATACAATAGGAGGACCATAATAGTTGAAGAGAACCTACATGTTAGGTTTAGTGAAGAGACTCCTAGTGTTGAGACAAAAGGACCAGAGTGGCTGTTTAATATTGATATGCTAACAAAGTCTATGAATTTTGAGCCTATCAATGCATGTACATCCACTAATGTTGATGCAGGTACACAAAAGAATTCTGATGCAGGAACAAATTCTAAGGAAGCTGAACCTTCAAAAGAATTCTATTTGATTGAAAAGTGGAAAGCTGGTTCTGTCAAACCCATCATTGAAAAGCAGATTCCCACAAATGATGATGATTTGGATTCAGGGTTCAAGGGAGATCATCATCAAGATAAGGAAGAGTTGTCTGGAGATAACTCAGTGTCGGTAGAAGAAATTAACAAGCAGAAGGGAGTTGCTGAAAACACTGCTATACCAAATGCAAACACTGCTAGTTCATTTGAAACCCCAGCTGGAACAAGTTCAACTAGCAGTACTTTCTTTGGTAACACTGCTAAGCCACTAGTTGGTACTGATAATTATCCAAATGATCCTAACATGCCTGATTTGGAAGAGATGGATACTCCTACAGATGATGAAAACATGGATGACTTTTTCAAAGATGCAGATGTTACAAACTTGGATTCAATCATCATAGAAAGTCCAGTTCCTACCACCAGGATACACAAAAATCATCCCAAAGAGCAGATACTTGGAAACTTGAATACCCCAGTGCAAACAAGAAGCAAGACTCATAAAACCTTCACTGAACAAGGTTTCTTTGCTAGGTCACTTCACAAAAGGAACAATCATCAAAACCTGCAAAATTGTTTGTTTGCTTGCTTTTTGTCACAGAAGGAGCCTAAAAGAGTTGAAGAAGCATTAGGAGAAGAAGGTTGGATTGAATCAATGCAATAGGAGCTGTTAAAATTCAAACTTCAAGAAGTATGGACATTGGTTGATCTACATAATGGCAAGAGGGCTATTGGAAATAAATGGGTATTCAGAAACAAAAAGGATGAAAGGCGGATAGTGGTTAGGAATAAATCAAGGTTGGTTGCTCAAGGATACACACAAACTGAAGGTCTAGATTATGATGAAGTATTTGCACCTGTTGCCAGAATTGAAGCTATCAGATTGTTTTTGGCATATGTTTCATTCAAAAACTTTTTGGTGTATCAAATGGATGTAAAGAGTGCCTTTCTGTATGGTACTATTGATGAGGAGGTTTATGTTTGTCAACCTCCTGGTTTTGAAGATCCTAATCATCCTGATAAGGTCTACAGGGTGAAGAAGGCTATGTACGGGGTTGCATCAAGCTCCAAGGGCATGGTATGATTGCCTTTCTACTTATTTGCTGGACAATGGATTCAAGAGAGGACTAATTGACAAGACATTGTTCATAAGGAAGCTCAAGGATAATATATTGCTGGTTCAAGTGTATTGTTAATACAAATAAGCCGTAAAAACATTTATTTATATTTTACGATCTTCTAATGTTTTGTCGATAACAAACGTAAAATCATTTTAACGAAACAAATAAAATACGTAAATGGTTTGAACTAATAGTTACTAACACTTACGTTTTCACATAAAACACTAAAACAAGTATAAGTGATTTTATGATTTAATATTACATATGTACAACAACTAGTGTTTACATATTTGAGTAAAATATACACATAACTAGTATGTAATATATTGGGTAGAAACTTAAGTATCATTACCCATTGACCAAATACATTGAATGTAGTTGGGTACAACCCAAAGTCCATGACCCATGGAGATTGACCCATAACCCATTGCATGACATCATGCTTATATCATATATGGATAATATCCATAACCTATGGTTTTGACCTATACCCATGTGACTAGGTGCATTGCACTCAAGAGATACATTGTATCTAGCTAAAGATCCATGGATCAACCTGTTAGTGCAAATATTACGATATTTAATCTATACAGTCTCGTTTGTTTTGATTGATGACAAACATGTAACTTGTAATACATAACGTAAAATGTACAAGTTACTTGTAATTACATTTGTCTCAATATACATTCAACACCTCTCGATGTCTCAAGTCCTCGTATGTTACAACACAGGTTCGTACATGTTTGTTATGTGGCATTATGATCAAACCCATTAACAAATCATTTAGAATGTTTAAAATACGTTTAGAGTCATTAAGTATTTTAATAGGTTAATCATTCTATTTGAACCTCATTTTACATTTTGCATTCACAAGTATTTTATACAAATACTTCTTTTGTAAAATGTCTAACAAATATATACTTTTATTTGTACAAGTAAACTAACTATAATATTAATACAAGTACTAAAGTTTACTTACACTTGACAAAATATATATTATTTTGACAAGCACCTAACTAGATATTTTATTTTATAAAAGGCAATTAGACTTTTTATAAACTAGTTACATAATACATTTTACAAGTTTATTTTCATGAACATTTTAATCTAAATGAAAATACAATTTTACATCACTTCATGCATCATCATATCTTTAGAAGATTTGGTCAATATTTGGTTAGATTTGAAAGATCTTGAAAGATATTCTAAGATATCAAATCCAATAAAGTATTATTTTTAGATTACATTTTGGCTATAAATAGAGCCCATTGTCTTCTCATTTCAATCATCCCTTCCAACACACATTCTTTCTATCTTTCTTTCATCTTTTAGATCTATAGATAACCATGTAGTAACATACATTAATCACCCATATCATCACATGATCATAATGCTTCTAACATTCATCTTTGTTGTAAGCATACTTTACATTTTGATCAACCAAGGAAAGCTTGGAGATCTAGCCATCCTCATTCACCAAAGAATATCAACATATGAAGATTCAAGATCTCTTGATATCCTCATTGATTGAAGACTTCTTATTTAAGAAGATCATTTAGATTAGTTATTCATATCCATTAGACATTTATGTCATGGATCATCATTGTAAACATCATTGCATCATCACAACACTTTCACCAAACTAGATTAGATGGTTTATGTGTTTGTACCATAAAACACAAGGTTTGTTATGTTGGGCCATAAAACATAGTGGGAGTGGTTGTACCCTTGAAAAGAACTCGACATCTAGCTTAGTGTCGGAAATATTGTATAAGCGACGTTAGGTTGGTTCTACCTCGAACTAGAACCCGGTATTTAGCTTTGTCTGGGAAAAAGTGTAAGCGGCGATTGTAAGGTTTTCTCCACGAGAAGGGAGCTTGTTGATTTAGTGAAGTAACTCTCGAGTTGGGTACTCGGGGAGTGGAGTAGGCGGAAAGGAGATCCGTGACCGAACCACTATAAATCCTCGTGTTCGGTTTGCACTTTCCTTTCTTTATCTCTTTACTTTTATAATTGCTTGTGATGTGGTTTGATGTTTATGCTTGTGTGACAACTTGGTTTACTATGCTTTATATTAGTTACAAACAATAATTGATACTTTCATATTATAACAAGCTTCATAAACGATTTGATACTAAAGATCTAACGTTTTAAACCAGAACGTATTCACCCCCCACGTTTTCACAATTGGTATCGAGCCTCGTAGCTCTTATTTTCAAAACAAATGGTTTTAAAATGGAGCACGATCCATGTATCAAATTATCATTGAAGCGAAATATAATATGAAAAGGTTTTGCTAATTATACTTATAAATTTTATTGTTAAATGTTTAGATAAGTCATATTAGAAAAATAATAAACAAAATATGTGTGTTATATTTTTCTATCAAATCTAGTAAGTCCTACACTTTTTCGCTATGAGTAAGTACATTTTTCAACATTACGTGACATTCGTGAAGGCCACGGATGGGCGGTACCAAATAAAGGGATCCTTCCTTGTTACATTTTGGTTCCTTGGTGCGCGACAAGACGCAGCTTTTTAGCCAACTTAAAAATTCATAACTTATTAACCGTAAGTCCGTAGGAGTCGAACCACCTATCATTTTAAAGGGAATTGAGTCTACTTTCATTTAAAAATACTCTCATGGCATGAGTCAAATTTTAAATAGGTGAAATAGACCAAATACTACCGTATATCTAAGATATTAAGTTTCGCTTTAACATAAAAACTCAAAATTTTGAATCAAGTAATTTAAGTTGGTATTCTTGAAACTTGGATACAATTTCTTTTGAAACTAAATAATTTGGTAATATGTTTAAAGGAAACTAATTAAGCTTGGTATACATCGTCATTCTTAAACATAAAATGACTGAAAAGTGTTTTGTTATGCTATGCTAAATGACCACTTGTTTATGTTGTTTGCATATATGTTGCTTGCTTATTTTAAAATTGTTGTTTACACTTGTTTGTTTGCATAATGTAATGTCAATCTTGCCATGTTATTTATTCGCTTGCTTGACGATTTCTTGTTTATGCACAATAGGACATTTGCTAGATTTTGTGCACTTAGTTGGAAAATTGTTTTACCATCACTTATAGACTTAGATCACTTCCTTTGCATAGGTTATACTAACATCTCGCATAACTTATGAAATGTCATGACTCGCTTAGCAATAAGTACTAAGTAAGTTAGTCAAGTAGTTTGAAAAATAGAGGTTTTAAGAGAGTGTTTGGTACAAGGACAAAAACAATGTTGTATGCTAACCGGTTTATGCAGATGGATAGCACAAGTGTGCTATCAAATTTTACCCATTTTCACTATATTGTGGAAATCAAAAAGCCTTGCTCAAAATTTATGCTCCACTATGTTTATACATGTGTTATTTGCTTTTCCTAACTAGAAATGTTTAGTATAACGACTTTTGAGAAAAATTTGTGGGTTTGAAATGTCCCGACACCTAAACGTACTCATCCATATTTACGACTCCACGGATCGACGGCACCATAATTTTGGTACCGTCCTTTATGTATTTTGGTACCACTGCACTGCACAGGGTGGACGGGACGGCACCTCTTTAGGGTACCGTGCGTGTATGATTTTGGTGCCGTGGATCCTACGTGTAAGTTATTGAATTTTACTAAAACCCAATCTAATTTACCAAACTTCGTTTCTAGGATAGTTGTTAATACATATCTTTCATACCTCACTCAACACATCCTCAATGGATTAACTTAGGATGTTTGACATGATTTTAGACACTTCCATCTCATTAGAAACTACCATCTTTGTATGGATTAACATCAAATCCATGAATCCTTAGTTTCATAAATCGACACATTCAAGATGATCATTTTCACACCCTCACTGTTACTTTTCCTCAAGCTTAGCATTTCTTAAAGCAAAGTCAAAATGACTAAATCCTTAACCTCAAATAAGCCACTTAAGAAAACCACTAGGATTAGCATACGATCTTGTTGCTTCATTAGCTTGAGCTCTTCATCCTCAGACTCATTACCTCTCAACATCTCATCACCCATTCAAGATGTGAACTTTCTAAACTTAAGTAGTCCAAGTCCACCACCAAAATCACCCATCATTATGACTACTTTACAACCATCAAAAACACCTTCACAACCAAAGTCTCCAAAACTTGTACTTTGTAACACCACCAACATCTCCTCACCCGTTTGCGGATGACTTAGATGACTTACCGAGACTAACAAACTGGACTCATTATTTGCAAAGATATCATACACAAGTCTAACATATGACTATAGATATTGTTTTGTATCTACATGTATTGCCTCACTTGGTTAACATGAAAATAATGTGTCATCCTTCAAGACGATAAGTATTTACATAGAGTCATAACTCACACATATGTTAAAGACATACTATCAAATCTTGTTATCCTTGAGTTCAATCTAAGCTTTATAATCTCAACAAATTAGGATTGACAACTTAAGTATTTCATCCGAAATATTCAAGTATATGCGACTTACGATTGTAGTCATTAAAAGTCATATCCGAAAAAATCAACACTCAGTATTTTAACAACACATGTTGAAGCACTTATCCAAAACAAACAACCCATTGTGCCACTTATCCTCTTTGACACCTACTATCCTCTTCCATCTTTTGGCACCATTAAGCGTATTGCTCATGATCTTCCAAGAGCATCCTTTAAATCAAACGTCCCCTTTCAAGGTGAACCTATACCTCAGCCCCTAAGATTCATAGACATGACCAAAACTTCAAGCACTTCACCCACTAGTTGTAGCAACCAATGAACCATAAGAATTAGTATCCGTACTTCTCTGTGTTCAACGTCTATGGACAAATAATCAACCTAAGTACTCCCATAGCACAACAAACCCCTACATCACCACATCCTTATTTAGACACACTAGAAGACATACCACATAGATAAACCAATCCACCATCCTTACCATCAATTGAATTCGTTGAGTGTATTGCCCAAAAAGCCTTTGTGTCCAACACTTGTACTGAATCAAATGCACGTTTGAACAAACTCAACCATCCTTTCCCATATATAAGGACTTAGATAATTCATTATGGCTAGAACCTCAACTATCAAATAAGCATGGTGCTCTTGGTAATTGTTGTCAATGTCCACTAGGTATAAGTAGTACTACCTTCACAAATTATCAAAGTATTAGTAATACTTTGTCGATAAACTTCGCATAAATTTCGTTAAACTTCAAATCAACATTTTAACAACATATGTTAAAATGCAATCTCAAAGCCAACATCATACACCCCAAGCAACAATGAATCTTGAGGAGTATACATAAGAAACTCGAGTGAATTCCTCTTGTCATCATCTAGTGAATATAATCTTGAGACCAAGTTTATTTAGATGGGACTATCCGATTCAAACACTTTGGCTTCATATCTTCATTTAGGAAAACATGATGTTTTGAAGAACATTATGACTAAGATTCATGCGTTAAGCTTTCATTTTGTTAAAAGGATATTGTATATCCTATGCATCACTCTTGCGACATAAATAGTTGTGCTACAAGAGATTTCATTACACCTCATTGGCTAAATGATCTTGAAACAAACATCTACAAGTTCGTGAACTAGCATATCCAATTCATCTTGTCATACTTGTTTTCATAAGCATGATAACTTTATCCCATGGGATAATCTCATTTATTGAAGATACTATTTGTATCTATTTCCTTTCAAGCGTACATCATAACCTAACCTTGCTCAAACCGAGTGCACATCCAAGGTTAAAACTACACAATTTTAGAGCATACACAAGATCTATTGAAGTTGGTAACCTCACTTAGATTCTTGTTAAATAATGTTCCAAAGAGCTTTCTTGAGAACGTTCTTAGTTTAACATATTCCATTCTCTAGTCTTAGATGATCTATTCACATTTAAAGTACAAGATGTCATCCATTAGATCATACAATTAGTGTAATTTGAACAACTTCGATTCTAAACACAAGATTAAAACACATTGTTTATCAAACACACCATTGTTAAAATTCATGTGTATAACATGACATCTTCATCTCCTTAGTTATATTGCATATTAGTTGTGTCACATTAAGCCAAGTATTGGTAAACTATCATCTTTTATACACTTTAATAGGCAAAAGTAGGAGTTCCCATCTTTCTAACATGAGAATGATTACTGGAGAATCTATTGCACTAGAAACTCAATTTGACCTAACGGTTGAATTGCTTCCTGAGAGAAGTTGGGTTTGTGGAATCACCGTAAAATGGTCGTGTTTAGCCTTAATTGAGCACCGCTAGTAATAGTCTCATATTCATTCTCCAACTTGAAAACTCATTTTCTGTACTTGCCTAAAGTAAGTGTTAAAACATTGATAGTTTGCCTCGCCTTAGGAATACTAATCAAACAAGTAGTATATATGACTTTTCTTTTAAAACCACTTGCATTGCACTTACATGTGTTGATTACATGTTCTTGTTTAATACGATAAGTTGATTTGACATTATCTTAGTGTTTGATAACTAGTCGAATGTGTAAACCTTAGTACGGTTTATCTTTATAATGCTTGTATTCTTGTTTCATGCTACTAAACGTTTAAACCTAAAACTTTATTTGCATGATACTTACTTTAAATTAATTTTAGCATGATTAACATGTTACTTATGAAATCATAATATGTCATTTTGATACGTGATAATTCGATATGATAAGTTTGTGTTTGAAAGCTATTAGTTGGCATTCATTATATCTATGTGTAGTACGATTCAAATGATACATGCTCCAAATTGTTATGTCTTAAACATGGCTTGCATGAATCTTTCATTTTGTTTCTTTGCTTCTTGTCACACTATTTGTTTGCTACATGGGCACATATAATCTGTCAAAGTGCTTTTGGTATGACAAACTTTTAGAAGCCTTTTATCTTACAAATTAATCACATAATTTTGTATATCCAAGTATGCTTAAGTGTCTAAGTCTAACGACAAAACAATCTCATAATGAAATGTCTTGAATAAAGTTGTATTCTTGCATAATATGATTGTTTTGATGCTATCTTATGTGGTGATTTCTTGTCTACTAAGTACAATGTGTTGTTTTTGCTTATATAATATGTTATCATTTGATTTCTATCATGTTAACATCTTTTGTCACTAACAAACTTGTTTTGTAGGTCGATAACAAATTATTTGTTATCTCACTTGGTTTTAACTTTTATATGCTCATTTTGCATAATCCCCTTTATTGCTACATAGATTAGTAATATGCTTTATGGGACCCTACACTTGCATATAGTTTAAAAGCATATAAAATTAAGTTCTAGCGGGTTGGCTTTGCATTTTGTATTTCAACCGACCTCTTTCCAAATCTCATTTTGCTTCGCTCTCCAAAATCACCTCCATCATTATTTAGTTATAACAATACTCTAATCCTCTTCACTTCCTATTAGGAAACCACATGCCTCATCATACGATCATCTCGTATTAATCGAGAAGAGTACGTGACTTTAAGGATGAAGTTCATTGTATGCTAACCATCATCCGAAAAACATCACTAAGCTCATCTCTTTCGTTAACCCGAATAACCTCCTAAACACTTTGTTGTCATTCCTTATTTGATACATTACACATTATGTTGGATGTCCACCAATTAAGGGAGAGAAATCCATTCACATAATTGTCTTTTGTCAAATTTTATGTCTCTTAGACTCTAAAATACCAACACATAGGCAAACACCACTTAGTTGAAACGGTTCATGAAACCACAACTAGTTCAACCTCTTTTAACCTTATTCTTAGACTTTAAAATACCAACACATGGCGAACACCACTTAGCTAAAACCGGTTCACGAAACCACAACTAGTTCAACTTTTTAATCCTTATATCACAAGTTTGCACCAATACCTCATCAAGTGAAAACACATCATGTGTTTTACAAACTTCTTCATCTCCACAATCAACGAATCTAGGATTTTCCTTAAACTAGCACCCTACAACTTCACTATCTAGAACACCATCATAGGATCTTATCCTTTTCTCGCTTGACATATATCATGCATCTCATTGTCGATTAAACGATATATTAATCAAAGCAGTCATTTCCAACACGTTGGTCCATCCAACTCTCACTTACATGATGTCATTCTCATCCTCATATAGGTACTCATTATTATTATTAGTATTTTCCATATTGTCTTCACTTCTTTTCAAAGTATTAATCATCCATGTCGGTCAAAACCATGCTAATACTACCTTTCCATTGTCACCTAGAATAGGTCATTTTTATAATTCGTGTCAATCAATGAACGAATTTATCTTCATGTTATCACTTTTATATATTCTTAGATAGAACGCATTATTGATTATTCTTGGGTTGAAGCATATGAGAACTTGCTCATAACAATAGATTGTTAGCATCAATAAATCATTCAAATCATAACCCTTATGCATCATTGAAATGCAATGTTCATTCATATATTTTTTTTTCCTCTTAGCTTTGGTCACTTGACATGACGAAGGATTGCATAAATCCATATTTTTATACATACGAGTTTCTAACTCCTTAATAGCTTCCTACCCAATCACCACCACCTTCCATCACCACTTTCACTAATCATCACCACCATGGATTAGCGAAAACTTGCTTTTGTAAATTTCGAGTCATCTACCATCACCACATGAATCCTACTAGTAAACCGACACCAACACTAGCACCACTAGTGGCACACCCGTGGAAGACTTCATATCTTCTTTCTAGGAACTATTTTGTAGGCTTTTATCATATTATATTCTCACTTTTCTTATGATTGTAATTAGGAGACTACACTTCATGAGATCTTTGATTATATCATTTATCACATATATACATCTTATTTTTCTTTGTGAAAAGATGAAATATATTGCACTAATGTTTTTCATTGTAGGTTCATCATCATATACACTCGATTGTATATAACTTACTCATCTAAGGATGAAGTTTGCATCAATTATTTTCTTATTTTAGGTGCTTCTTGACACCCTAGAACAAGGAAGAATATCCTTTAAGCACTCATATTACATCGCCTATACACTTGGTTGTATATGACATATTTGTCTAAAGACAAAGCTTCTATTATACTAATATTTATTTTGAAGGTTCATCTTGACGCCTAGAGTAAGGGAGCTTCCGTCAAGAATTTCTCGAATGCATCTTATACACACTTTGTTGTATAACACTTACTCGTCCAATGACGAATATAGTTTTGCACTAATATTTGTTTTTAGGTTTTTAATCATACCACGCCTCAAACAAGGGGAGCAACCGGTGGGGAGCATGCACGCATTTAGCATCATTCTCACCTTTCAAACAAGCATTTGTGCTTCGATAAACAAATGGAGAAAATAGGCTAACATTGCTATGCATTTTCTTTTCATATATTTCTCATAATTTTGTTGCATAAAACTAACATTGATGTAGGTTAAGCCTCTTTATTTGATCCATGGATCCGCTACCAAACAAGGGACGGATTGAAGTGGATGGTTTAACTTCACTAGGGATGATGCAAGCTCGCCTTTTTGGGAGAAATTAAGTTAAACTCAGGACACGCCTTTTGTTTCGACAAAGGGGAGAAGAGTGTAAACGGAGAAGGTAATGTAAAGGTAGTAAGGATACAAGTAACTTTTTACATTTTACTTTCTATTACGTTTACATATCTTTGTCATCATCAAAAGGGAGATTGTTAGTGCAAATATTACGATATTTAATCTATACGTCTCGTTTGTTTTGATTGATGACAAACATGTAACTTGTAATACATAACGAAATGTACAAGTTACTTGTAATTACATTTGTCTCAATATACATTCAACACCTCTCGATGTCTCAAGTCCTCGTATGTTACAACACGTGTTCGTACATGTTTGTTATGTGGCATTATGATCAAACCCATTAACAAATCATTTAGAATGTTTAAAATACGTTTAGAGTCATTAAGTATTTTAATAGGTTAATCATTCTATTTCGAACCTCATTTTACATTTTGCATTCACAAGTATTTTATACAAATACTTCTTTTGTAAAATGTCTAACAAATATATACTTTTATTTGTACAAGTAAACTAACTATAATATTAATACAAGTACTAAAGTTTACTTACACTTGACAAAATATATATTATTTTGACAAGCACCTAACTAGATATTTTATTTTATAAAAGGCAATTAGACTTTTTATAAACTAGTTACATAATACATTTACAAGTTTATTTTCATGAACATTTTAATCTAAATGAAAATACAATTTTACATCACTTCATGCATCATCATATCTTTAGAAGATTTGGTCAATATTTGGTTAGATTTGAAAGATCTTGAAAGATATTCTAAGATATCAAATCCAATAAAGTATTATTTTTAGATTACATTTTGGCTATAAATAGAGCCCATTGTCTTCTCATTTCAATCATCCCTTCCAACACACATTCTTTCTATCTTTCTTTCATCTTTTAGATCTATAGATAACCATGTAGTAACATACATTAATCACCCATATCATCACATGATCATAATGCTTCTAACATTCATCTTTGTTGTAAGCATACTTTACATTTTGATCAACCAAGGAAAGCTTGGAGATCTAGCCATCCTCATTCACCAAAGAATATCAACATATGAAGATTCAAGATCTCTTGATATCCTCATTGATTGAAGACTTCTTATTTAAGAAGATCATTTAGATTAGTTATTCATATCCATTAGACATTTATGTCATGGATCATCATTGTAAACATCATTGCATCATCACAACACTTTCACCAAACTAGATTAGATGGTTTATGTGTTTGTACCATAAAACACAAGGTTTGTTATGTTGGGCCATAAAACATAGTGGGAGTGGTTGTACCTTGAAAAGAACTCGACATCTAGCTTAGTGTCGGAAATATTGTATAAGCGACGTTAGGTTGGTTCTACCTCGAACTAGAACCCGGTATTTAGCTTTGTCGGAAAAAGTGTAGCGACGATTGTAAGGTTTTCTCCACGAGAAGGGAGCTTGTTGATTTAGTGAAGTAACTCTCGAGTTGGGTACTCGGGGAGTGGAGTAGGCGGAAGGAGATCCGTGACCGAACCACTATAAATCCTCGTGTTCGGTTTGCACTTTCCTTTCTTTATCTCTTTACTTTATAATTGCTTGTGATGTGGTTTGATGTTTATGCTTGTGTGACAACTTGGTTTACTATGCTTTATATTAGTTACAAACAATAATTGATACTTTCATATTATAACAAGCTTCATAAACGATTTGATACTAAAGATCTAACGTTTTTAAACGGTAACGTATTCACCCCCCCTCTACGTTTTCACACAACCCATGACCCATAACCAAAATACCTATGGGTAAAGAGGAGTGTCCCACAGATCCCTAGCTTTACGCTAGACGGATCCCTTGTGGGAGGGATCCGTGGGATCCGGGGAATAGTATAATTTTTTCTCTATAAATAGTGAGCCATTTCTTCATTGTTGCTCACCCCTTTCCAACATACTTTCCCCTTGAGTTAAAAACTCTCTAACCTCAGATCCAAGAGATCTATGTTTGTAGTTTTGTTTTTGTGTGATCTTCTAGGTTCCTCTTAAAGGCGAGATCACCACCTTTGAAGTCGAGCAAGCTCAAGTCCATGAGTTGCCATGCTTCCTCATCATCAAGACTACTGAAGTCTTCTTGTTGATGATTGTTTTTCTCTTCCTAAGAAGTGTTGAAGAAATTTGTGAAAGGTGTCTCAAGTGTCAAGACGAAGATACTAGTGAAGGGTATCTATCGTCCATATCATAAGCACTTGTGGTGGGTGCTTAGAAGTCAAGACTAGAAGCATTAGTGAAGGGTGCTTAGAAGTCAAGACACAAGACATTAGTGAAGGGTGTCTTGAAGATCTAGTTAAAGGCATTAGTGAAAGGTGCCTTAGATGTACATTTGATATGGTGTGTTTCGATGTACAAGATAGATTAGTACTAGATCCAAGGATATTGATATCCTTGATGATGTTGTAAAAGGAGTTGATCTCCTCGGGATTAGTCGTTGGTGTAGTGTTGGGTAGTAGTTCCTCCATTGCAATGGAACTAGGTGCTAGCCTAGTACCCAATGAAGGGTAGGCGACATTGTGTAGGTGTGGTTCACCTTGGTGTGAAAGAACCAGGTACTTAGCCTAGTACACGATAAAGGGTAGGCGACGTTGTGTAGGTGTGGTTCACCTTGAGTGAAAGAACCGGTGGTTAGCCTAGCAGGGAAAAAGGGTAGGCGACGTTGTGAAGGCTTCTCCGCCATAAGGAGATTGGTGTAGTGTTTACGAACTCTCGAGTAGGTGACTCGGGAGTGGAGTAGGGCAAGGAAGGTGTCCTTGTAATGAACCACTATAAATACTCGCGTTGTGGTTTTGTGCTTTTACTCTTATCTTTTCATTACATACCTTTATATGCTTGTTTATCAACATCCAACACACACATCCAAATAGATTGACATAAGTCGATCTAACTAGATTAAAATGAAGTTTTAATTGGCAAACTATTCAACCCCCTTCTAGTTTTCCACAATTGGCATCGAGCTTCGTTACTAAGTTTTTGAAGTATATTGTACTTTAAAACTTGATACGATCCATGGTTAATTGAAAACTACAAAGAAGGTTTTTCATAAAACAAACACCATGTCTTTTAAAACTATATGTTTGGTTGTTGATTTGATAACAACATTTTTCTTATTCACTTTTCATTTAATTGCACTAATCCTCTTTGTCATGTTGATTAGTCAAAGCTCACATCTATCAAGCCATATGATTTGCTTGATAATAAATATTACCTTCCCTAAGAAGGTATCTTAAGCATAAAGGAGCTGGAATTGTCTTCTGACATTTGCTGTGTCATTTGTAAAGACATTCCTAAGTGCATTTAAGGTATGACTTTCCACTTATCTCTAAATGATATTAATTTAATAAATAAGTGTGATTACGTAGGTACTTATTTGAGTAGATTTCATGTATATACATGTTTTACATTTAGCTTCATTAGGAAGCTTTTTCTCACATACGTGTCACTCTTTTGTCTAAAAATCATGGTTTATAAAACTTGTGTTTTGTCTCACTTAATCCAAAAATCATATCTTTCTAATAATAAAACAAAACACAAATCTCAAAAATTCCTCCTTCCCCATATATAAACCCTCCGTCAACCACTCTATCAAATCCCCACTTTTTCAAATCTTACAATTTCAAAAATTTCCTCTTATTCAAAACTTCATCTTCCTCTCCAATTCATCTCAACCGAAACCAAGAAGGATCGTCTTCAACATGGTTTATATCGCCCTCGTGCTCATCGTCTTAACACTCATCGCTCTTGTGTTCCCTATGACGAAGTTCTCATACGGAGACATTTACTTTGTTTTGTTAATATACATTGGGATTATATACCCAATCCTTTGTATCATTCTTAGCATCGAAATGAAATATTACTAATAGTCTAGTTTATCTACGTTATTATCATAATGTGTTTATCATTTCTTTTTATTTTATTTCATTCTTTCGTGATACATTAGAAGTCATGTATGCATGCTAAAAGAAAATGTAGGCTAAAACACATATCTTGGTATAAAACTATGAGATCTAAAAACCTATTTTTTTCATCATAAAATCTGTTTCTGTAACTACAGATCTACGGATCCCAGAAGATACACTAGCCGGATCCCTTTTGAAAGGGAACCGTACTACTGGAGAACAGTTTTTCAGGCAAATTAAAAACCACTTTCCTTCTAAAAGTAATATTCCATTAGAATGTCAAAACCATAAGTGATTTAAGTGTCATTGTTGTTAAAAACCATTGTTAATAAAAATCTAGTAAAAACGTTAGATAATCATTGGTTGACCACAAACATCACTTTCTATTAACTCATCATTTCTATAGGTTCAACTATGACGTATGAATATGAGTTTGATTTTTCACTCACTAGCGTCTACACTCCGAACATTTCCCTTGAGCCCAACACACCTGGTAATCATGTCCGTGGGTTCAATAATCTCGAAAACCGTCACTTCCACGAAGGACATATTATAGACACCTCTCTACAATTCGAAGAAGGTATCAATACCTCCTTCCAAGCCATAGGACTAGAATGTCTTCTTGAAATCAACGATAAGATATGTCCAAGGTTCATAATGGAATTCTTCCATCAAGTTGAACTCGTTCGTAACGAGGATCGCTCTCTATCTCTTTGGTTTTATATCAAAAACCAAAAGTTTACTTTAACCCTTGGGCATTTCGCTCACATCCTCCGAATTCCAAATCATGGACAATGTGCCTTCACCGAAGATTGGTCTCTTGATTCTCTCTTCAACTTTCGTGAAGAAAATAGTCCATATTGCTCACACATACCCTCCCCGGAAGATTTAAATCGCATAATATGCAAACCTCGACCATATTACTCCGACCCAAACATTATCTTCACACGGGACATCCGAGAAGAGTACAAACCCCTTGCATTCATCCTACATGAAAATGTTTGGGGTTTTAGGGGAAATCGATAAATCCTTCCCGCTTGTTGTGCTCACATAATGTATTGTTTGCTAACACAACAACCATACAATATCGCCTACTTCTTCGTAAGGCGAATTGTAAATCTTCAAGGCTCCAAGAATAAACTCATCCCTTATGGAATGTTCTTGACGCGCCTCTATCATAACATCATGCACTTTCATCCTCAATTTTAAAGTCCGTTGTACGTACTTGTAAACAAGATGATGAAACCGCTAAACATATCTCTCATGAAGACTTTCTTCATTCTTGATTCCACCAACACTCATCAACCACGTGATGCTCCTTCTAGCGAAAATGCTCAAGGAACTTAGTAGTCTTTCAAATAGGATCAATCCTTTTGTACTCATGCTTTATCAATGCAATCCAATTTCCTTCATGAAATAAAACATCTTACATTTGATATCTTAGTGTTAGAATCCCTTTAAACTAACCTTGGAATATAATGCATTGTCAAGATCATTGCATACCTTTAGTAAAGGTTCTGCTTAGCAGATGGACGGATCCCAAAGTTTATGCTAGACGGATCCCTAAACTTAGGGAAACGTGGGATCCGGCAAACAGAAAATGCAATTGCAATCATTGTATTTCAAACATATCCTTAGAACATCTCACACTAAGTTAGACATAATGTCTTAAGGCAAATTAAGTCCTTATCAAGTTAAGTAGATCCCTCCTACTCCCACATAACTCACCTAGGTCACACTCTAAGACGCTTGTAGATCTATCGTTTCACTTAAATCCATTACTCTTCCGCTCTCAAACTCATACATCATTTTTCACATGATCCCTCATATCTAAACGTTGGAAATCTTTTATAGCAAAATCATTCTTACGTCAAAATTGGTCGAAATTGATCAAATTCAAGTTTTTCCATCTTAAGCCTTTAGGATATTCTCCAAAGCATTAATCTAAGTCACTATCTGATCTCTAGGATCATTTAGCTTCAATTGAAACTCTCATCTTTAGTGTCATCCTTGTTCATTCATTGGTACTCATGAAAGTTCCAATTTCTTCCATAAAAGGCAATCATTAGCTACATCACTCATTACCTTCAAGTACTTAAGCACCCCTTCATTTAAAACACTTAGGAGTAATGAAACACTCAAGGTGATATAGATCTTATATCTTAGAAACATCATTCTACTCTTTCATAGCTGCTGAGAGCCGGATCCCTAGGATTAGCCTAGACAGATCCCTCTAAGGAGGGAACCATGGGATCCGGGTGACAGATTATGTCAACTCTAGCTAAAACAATCATTTCAAACTCATCTTCCTAATTTAAACACTCCATCTCATCTTAAATGAGTTCCTAGATCAGTACAAACTCTGAAGTTGACTCTTGTGCATGTTAATCATCACATTCCAATGAATTTTAGTGGCTTAAGGCTTGAATGAACTTGCCAAATCTCTTGCTTTATAAACCACATTGTTAGGACTTCCATAGTCATCACCTTCATCCTCATTTTCAGCACTTAAGAAACCCTTACAAACTTCTTGAAATCATCTCATCATGTGGAAAACTCCAAGTAGTAACTTATCCACCAAAGAACCACCCAAGAAAATTGCTCGTGTTGTACACAAAATTTCTTCAACCGAATCATCTCCGATCAAGCCAACAAATGCAAGAATCTCTTCTCAACCAATTAAACAAATTCCTAAAAGGATAGTACCCACAAAACTACCTATGCCAAACACCACCATACCTCCTAGGCCAAACAATATCATCTCCACTAAACCATCACCATTGGTTCCTAGAGCTATCTCTTTTATATCTCCATTATCATCACCACACCTCTACAATTTAGAGGATTTGCCTCTAGGCCGCCTCATCATCCCCTCACGACAACATTCTCCTCATTAGGAGGAATAATGGTACAAAATCAAGGTGTTGAGTCAACATTTGCTCTGGCTTCCTTTTCACCGTTTCCATCATATAATCCCATTTGGATTATGAGAAATCATCAAAGTCAACCACCCAATCATATGGAAGTTGACACTTCTCTACCACCACCATCATTTTTGGTCGAGCCATTCTCAAATGCGCCTCCACCAATCCCTCCGTCGTTTGAGGCTCCACAAGCCGCTTCACTTGATCCTACACATCAAGCCATCTCATTTCTTCCACCACCACTACCTAGCCATGACAAAGATTGTTATCATTGTCAACATGTTGAAAGTTTGATACATGAAGTACGAGAAGACCAACGTTTCATGTTCTATCACCTCCTCGAACGTTTCGACGAGATTAAACCTAAACAAACTTGAGCTAGAAGATTTTAGTGGTGTCCTAGTATCAAGCGTTAGTTGGTCTAGAAATTCCTATTCATGTATCGTTTATTTTCTTAGTTTTTAGAGTATAACTCTAGTTCTATTAAATGAAATTACATGCTACTTGCTATATTTCTAAGTATATGATTATGTTGTATAATACATATCTTACTTTGGTAACAACATTATCTGTTATACCACCATTTGCTGAATTTATTCATCAGCTAGACGGATCCCTTTAATTTGCCTAGACGGATCCCTACTAGAGGGAACCGTGATCTGTAAAACTATTTTTAATAACTTGGATCACATTTACGTGAAATTGTGCATTATACTTGTTTTCTAACCTTTGTTTTGTAGTTATTCAATTTACACATGAAGACTTTGACACCCTAAAGCTAGGGAAGCTTTGTGTCAAAGCAATACACGAATTACTTGCAATATTAGGAGTGCATTTCATAACATCCCTTTGCAAAATTGCAATCATCGAGGAGAGCACATTTGTCACATAGATTTAAATTATTTGCAAACTAGTTGCAAATGAATCAACTTAGTATTACTTTTTGACGCTTACATAGGGATGAACTCGTCAAGGGAGTAAAGACGAGATCCTTTCCGTTACTTGCTCTCAATTTTTTCTTTCACATGTTTTCCTAAAAGCGATGTGTTAGTTTTTCAAGCTCTTTTGTTTCGACAAAAGGGAGAAGAAAGTAAAACTACAAATTCAAACTTCTACGAATTTTAGCTTTTCCTTAAAATAATTTTATGTTTTGTCATCAACAAAAAGGGGGAGATTTTTAATACAAATAAGCCGTAAAAACGTTTATTTATATTTTACGATCTTCTAATGTTTTGTCGATAACAAACGTAAAATCATTTTAACGAAACAAATAAAATACGTAAATGGTTTGAACTAATAGTTACTAACATACTTACGTTTTCACATAAAACACTAAAACAAGTATAAGTGATTTTATGATTTAATATTACATATGTACAACAACTAGTGTTTACATATTTGAGTAAAATATACACATAACTAGTATGTAGTATATTGGGTAATATAAATGGGTAGAAACTTAAGTATCATAACCCATTGACCAAATACATTGAATGTAGTTGGGTACAACCCAAAGTCCATGACCCATGGAGCTTGACCCATAACCCATTGCATGACATCATGCTTTTATCATATATGGATAATATCCATAACCCATGGTTTTGACCCATACCTATGTGACTAGGTGCATTGCACTCAAGAGATATATTGTATCTAGCTAAAGATCCATGGATCAACCCATGACCCATAACCAAAATACCCTTGGGTAAAGAGGAGCGTCCCATGGATCCCTAGCTTTACGCTAGATGGATCCCTTGTGGGAGGGATCCGTGGGATCCGGGGAACAGTAGAATTTTTCCTCTATAAATAGTGAGCCATTTCTTCATTGTTGCTCACCCTTTCCAACATACTTTCCCTTGAGTTAAAACTCTCTAACCTCAGATCCAAGAGATCTATGTTTGTAGTTTTGTTTTTGTCTGATCTTCTAGGTTCCTCTTAAAGGCGAGATCACCACCTTTGAAGTCGAGCAAGCTCAATTCCATGAGTTGCCATGCTTCCTCATCATCAAGACTACTGAAGTCTTCTTGTTGATGATTGTTTTTCTTTTCCTAAGAAGTGTTGAAGACATTTGTGAAGTGTGTCTCAAGTGTCAAGACGAAGATACTAGTGAAGGGTATCTATCGTCTATATCATAAGCACTTGTGGTGGGTGCTTAGAAGTCAAGACTAGAAGCATTAGTGAAGGGTGCTTAGAAGTCAAGACACAAGACATTAGTGAAGGGTGTCTTGAAGATTAAAGGCATTAGTGAAAGGTGCCTTAGATGTACATTCGATATGGTGTATTTCGATGTACAAGATAGATTAGTACTAGATCCAAGGATATTGATATCCTTGTTGATGTTGTAAAAAGGAGTTGATCTCCTTTGGGATTAGTCGTTGGTATAGTGTTGGATAGTAGTTCCTCCATTGCAATGGAACTAGGTGCTTAGCCTAGTACCTAATAAAGGGTAGGCGAAGTTGTGTAGGTGTGGTTCACCTTGGTGTGAAAGAACTAGGTACTTAGCCTAGTACCTGATAAAGGGTAGGCGACGTTGTGTAGGTGTGGTTCACCTTGGAGTGAAAGAACCCGGTGGTTAGCCTAGCACCGGAAAAAGGGTAGGCGACGTTGTGAAGGCTTCTCCGCCATATGGAGATTGGTGTAGTGTTTACGAACTCTCGAGTAGGTGACTCGGGGAGTGGAGTAGGGCAAGGAAGGTGTCCTTGTAGTCGAACCACTATAAATACTCGCGTTGTGGTTTTGTGCTTCTTACTCTTATCTTTTCATTACATACCTTTATATGCTTGTTTAATAACATCCAACACACACATACAAATTGATTGACATAAGTCGATCTAACTAGATTAAAAGGAAGTTTTAATTGGCAAAACTATTCAACCCCACTTGAATTGTACAAAGTCCCTTTTGTTTTATTTCCATTTCAGTTGGGTTTTGTGTTTTTAACCATTTTTGCAGGAAACTTGGAGTGATTGTCTGCTGACATCTTCGATCGACGAGTTACGGCGTAACTAATCTTAGTGGTTACGCTGCGGGAAAATTCCGGATGCATTACCAACATCTCGATGGTTACTACCAGTAGCTACACTCTTCTGACAGATGCCGAGTTTTGCCTAGTTACGGCGTAACTCCTTTTAAGAGTTACGACGTAACCTTCCTCTGTTTTACTTCTTTCATTTTTAAACACAATAACCTTGTATTAGTATTTCAAATGAACTTTGTGGGTGTGTTCCTCAGTAAACCCTCACGAGACTTCACTCGTCCACTGGGATACCAAGTGGTTTAAAACTTGTTGCATATGCTAAATGCAACCGTGATTCCTACGAAAGTGAGTTAGGTTTATTTTTCATTTTTCATTTTTTCTTTTTACAATTATGCTTGTCGGTAGTGTGATTTCAGGGATTTAAGTTTGCTCATGGATGCTTACACGAAGGCACGTTTCTTTTTCGTGGGCCTTCTTTATTTTTGGAGCAAATTTCAGGGAAGTTCTGAATCTAATTCTACTTTTCTCTTCACCTTTATTTAATGCTTAGTACAAAAGGGACTTTGTACAATTCAATTGGGGCACGGGAGTAGAATTATCTCTTGAACTTTATTTTGCCCTCATTTTTCTAGTTTATTTTGAAAAATTATGCCACTTTTAAAATTTTGACATATTTTTCTTAACCTAACTAGATTAGACCTTAGTCGAGCACATACAACCCTTGATATTATATGGTGAGATTAGCCTTATCCGTTTCCAATATTTTACCCTAAATCCACCAAATTATGAGTGTGGCGGTAGCTTGTAAACTTTAGAACTTGGCCTTTGCATCATTTCGAGACCATAGACGAGGTATGTTGAGTTAGCTCGATGTATTTGGACTTTTCAGTTTTAGAAGGCAATATTAAAGGATTATCACCCAAATAGCCTACCATTGTGTGTCTATCGATTAGTCACCTCGACTTCTCGACCCCCATGTGAAACCCTTTTGTTGCACTCACGTTTAGTGCAAGATACCCCTAGATACACCCATCTGAGCCATCCCTTTCATTTTGTTAACTCAATATATTGTTTCGATACACCTATACACCTTAGCCTACCCTGTAGTCTTTATTTGTGATTGGGAAGTCATCATTTGCCTAAGTTCAAGGTTCAAGTGGAAAGGTTCGGAAATCACGCTTTCATCAACGACATATTCCTGAAGATCATTGAAGACCCCCCAAATTCCCATTGTTCATCTCAAGTGGGGGGATATTATGTTTAGTTATTATTGTTATGTTGAAAAAAAAGTTGTTAAGTTATTGTAAAGTGCGATGTTATAAGCACTATGAGCATTATAGATTTAGTATCGAGGAGGCCACCTCGGTCACATTCGAAGATTGGAGTTGGTAATTATGCCAACAGTTGGAGAAAAGGTAGTGTGCCCATCACAACGTCCTCTAATGACACATCTACCTTGTATTTCATGATCCGGTTTCTTGACTTCAAAGCTTGAACTTTGGGCGGACGATGAAGTGGTGATGACTTGGTTATAGATTTAGACTACCGCTTGTTTTTATTTTACACCATTTATATATCTCATGTCTTATCCTACCCTTTAGTCATGAAGCGTGTCTAGGTGATGCAATGAGCAATCTTTGGTGTCTTGGCCATGGATTTGGTCATGTATCATTGATTTTGTCCACTTCGTCGTGACATGTTAGTAATGACGAGTCACCCTTAACCTTTGTCGTGTCTACCCATATTGCCTTCGAGAATTGTTTAGCCCTTAACTCTAGTGGTGGAGATTTGTGTAACCGCCAAGCTTATGATAGAATACATGCTATGGTATGCGATTGGTGATCACCCGAAATTGACACTTAGAATAGTTGAGAGATTTGAGTGTTTCATTCCCATCTCGTGAGGTGTTCGCTTTGTTTTATTCTAGCATAAGGGATTTGTAAACTTATATTTTCTAGGTTTTGAGAGATATCTTTTTAGGAATCTTTCTAATAAGGTCTAGTTGAGGGCAAGTAGAGTTCAAGTGAGTGGATATTTGATAACATCAAATAGTCCTGAATATTAAGTGTCAATTTCCCCCGATAATGCTTGTAATTTATATCATTTATATGGATTTACGCTTTTTTTCCATTGTTTTCCACTTCTAGGTAAATTACGAGCATTGGAGCTAAAGAGACTCGAAATTGGAGATATATCAAAGATTTATCATAGTATGCTGACTTTGAAGAAGTTACAACGTAACTCATCTCTCACATTACGCCGTAACTAAAGCGTGACTCAGAAAACCAACTCATCAGAAGGTTACGGCGTAACTCTCTCCAAAGACTACGACGTAACTATATTAGGTCAAATGAGGTTCCACGCCGCTGATAACTACGCCGTAACTATTTCACCAACTACGGCGTAACCAAGTAATATTAAAGATACGGCGTAACCACTCATAAGGTTACTCCGTAACCAGCAGATCTAGTGCAAATTATGAAGGAATTGAAGATTACGGCGTAACTCTTATATTAGTTACGCCGTAACCCAGATCTGGCCTATAAATACCCCACGATTTCTAGCATTTCAAATGATCTCTTCTCCTCCCTTCAAAGGGGGTGATTAGGGCACAACATCCCATTCCACACATCACAACCAAAGAACGTGGGAAGAAGCCAAAGGCGGTCTAGAGGAGCATACTGAGTTGTCTCAGGAGAAATCACTCCCTACGATAAGCATTAGCATTTTATCTTTTCTTTACTTTCGATTCATGTATTTCGTAACTTTGAATATCGAATTGATTTGTATGGTTAATATGAGCGGCTAAACACCTCTTGGTGCTGGCCTAGTTATGATTCCTTAGTTGTTTTGTTTGTGTTTACATTACTTTCGTATAATTATTTCTAAGTGTATGCATGCATAGTTTATTAGTAGCTACCCTTGTTTCGGTAGTTTTGAATGGCGGTAGAGGCCAATTGCCTAGGAGATATAACCAACTGACCCTAGGTGAGCGTCTTGAGGCAGGAAGGGTAAGATATGACCAATGACGACCCTTTCTACTTGTGCGATTTGACCAACCGATCACCTACCGTTTGGATGAACTTAAGAATTAGGGGTGAGTGTTTAAGTTGCTAACGTCCGGGCACTCACTATTATAAATCTAGTATGTAGCGGTACTTAATGACTTGGCTTAGGGGACCGGGAATAACAAGACTTATGAGGGACACCGACTTCTCCTGTGGTGGCATCTTTGCTGATAGGTTAGGGCGAATTGACCAAATGTTGTCCTCTCGACTTTGACCCCACCTGAAGTAATTGGAAGTAAGTAGACGTAGACATTACTAACTAGGAGGAATAACTAGGTTAGCACCACTCTCCTCTATTGATTAAACCTTTGCCTTTTATTTGCTTTAGTAGTTAATTAATTAATTCCTTATCGAAATCATTATTAATCTGTGACACCTAAACTTAGTAATAATCCAACACACATAGCTCTTGGGACGACCTCGGTTTTACCGAATACTACACTACACGCGACCGGGTACACTGTCCGTTAGTGCATTATGATAGACCATAGGTATAATGAGACTTTATAAATATTAAAACCTGGTCAGTAAAACCTGCATCAGGCATATATACCACTACATTTTGATGTTTTATTACAAGAATTTGTTACGTACCTTGGCCTTTTCTCTTATTTATCGTCTTCTACAAGATTATATTACATGTTATCACTAATATTTTTTTGTAGGTGTTATTTTGTTCATTCTCACTTGACGCCCTATTCTAGGGGGAGCTATCATCAAGGGGGAGTTAGTGCTTTGTAGATCATTTCTTTTTCCTCCATTTATTTCTTTACTCGACTCACTTTTTGTTTCGACAAAAGGGGGAGAAGAGAGTAAAACTCACATATGCACTTTCAAAACGTACATCTACTATTAAGGTTTACTCACCATAACTTTATGTTTTGTCATCAACAAAAAGGGGGAGATTGTGAATACAAATTGACCGTAAAAACGTTTGTTTATATTTAGGGATCTTGTTATATTTTGTTAATAAAAAATATAAAGTTATCATAAGTAAAATTATAAGAATACATGTTGTTTTGCAAAGTATATACATTTGGTCATTTACATAAATGCTGTAAATAATAAATTGTTGTAATATAATATGTAATAGGTTGAGTAATATCCAAGACCCATGACCCATACCCATAGAGCTAATCCATAACCCATGACCCATTGCATGACATCATACATGAAATCATGTTGGGTATTATCTAAGACCCATGACCAAATGTTCATGACCCACGACCCAATACCCATGACCCATGACCCATTGTCTAGATACATTGTATCTTGTTGGGTACCCATGATCCAAAGTCCATGACCCATGGCTCATAACCCATAATCCATTATTTTTACCCTTCTTCTTACAACTCTCTCATATATTATCTCACTCTCCTAACCTCTGATCATTTGATCATTCTAGTAGTTCTTTTATCTTTTGTTGTGATTCTCATTTAGGTCCTTCACGAAGGCGAGATCACGCTATCCTACAAGTCATCCAAGCAAAGGGTCCTTGATTGATTTGTCCATCCACAAGATTTCTATAGCATATCTTGTAATTCATATTTCACATAGTTGTTGTGTAATAGTTGTGTAAAGGTTTGGTTCTACCTCGTGGAAGAACTCGGTATTTAGCTTTGTACCGGAAAAAGTGTAAGCGACGTTGTGAGGCTTCTCCGCCAAGTTGAAGGATCTTGTTGACATAGTGCTTGAACTCTCGAGTGGGGTACTCGGGGAGTGGAGTAGGGCAAGGAAGGCCGAACCACTATAAATCACTCATGTCGCTACTTTCTATCCTTTACTTTACTTACATTCTTTAATTTATTTATTGCTTCGTACTATTTATCCATCCATACGAATTCACATAAGATCGAATCTAAACCTTTGAAACTTAAATTAAAATCTGTAAAACTATTCAACCCTCCCTTCTAGTTTTTCACACAACCTACAAAAACGTAAACTAACAACGGTAAGTCATACGACTTAGCGAGTGTACGAAAAATGAACTAAGCAGGGCATGTGCTAATGACTAATGCTACTAATATGATCTACTTCGCTTCTACTACATAATGATATCTCATTACTTGCTAATGAAATATAACATGCATACTATTCAAACGTGATATCTAATCACACTTCTACTAATGTTACGATATCTAATTGTCATACTACATATCGTGATATCAAATCACTTTACTACAAATTACACGATATCGAATCGTCATACTGCATGTTAGGAATTCCGTAGCAGATGAGTACTCATATACGTTTTCTTACTTGACATGAGTGCTATTTCAAGCACGAGTACTTCACGAAGGATGTCTGAATGCCTGGGCGGGTACTCCACGAAGGATGTCATGGTACTCAACACAGGATGCCATAATAATCTACACAGAATGCCTTATGTGCATTAGCACAGGTACTCCACAAAGGACGTTAAGAATGCGTGCACGGGTACTCCACGAAGGACGTCATAGGTGTTATTCAAGCACGGTAATCCACGGAGGATGTCTTATGTACTTATACAAATAGTTTACTCTGCGGAAGAAGTCATGAATGAAACTTCCTCGTTATACGTCTCTTAGGCACACTATAAAGCTAAGGGTGTGTCACTTAGGCACCCGTGACTTGATCAATGGTGTATTTTCTAAGCACCTTTGGCATTACTAATATCTTTACTTCATCAAGGCTATTTCTAACTCTTTTCTAATGTTAAACATGTGGCTAAATGTAGTCATATCCAAGCTATACATAGGAATACTACTAAATTTGCTATTAGTTCTGTAACTCACCTCACGTTTGGTTTAGGCATCCTTCTTGCTTTCCACTTGCTTCCTTGATCGCTAAACACAAATAGTCATTCTAATATCATAAGAAACTTTGATATTACTTAAAACAATTAAGCTTTTTCATAAACTATTAAATTTGGTCATATTATTTACTTATGCCAAACACTTCTTACACTACATGAACTTATCATGGATTTATAGTCATCATCACATTTGTTATCAATGTTTCTGCAATAGGGTCTCTACTAAGTTTCTTCATATTTGAAATCATAACATGATCATCTATGGCACCACTAAACATACCATAACATCTATAACAATATATCATTATGAAATTAAACTCTTTTATCTAAGAACAAAACTTGAGAATTTTGGATAGTATATAGCAATTTGCTTATTTGACCCATTTAGCATTTGAACTATGACTTTGAGATCCGTTACATTGAAAAGTAAATTAAAAAAAAACTTTAACCAATGCCAACAAAGCTCAATATAAACCAATACCTATCACATTTATAGTTAACTCACAACTTAGTAAACATATTAGGGCCATTTTTCATATGAGCTTTAACAAAATTCACTAACTTTATCTCTTTTATGGCCTTATGCTAGACATCTCTTTTAGGTTAACTAAGCATCATCATCATCATTATCATTAACATGAACCAATTAATGCTTTCTAACCATTAACATCACAAATTCAGCAACATAATTATCCATAAATCATGCTAACTTTATCTATGATCATCAAACATTTATAAAACATGATAAACATGATTAAATCCATTATAACATACTTACTAACCAAAACCCCCAAATTCTTTATATGAATTTGAAATCAAACTTGAATATTAACACTTACCTTTGATGGGGATTAGTCAAGGAGGCTTGTAACTCCATAGGATTAGCCTAATCACCCCAAAAGTTCTCCTAAAATCATCACATGGATGATTTCCATGGCTTGAAGGTTTCTAACTTTTTCCCTCCCTTTTTATTTGATAATACACGTACATAACACGTGTTAACGGACAAAATAATAATGACAAATATATGGACATAAGGGTTTATAAGGAGCCAAGGGCATTTATGTAATTTGGTCTAAACTAAACTTTTGCACCGTTAGTCTCTGCCATTAAGTTGTGACGCCGGAGGTACTTTTTCGATAAATATTTTTGTTCTTGGTCCTTATTCCTGTTAAATACTAGCTGTAAGGCTTTTCTAATTTCCCATAAACATTATAAAATATCTATAATCAAAACATAAAAATTGGGGTGTTACACCACCCGGTTCCAGCTCCATCCCACTTCACCAAACATATTCCAAATCTATATATAAGTTTACACATGGCCGTCCTTGAATTTTTGAAGTATTTGAGGGCCATGGACGGAATTACATAATGAAACATTTCGAGAAGGAATGTTACATATTAAGCGTCATCGTTTATAAGATATAATCTAATTAATTATCTAAATGTTCAACATATTACTTATTAAAGATATTTTATTATCCAAATACTTTTTTATTCATGAAAAATATATGTATACATATATATAATTGTTTAACTTGACAAATTTAAAGCCCTTAAAATTTTTGAGGCTTTGAACAGTTGCCCAACCTGCACACCTATTTTTGAGACTTTGAAAAATTGCCCAACTTGCACACCTTCAAAAGCACCCGTACAAAACATTAATATGAATCACACAAAGTCTTAATTTGATCATTTTCTTCCTAATTTTTTAAGAAGCGAGTCTAGTACGTATTCAGTCCTCTTGGATGATTAAACACGACATCAGGGCTGCTTATTAAGCAAGACCAAAGGGCCAAGACACGCTGCTCATAAAGAAAGACCAAGACACGCTGACAAATAATTGCTAAGTTTTTTCTAAACAATCATGATATTTCACATTTAAGTGATTAGGTATATACATAAGTCAAATTCATCATCACATATATGTACGAACAAAGACCGGAACTTTTATTGTTTTTACTGTAATAAAATAATCCAGCGTACGAGCAGTTAAACCAAAATATATACGTAACTGTTTACAAAATTAAGTGTGGTGATCATTTCCCTAATAAAATTGATATAATATCACATGATAATATAGAACATTAACGTATAACGCATTTCAAGATGATTGATGTGTATCATAACGAATTTAATATGTGAAAAAAGTAATATGTGTGTTTGTGTTGTGTAGGTGTTTTATCAGTAGGATGGAGATAAGAGAGCAATTAAGTAGGGTGGGCTACATTGTATTATGATACTTCACTTTCCTACTCTACATGTCCATCCATCCATTTCTGCTTTTCAGTAAGGTCCATTAAAGAGTTTTTAAAATATGACTAAAATAGTTTATGAACCAAATTATTACTCCGTAATGATTAAAATCTACATATCTTAACGGTTTGGTGTTTTTCATTTGTTTCTACTCGTTGTTCCAAACAAATGTGTTTCTCTAACATTGAAGAAAATGGCCAAGGTGATAATTTGTGCTTTATTAAATCGTACATAATGGCGTCAAAGCTCATGTGCGAGAGGAGCAATTTTGGAGAGTGACGGTGAGTTGGCTGGCCGACTCACTGATTAGACGAGCAACTCTTTGTGTATGTACGTGGGTGTGTTGTCTGTGTTGTGTGTGCGCGCTCGTGTAAGTGTAATTAGCTAGCTATCAATGTCCTCATTGAGTTTATAAAAGCCCTGTGAAGTAATTATTATATCCTATTTAGGTTTAGTGTAGCCTCAAAATGCAATTGATTATAACTAAAGTTAATCTTAATGCGACAACTATAATACATTATATTTGTGAAAGCAATGTAGCAAGCAAGCTACAATGATTTCATCTATAGTGCTCATCTATAGTGCAAAACACACAACCAAACAGTACTAACGGTTATTACTTACTTACCGATCGTTAAGTAACGACCGTTATCTTTAACATTTAAAAAAAATCAAACGAAATTGACCCTTTATCTTATAGGTCTGTTGCAAAGTTAGTCCTCACATATTTTACGTAATTGGTCCTTCATGTTATACTCCCGTTGCAAAGTCAGTCCTTGATCACTAACTTCGCAATGAAACGCTAAAATTAGGACAATTATCGCAAAAAAAAATTTAAAAATCTTTACAATAATTTTTGTATTTAAACATTTTCACAACAACGCGCAACTTAAATCCTCATCAAAAGTAAATATATAAGTATTTTATGTTTTTTTATTGGTGTGTGGTTGATTTTGATGGCCCATGTAATAGAATGTAAAATTTGAGGCTTTTAAAATTTTGAGGTTTTATACTCGTGCATTTTCAAATACAACTCTGTTAGCCATTGTTGCGAATGTTTTAGTGATAAGTGAGTGAAAATGAGATATATAAATATGGCAATGATATGAAAGCGAATGAAAATTAAAGTATATTAGGCTGGACGCAGTAATGTTGATCGCATGATAGTAGACCGATTGAAATGATGGTCACCCTTACTGTGGTATGTTGGTCGTTTTTTTAGATCGTCTACACGATCGACTTGTATATGTGTTGTGTGTCTGTGTGAATTAATTAAAAAAGAATATTTATAAGGTATGTTTTTTGTTGTTTAAATTGCCTTACTGTGACAAAAAGTCTCCTATAAGTACCTGAAGAGATAAAGTTGATGTGACATACAAATAAAAATCGCTAATGGTAAGTACTGCGCCTAGCCTTACTACTAATCACTCTTGTGGTTTAACATAAAGTTCATATCCGAATTGGATCAAATCATGTTATTCAAGATTTTGTCGACTTCTATTTCATCAAAGAACAAAAAATCGGCAGATAATGGCTTAAGTTTAACTAAGCGTTTAGAAGAAACTTTAACCTGTTAAAAAAATGCACCATATAAAGTAACACATAAGTTTATGACAAATAACAACTTTCAACCCGTGTAAAAAGCTTTAAGATGGACGAAACTAATATCAAACTATATTGGAATACAACTGAAATCTCGATTAGACTAGACCTGCGGGACAAACTACACAGAATAACTTGTGTTGTTAAGCAAACGTAACTTGATGACTCGAACTTGTTTAAAGCTTTTCGATGAACCGACACGTGACGTAACCCTCCCCGCAAGAATAATGCCGGACCCCTACCATCCCACGATCTTTATTCATTGAAACACCATAGATTATAAGTGTAAATTTATTTATGCATGCATATATACAAATTTTGATAGGTGATAGAAGTACACTACGAAATCATAATTGTATTAAACCTGCAAATACTGTCTATTTTATTATTTTGTATGTATTATTCATATGTGGTCCAACAACACCATTATACTTCCTATCTTTTGTATTTACCACGACCTACATCGGGCTATATGTGGTCCTCTCTAAACAATCATTATCGTTTTCATAAGTTTATTATGATTTTTTGTATTTTCGAATGCATTTGTTGAATATATATAACATGAAAGAAAACATATTTGATTAAAACTTAAAACCTTCTAAAATGAATAATGTTGTTATAATAAAATAATGTACTTGTAGAAGTCAACGTAATCTATTAAATATTCGTATAATTAATTACAATTCAAACAAATAACTTTTTTTACTCTTACTCATTTCGCACTCATTGGTTACTTAAAAAAATTACACATACAAATTAATGCTATCATACACCGTTGACGTTATATGAAAATAATATCTAGTGTGTATATATAAAAACCAAGTATTCATCTTCATTATCGCATTACCTATATACATAACATAAAAGAAAAAAATAATAATTAAAACACCTCCCTCAAATATGTAACAAGTTATAAAAATTATTCTAAGATTTTATTTTTTACGGTGTTTTTAAAAATTAAAAAAACCCTTATTTATCAAATATCAAACATTTCTTTTACAAAAAAATATACCGTTAAAAAGGTTGTAAATTGCGATTAAAATAACGATTTTATAACAGAAATAAAAACAAATGTTTTTTGGGAAGAAATAAAAATTCAAAACACACTATTAAATTATCTAATAAGATACAAAACTATCCTAAACTTGATTTATATACATTTATATATATATATATATATATAAGTTTTAAATGATTACAATAAAATTTATATCAAACAATATATCACCGCAACATACAAATATTTTAATCCTTTGATTAAAGTGTATGTATCGTGTATCGGTTTTATATATGTGATTTTGTATCAAATAATATATCACCGCAACATACAAATATTTTAATCCTCATTTAGTACACTAAGTCTAGAGGAATCTCTATAACTTTTATTTATTTACAAATTGTAACAAAATACTTACTTTCTAGGAATTTAGAAAATAAGATTGTATCTTCAATTTAATTAACTTCTTTTGGTTATTAAGATATGAAATCCACTTTTCAAAACGTAAGGGTGAATATGTATATCAAATAATATATCAAGCAAGACTATTTTAATCCTCATTTAGTACAAACCGAGGAAGCTATAAAATAGTACCGCCTTTCTAGGAATTTGTGGCTCTTAACTTCTTTTGGCGACTGAAATCCACTTTTCAAAACGTAAGGGTGAATATGTGTATACTGAGCAGACTCAAGTCTAGTGTTTGTGCGCTTTTGGTTTAAAGCTATCGTTAATGATTTTAAGTGTCTCTTAATATATTTATTATCAAAAACAGATGTGTGATCTTAGCCATCATTTGCACTGATACTATATTTTTTATTGATTGTGGTTTCCTTCGTTGAATCTTTTATTTAATCAAAGTTTTATGACACTTACAATTCTATTGTAAAGAGTAAAGATGAGAAAAAAAAACACGCATTGCATCTGTGGTGAGTGAGAGGCACCATCAAGCCAAGTGGGGATAAGATTGAGTCTTTATCGAATGCGTGAGAGGTTTACAGAAGAGACAGTTGGGATCGTGCATCGTTTTGGGATATAGCAATTTAAAGCTGTTTAAATTTACGTCTTTATTTTAAAACTGATAGTTTTACGACTTGTTTGAAAACTTCTTTTAATATTAATGTTTTCCGTTTAAACATTTAATTTGAAATTTAAATATCTAGGATATCTTGTTTTAAAATCCGTAATTAAAAGTTTTTGAAAAACTTAGAGAAATCCTAAATATATATATCGGTGGAATGTGAAAGCAATATTTCTGGTTTGATAAAAGGATGATTATACTTTATGGGTTCTTTAAGAACTAACAAAGTAAAAGAAATATTTGAATGAGCTTCAAAGCTCAATACAATAAACTTTCTTGCAATCTATCTGGGATGGACGTTCAAAGATAATAATGTACTTTGATGAAATCCATCTGGTATGGAAGTTCAAAGTAACAAGAATCGTTGATCAAATATCTATTTGAGATAGATAAATCAAAGAAGATGAAGTTATGACATGACTAAAAACATTTCTACCATAATATGAAAAAATACTTTATACTTGAAGTTTTTGCCTACTTGAGTCTTGATGGAATCAAGGCATATACCCATGTGAAATACAATCAAATATCTTGGATATGTGATAAAGAATATTTCTTGTGAAAGTGAAATACTCAAGTGATGATATTTTTAGAAATATACAGATTGAGTAAAGCTCATATACTACGAGTGGGGGTCTGATAGAATTATGTGTAAAGAATAACGTCTTTCACAACCAGCATTCACGGAAATGCCGAAGGGTCACACTAAAAGGAACATGCAAGCGGAAAATGAGAAAAAAGTGACAAAATAAAATGGAATTAAAGATGAAATGAAAATATGATAATATTTTCATAAAGGGGTATAATGATAATTATCCAAGGTATATATATTTAGGAATAAATACATATTTAATTATAAAAAGGCAAAACCACAAACCTTAAAGGGTTGTGGGTTGCGGCCGAACCCCATGAGGGGTAGTTTGACTCTTTGTCAAACTTGTTATACTTATAAGAAAATTATTAGGGACTTCTAGTGCAATTAGGAAAGATCTTTGTATTCCTATAAATACAAAAGGATCCTAAACTAGAAATAACATTAATCCTCTAATCCCTAAAACACCCCCCTTCTCTCCTCTATTGGATTAACTAACTGAATTCCAAAGTGATTTGAATCCCTTTGGCCGACTTTAAGAAAACGACCCTAAGGTCGATCTAAGTTGATTCCCAATCGACCCTAAGGTCGATCCAAGTAGATTCCTAATCGACTTGCTTTACATGATTTTCTCCTAACTTGCATTGGTTCATAGCCCTAGTTCTAGCTGTAAGATACATGATGCAATTCAAGTGATGATTTTCCCCAAGAAACCCTAAAGACAATCGAGTATCATGAAAATCAACAAGAAGGCGATTTGGTGTTGATCAAAAAGGTTGTGGAGCTTACACAGTTGCAGAAACATACATAATTAATCATAAACACCCTTTATACATGTTAATAGCTTATATCACTGATTGGGGGATTTGGTATTAGGGATTTGGTATGCAAGGCCATTATCTATTAATTTTCTGCTATGCATATTTTATAGGCCATGCAGTGACCACCAACACCCTATATAATGTATATCGTACGTATAATCCGGGTTATCGTTAACACGACTTACATGACTCACATTATTTTAAAACGAACATGGAATATATGAATCAAACTCATTTTTACTTTCCAACAATCTAATCCAATAAAATTATTAATAAATATTTATAAATAAATAAGTTTAATTTCCGTACACATAAAATGTGTTTTTATTTTAAAAAAAATTGATTACAAGCATATACACTAATTAATTATAGAGTAAATTACATCGTTCATCCTTATGATTTAAGTCAAATTACTATCCAAGTCCATAATTGTTTTTACATAATTGATCTTTATCTTGGATCTATGTAACACCGTTCAACCTTAAGGCTAACATTCGTTATCTTTGACCGTCAAATCATCTCATGTGACTTGCACATAAGGGTATAATAGTCATATTACATGCTTATTAAAAAGTTATCTAATATAATTACAGTAGCTTCGTATCACTCCACGATTCATCACTAATAAAAAATAAGGACAAATTATATCTACCCTCCTTAAATTTGGAAATTCATATTTAACCAAACATGCTTTAAAAATATTGTACATCATGCATTCAATGATTGTACTTTGAGTATATGAAATTAATCATGAAAGTTAAAACAATATATTTTCTTATAGCGACGACATTGTCGTTGCTAAAAGTCTAGTTCATCTTTTGAACAAAAATTTGCGTTGAAAGTCAAGTCAAAGTTTGAAATAGCTTTAGCGACAACTTTGTCTTTGCTAAAAGCTTATGTTGGAGTCAAAGATTGAAAATCAGTTAATGAGATCGTCAAATCTTTGATGAACCTTTTATCCTTAACGAGCTCATCTCTTGGTGTAAACTTAAGAAGGTAAATGCTATGATCTTTAAAGTCGAATTTGAAAAGGCGTTTGATTCCGTTAGATGTGACCATTTATAAGATGTTCTTAAGTTGTTTGGTTTTGGTGATAAATGGCGTTGTTGGATTTTTGGTTACCTTAACTCTGCCATGGGATCGGTGCTTATTAATGACAGTCCTACTTCAGAATTTCATTTTCACAAAGGAATAAAACAAGATATCCTCTTTCCCCATTTCTTCATTTTGGTAAAATACTCTTTTATTAGAAGGAATGTGGGAAATGGTTAAAATACTATTTTTGGGACGATATTTGGTTAGGAGAGGTCGCTTTAAAATCTCTTTTTCCAAGGATTTTTTCTTTAGAGTTGTGTAAAGGTATTGTTAATACAAATAATGTCAAAAACGTTGTTTGCGTTATTCGATCTCTTTATATTTTAATAATCACAAAACGTAAGAACACGTTACATAAAAGTACATTTGATAAGTTTTTAAATGAGAAAACTCGTTTTGACTACGATATCACCTAAGGTATGTACAAACAACTTAGCAACATTGTTAAGTGATCAAAGAGTTTATTTTGTCCTTAAAACTCACATTTTTATAAATGTGATTAAAGTTTTTATAAATAAACTTTTTAAATTATTTTGTAAATTAAAGAAATGTTTTATTCATAAGAAAATATTTGAATTTGAATTTTCCCGCCCAAATCAGATAAAGTTTCACCAGATAAACATTTCCCCGCTAAAGGACAAAAGAGGAGCGAACTCTATGGGACGGTTCCATATAGGTTGACGGTCCCTTAATATTATGGGACCGCCAGACAAATAAGGGACCATCTTCCCTCCTTTTCGTGGCTATAAATACTGCACTGTTTTCTTAGAAAAATATGACTTTTTGCACTAAACATTCTTTGATCTTTCTGCCCCTATTCTTTCTGTGGAAAACTAGAAACGGGGGTTGAATAGTTTTACCGATTAAAACTTGGTTTTAAACTATTTAGATCAACTTATGTCAATCTATTTAAATATGTGTGTTGGATGTTGATAGATAAGCATATAAATAAATAAAGCAAAGATAAAGAGTAAGAAGCACAAAACCACAACGCGAGTATTTATAGTGGTTCGATATAAGGACACCTTCCTTACCCTTCTACACTCCCCGAGTCACCTACTCGAGAGTTCATAATCACTTAACAACACAAACTCCTTGTGGCGGAGAAGCCTTCACAACGTCGCCTACTTTTTTTCCGGTACAAGGCTAGACACCGGGTTCTTCCACGAGGTAGAACCAAGCCTATCACAACGTCGCCTACACTTTATCCGGTACAAGGCTAGATACCGAGTTCCATTACAAAGGAGGAACTACTATCTAACACTACACAACACCTATCCCAAAGGAGACCCATCCTTATGACAACATCAACAAGGATATCAATATCCTTTGACCCAACACTAATCTATCTTGTACATCGACACACCATATCGAATGTACACCCTAGGCACCTTTCACTAATGCCTTTGACTCGACTTATAGGCACCCTTCACTAATGCCTTTAACACGGAATTTCGGCACCCTTCACTAATGCCTTTGACACGGATCTTCGACACCTTTCACTAATGCCTTTGATACGACTCTTTGACACTTTTCACTAATGTCTTCGTCTTTGACCCTTTAGACAACTTTCACCTATGTATTCGACACAACACTTCTAATGAGAAAGAGAAGAACTATCAACAAGATACCATTAGTAGTCTTGATGATGACGAAGCTTGGCAACCCATGGACTTGAGCTTGATCGACTTCAAGAAGTGTTGATCTCGCCTTTAAGAGGAACCTAGAGAATCACACAAACACAAAACTATATAGAAAGATCCCTTGGATATGAGGTTAGAGATTTTACAATACTAAGAGAAAATGTGTGTGAAAGGGGTGAGGTACAATTAAGAAATGGCTCACTATTTATAGATAAAATATGCTACTATTCCACGGATCCCTTGTTTGAGGGATCCGTATAGTGTAATACTAGGGATCCGTGAGACGCTCCTCATTACCCATGGGTTATGGGTCATGGGTCCTAGACTTTGGACCATGGGTATCCAAGTAGATACACTATATCTAGAAGATGCAATGCATCTATTCCATGGGTTATGGGTTAGCTCCATGGGTCATGGATAATACCCATTATGACTTATGCATGATGTCATGCAATGGGTCATGGGTTATGCTCCATGGGTATGGGTCATGGACTTTGGGTTTTACCCAACTAAATTCAATGTATTAAGTCAATGGGTTAAATACTTAAACTTCTACCCATTCTATTACGCATTATAATGCATACTAAGTATGTATATATCTACCCAATATGTAAACATTAGTTGTTGTACATATGCATTACTAAACCATGAAAGCACTATTACTTGTTTAGTATTTTGTAAGTGTGTTAGTAAACTATTTGCTCAAACCATTTACGTATTTTATTTGTTTCATTAAAATGATTTTACGTTTGTTATCGACAAAACATTAGAAGATCGTAAAATATAAATAAACGTTTTTACGGCTTATTTGTATTAACAATCTCCCCCTTTTTGTTGATGACAAAACATAAGATTATTTTAAGGAAAAACTAAAATTCGTAAAAGTTTGAATTGGAGTTTTTATTCTCTTCTCCCCCTTTTTGTCGAAACAAAAAAGAGTGTCGAAAAGAAACTAACACATTGTTTTAAGAAAAACATGTGCAAAGAATGAAAATATGAAAAAATAGAGAGTAAGTGACGAGAAGTGTTCTTGTCTTATCTCCCCCTTGACGAGTCCATCCATTTGTGAGGGCGTCAAGTAAGTAGAAATACTAAACTTGTGCATTGAAATTATGTTTGCAAATGGTTTCGTCTTTGTGACGAATATGCTCCCCTTGATTATTGCACCTTTGCAAGGAGGACGTCATGTAATGTGATCCTATGTGATTAATATTGCAACTGATTTTGCAATGTTTTGCTTTGACAAGAAACTCCCCCTAGCTAAGGTTGTCAAAGTATTCATGTGTATATTGAAAATATACAAAACAAAGGTTAGAGAACAAGTATATAGAGCATAATTTCCTGCACGACTCAAGTTAGTAATAAACAAGTCTTCTGTTGCACGGATCCCACGGTTCCCTATTTGGAGGGGATCCGTCTAATCTAAACTGCGGGACTCGTCTGTCTTTAAGTTTAAGACAACAATGGTGATGTAAAAAGTGATGTTAACATCAAAATGAGATATGCATTAAGGCACTAAACATATTCTCAAGACAATATGGCATATAACATGTAATTTCATTCAATAAAAAATATGATAAATGATCTACATATCTCTAAAACTAAGAGAATGACTTAAACATGAAATATGATTCCTAAACTATCTAAGTTAAGCTTAAGACTAGGACACCACTTGAATCCTTAAGCTCAAGGTTGTTTAGGTTTGTTGGCCTTGTCGAAACGTTCGAGGAGGTGATAAAACATGAAACGTTGCTCTTCACGTACTTCATGTATCAATCCTTCAACATGTTGACAATGATAAAAATCTTTTTCATGGCTAGGAAATGGTGGTGGTAGAAATGGAATAGCTTGTGATGGAAGATTTGGTTGAGGTTCCACAAAAGGAGGAAGGTTAAGTGAGGAAGGTTGAGGATTCTCAAAAGAAAGAGGAATTTGTGGAGGTGGTTCAACCAAAGGCTGTGGTGGTGGAATAGTGATGATGGTGGTGGAATCCATGTGATGAGGATCCAAAAGGGATGGAGGATGAGATGGCTATTCTTTTATTGAGGAGAATGTTGGTAATAGTGGAGGATGAGATGGCAAGTCCTTTAGATTTAGAGGTGTGGTGATAAGAGTGGAGTGGTGAATGATATGGCTCTAGGTACTAAGGGTTATGGTTTAGTGGAAATAGGAGTGTTTGGTTTAGGATGTATGGTGGTGTTTGGCATTGGTAGTTTTGTGGGAACAATCCTTTTTGGAATTGGTTTGATATGTGGAGGGGAGATCCTAGCATTTATGGATTTAACGGGAGATGATTCGGTTGAAGAAATTTCGTGAATAACACGAGCAAGTTTCTTGGGTGGTCCTTTGGTGGATGAGTAACACTAGGAGCTTTCCTCATGAGATAACAAAAAGGTTAGTGAGATAGAAGTTTCTAGTTGCTGAGAATTAAGTTGTGGATGGTGACTAAGAAGTCCTAACAAGGTGGCTTATAAAAGGAAGGATTTGACAAGTGTATTCAAGGCTTAAACCACTAAGATCCTTTTGTAATGCAATGATTTTCATGCACAAGAATCAACTTCAACGTTGCACTGATCAAGGAGGTTAATTAAGACGAGATGGAGTGTTCAAGTTAGCAAGGAGAGCTTGAAATGATTGTTTTAGCTAGAATTAGCTGAAACTGTTACCCGGTTCCCACGGTTCCCTCCAATGAGGATCCGTCTAGGCTAATAATAGGGATCCGGCTCTCAGCAGCCAAGAAAAGAGGAGAATGATGTTTGTTAGGTCTAGTACCTATATATCTTGAGTGTTTCAGTCTTCCTAAGTGTCTTAAGTGAAAGAGGACTTAAATGATCAAGGGCAATGAATGATGGTAGCTAATGATTGCCTTATATGGAAGAAGATGGAACTTTATGAGTACCAATGAATGATCAAAGATGACACTAGAAAATTAGAGAGTGTCAAGAGGTGTTAAATGATCCTAGAGATCAGATAGTAACTTAAGATAATTTTGGAAAATTCCTTAAAAATTATAAGAAATGCAAAACTAGTTTTTGACCCATTTTGAGGTAAGGATGACTAAAATCAATTTGCTAAAATTAGGAGAATTATAAAACTAGATGTGTTGACATGTGAGAAATGATGTGTGAGTATTGGAACGGAAGGATGATGAGTTTTGGTGAAATGATAAATCAACAAGCACCTTGAGTGTGATCTTAGATTAACTATGAGTGAGTGTGATACCTACTGAGCTTGAGGAAGACTTGAGTGGTCCTAAGACATTATGTTTAGCTAGCATGAAGTGGTTTAAGGTAATGGTTTGATGTATGGAGATCTGCAACTGCATTTCTGTTTGCTCGGATCCCACGGTTCCCTAAATGGAGGGATCTGTCTAGTACAAAGTGAGGGATCCGTCTCCTGCTAAACAGTACCTTCACAGAAGGTATGCAAAATTTACACAAGGTATCGTATTTCAAAGCCAGTGTTTTCTAAGGAATTTGAACAACTATATAAGCGATACATCAAACTTTAAATGTTTTATTTCATGAGAATGATCATATTACAATGATAAGAGATGAAATCTAAGGATTGAACCTATTTGGAAAGGAAACTAAGTTTCTTGAGTGTTTTCGCTAGATGGATCGTCAAATGGATGATGAGTATTTGCCGATTCAGGGATGAAGAAATACTTGATGTGAGATGTGTTTAGAGGTTCCATCATCTTATTCACAAGTACGTACAACGGACTTTGAAATTAAGGATGGAAGTACATGATATGATGATAAAGGCGTGTCGGGAACATTCCATAAGGGATTAGCTTGTTCTTGTTGCCTTAAAGGTTTACAATTGTCTTCATGAAGAAGTAGGCGAGATTGTATGGTTGTTGGGTTAGCAAAAATACATTATGTGAGCACAACAAGCGGGAAGGATTTCTCGATTTCCCCTAAGACTCCAAACATTTTCACGTAGAATGACTGCGAGAGGTTTAAGATCATCTCGGATATCACGTGTATGGATTATGTTTGGATCAGAGTAGTAGGGTCGAGGTTTGCATAACATGCGAGTTAATTCTTGAGGAAAAGGTATGTGTGAACAATATGGACTATTTTCTTCACGATGGTTGAAGAGAGAATCAAGAGACCAATCTTTAGTGAAGGCACATTGACCATGATTTGGAATTCGGAGAATGTGAACAAATTGCCCAAGGGTTAAGACAAACTTTTGGTTTTTGATCCAAAACCAAAGTGATAGAGATCGATCCTCATTACGAACGAGTTCAACTTGACGGAAGAATTCCAATACAACCCGAGGACATATTTTCTCGTTAATTCTGAGAAGGCCTTCTAGTCCAATGGTTCAGAAAGAGGTATTGATACCTTCTTCGTATAGTAGAGGTGCGTCAACAATACGTTCTTCATGTAAGTGACGAGTTTTGAGATTATTGAACCCACGGACATGATTGCCTGGTGTGTTGGGCTCAAGGGAGATATTAGGGATGTAGACATGAGTGAGTTGAAAGTCGAATTCATACTCATGAGTCATGAGGGGAACTATGGAAGTGAAAATTTAATATAGAGATGCATCAAAGGAAAGGACATTTGATAGATGAAAAATGATCTCCTAACGTTTTTACTAGATTTATATGAACAATGACCATTAACATACTTAGTACTTAACATTCTAGTGGGATATTTCCTTTTATGGTAGATTTTTATGAAATGGTTTTTATGTTGCATGAGATTCTGTTTCTCAGTTCCACGGTTCCCACATTTCCTTCCAAGAAGGATCCGGCTAGTTAAACTTTAGGGATCCGTGGATCTGCAGTGACAGAAAAAAATGGACTTGACATAAAATATATTTTTGCAACTTTTAGGTTTATAAAAAGGAGGTGTGTTCTAGCCAATATTTACTAGTTAAGCATGCATTGTAGCCTTGTAGGTTTCGAAAGTATGTGAAGGTGAAAGATGAGAAGAAAATGATAAACACATAATAAACAACAAACAAGAAAAACCAAGACATTAGTAGTATTTCATTTCAACGGTAAGAACGATACAAAGGATTGGATATATGATACAAATGTGGATTAACAACACAAAGTACATGTCTCCATGAGAAAACTTGATCATAGGATACACGAGAGCGATGAGTGTTAAGACGATGATCACGAAGGCTATATAAACCATGATGATGAACTTCTTCCTTGGTTTTGATTTGAGATGAGATGAGATGAGAGGGAAGATGAAGTTTGAATGAGACGTAATTTTTAAAAGTGGAAGATTTGAAAAATGAGGGTTTGGTGGAGTTGACGAGCGGAGGGAGATTTTATGGGGAAGGAGGAATTTTTGAGATTTTTGTTTTGTTTTATTATTAGAAAGATTTGATTTTTGGATTAAGTAAAATAAAAGCACATGTTTATAAACATAGACTATAGACGGAAGAGTAGCACGTATGCAAGAAAAGTTTCCTAACGAAGCTACGTGTAGTACATGCGTATGTGAAAAAAATAATCATATAAGTCCCTATGCAAGTATACTTATTCTTAATCTAATTTTATTTAAAATAAGTAGAAAGTCATACCTCTAATGTAATTATGAGTGTATTTTTCTTTTGACAAGAAAAATGTCAATAGACAACTCCGGTTCCTTCGTGATCTAGATGGTAATAAAGATACCTTCTTAGGAAAGGTAATCTTGTTACCAAGGAATTCCTATGGCTTGATAAAAATGAGCTTTAACTAAGCAAAATGACAAGAAAGGTTAGAGCAATTTAGTAAGATAAAATAAGAAAAAAAAATATAATGTTGTCATCTAATCAACATCCTACAAAAGTGTTTTTAAGACATGGTGTTTATTTTTGAAAAAGACATTCTTTGTAGTTTTCAATTATACATGGATCGTGTCAAGTTTTTAAGGTAAAATATACTTTAAAAACTTGGTAACGAAGCTCTGATACCAATTGTGGAAAACTAGAAGGTGGGTTGAATAGTTTTACCAATTAAAACTTGGTTTTAAACTATTTAGATCAACTTCTGTCAATCTATTTAAAGATGTGTGTTGGATGTTGATAAATAAGCATATAAATAAATAAAGCAAAGATAAAGAGTAAGAAGCACAAAATCACAATGCGAGTATTTATAGTGGTTCGGCTACAAGGACACCTTCCTTGCCCTACTCCACTCCCCGAGTCACCTACTCGAGAGTTCGTAATCACTATACAACACAAACTCCTTGTGGAGGAGAAGCCTTCACAACGTCGCCTACTCTTTTTCCGGTACAAGGCTAGACACCGGGTTCTTCCACGAGGTAGAACCAAACCTATCACAACGCCGCCTACACTTTATCCGGTACAAGGCTAGATACCGAGTTCCATTACAAAAGAGGAACTACTACCTAATACTACACAACACCTATCCCAAAGGTGACCCACTCCTTATGACAACATCAACAATGATATCAATATCCTTTGACCCAAAACTAATCTATCTTGTACATCGACACACCATATCAAATGTACACCCTAGGCACCTTTCACTAATGCCTTTGACTCGACTTCTAGGCACCCTTCAGTAATGCATTTAACACGGACTTTTGACACACTTCACTAATGCCTTTGACACGGATCTTCGACACCTTTCACTAATGCATTTGATACGAATCTTTGACACCTTTCACTAATGTCTTCGTCTTTGACCATTTAGAAATCTTTCACCTATGTCTTCGACACAACACTTCTAATGAGAAAGAGAAGAACTATCAACAAGATACCATCAGTAATCTTGATGATGACGAAGCTTGGCAACCCATGGACTTGAGCTTGCTCGACTTCAAGAAGTGGTGATCTCGCCTTTAAGAGGAACCTAGAGAATCACACAAACACAAAAATACATAGAAAGATCCTTTGGATATGAGGTTAGAGAGTTTACAATACTAAGAAAAAATGTGTGTGAAAGGGGTGAGGTACAATGAAGAAATGGCTCACTATTTATAGACAAAATATGCTACTGTTCCACGGATCCCTTGCTTACAGGATCCGTCTAGTGTAATAATAGGGATCCGTGAGACGCTCTTCATTACCCATAGGTTATGGGTCATGGGGCATGGGTTATGGGTCATGGGTCCTAGACTTTGGACCATGGGTATCCAAGTAGATACAATGTATCTAGAAGATGCAATGCATCTAGTCCATGGGTTATGGGTTAGCTCCATGGGTCATGGATAATACCCATTATAACTTATGCATGATGTCATGCAATGGGTCATGGGTTATGCTCCATGGGTATGGGTCATGTACTTTGAGTTTTACCCAACTACATTCAATGTATTAAGTCAATGGGTTAAATACTTATTTTTACCCATTCTATTACCCATTATAATACATACTAAGTATGTATATATCTACCGAATATGTAAATACTAGTTGTTGTACATATGCATTACTAAAGCATGAAAGCACTATTACTTGTTTAGTGTTTTGTAAGTGTGTTAGTAAACTATTGGCTCAAACCATTTACGTATTTTATTTGTTTCATTAAAATGATTTTACGTTTGTTATCGACAAAACATTATAAGATAGTAAAATATAAATAAACGTTTTTACGGCTTATTTGTACTAACACTTTCCTTCTCTTTGATCACATTAACGTGTCGTAACTTGTTTACAAGTGATCTCGTGATTCTACTCCTCCAAGTGCAAGAGAGGAACACTCGTATTCGTCAAGAAACACAGTGTTGTAGTCTAGGCATCACACACACTCACGTAACTAGTGTTACGATTATCTTCTCAATCTATATTCTCTCTATATCTTATTCTTGTAGATTTGTGTATTCGACTTATGTGTGAGTCGAGGATTGGTGTTATTTGTGTAGATTTAGATAAGTGATTTGTCTGTGTATTGTGGGTATAGATTAGGACAAGGTGTATCCGTGATATTGGACTTAGTGAAAAGTCCTTGTTTTGTTTAGGTAGACTTGGACAAGGTGTTATCGTGTATGTGTTGTAATTAGAACTAGGTGAAGGTTCGTGTTGTGAAGACTTGGATTGGGTGAAGATCCAAATGGACGAAGTGAAAAGTCCGTGGTGCATCTTGTGAAGGCTTAGATTGGGTGAAGATCCAAGTAAACGAAGTGAAGAGTTCGTGACTCGTGTGTGTTGACTTGAATTGGGTGAATTCAAGTAAACTTGGTGTTTGATCATGTAGGATCGTGTATTGGTGTCTAGATTGGTTTAGCTAGGATTAGAACTAGACATTTCGCTTAATGTCGTGAATTGGTGTAAGCATTGGTGTACAGTCTTCTTCGCCTAAAGGGAGTTTGTTGACATAGTGATTGTGAACTCTCGAGTGTGACACTCGGGGAGTGGAGTAGGGTGAAGAGTGAGCTTCGTACCGGACCACTATAAATCTCCGTATCTTGGTTTGATCTTTCCATCTCTTTATCTTTCGTTCTTTCATATATCATTTATCTTTGTGCACACACACACACACACACACACACACACACACATATATATATATATATATATATATATATATATATATATATATATATATATATATATACCGGCCGTTTAAGCCCGGCCAAGGCGGGCACTACTGTGATTTATTGCTTGTTTTTTCAGAGTGTAATTTTGTAATTTTCTTTGTTTATTTAAATATGCTTCTTAACAACTTTTTGGAAAAGTGTGTAAATCATGTTTAGTACACTTGGGTGAAAACGACTTGTGATTTCTTATTTGTTTAATTCCAAGTGTAAGTTAGTTTAGTATTTTTATGTTTACATAGAGTTATATATATATATATATATATATATATATATATATATATATATATATATATATATATATATATATATATATATTAAGATCTGATTGTTTTGCTATTTTAATTGTGATATGATTTTATTATTTTAGTGTTAAATTGTTTGTACATGAACATTATATACTAAATATAGATTATTTTGATAATATGTTATTAGTGGGCACGTCTTGTGATTTCTTGTTTGTTAATTCCAAATGTAATTTAGTTTATGTTTACATAGAGTTATATATATATATATATATATATATATATATATATATATATATATATATATATATATATATATATATATATATATATATATATATATATTAACAAACGATTGTTTTGCTATTTTAATTTTGTTATGATTTTTATTATTGCAATGTTAACTTGTTTGTACATAAACATTATATCCTAAATAGTGATTTTTCTAATAATACGTTATTGTTATTGTATTTTTATTTGATTATTCTTATTATTATTATTAACACCTAACTACTACTCCTACTAATGTTTATTTTATTAACATAAAGCGTATCAAAGAAGCTGATAGAATCAAAGCGTCATCTTGGATCACCAAATGTTCATCTTCTCCAAGAATCTATTCGATTTTCTTGCTAATATACAATGTGAGTTAGTTTATGAACTTCGATGTTGGTTACTTGTTGTTATTTTAATTAGAGTAAAAATGAGTATTTTTTAGTAACCGATTATTATTTTGAATCTTTAGTGTACATGTTTAAGTTAAAAATAATGTATTTGTTTGTTGGCATATGTATTTTGATATACATATATTTGTTTGTTATTGCATGTTGTTATTGTTGCTAGTTTGTAAAACCCCCTTTTGCTCTGTTTGATCTATGTTTTGATTGTTAATAATGATAATTTTATTTTGCAATAAAAGTTTAGTGTATATAGGTTAAAAAATGCCTACTCCATTTGTTTGTTATTGCATCTTAATAATGTTATTATTGCTAATTTGTAAAACCCCATTTTGTTCAAATGAAATCGAAGCGACCAAGTGCGGGAAAATTTGTGTTTAGGTTCATTGCATTATTTGTTCTATTCTTAAATCATGTTGAATCAATAACAGATTAGCAAATGAGTAATCATTAACGGAAGTAACAACTTGTTTAAACATAAATACATAGTTTCAATAATATATAAACAAAAGCGGAAAGATCTTGAAGGTGTGTCTTCAAAAGGGATTAAAAATATGTAAATGTATGCGATACATAGCTAGACTGCATTGTATATTATGAGACATGAAATATAGCTACTAGTTGGTTGACATCGTCAATAACCTTTGTCGATAACACATTAGTTTAATGCACATCATCTTGTGTTCTTTAAAGTGACAATCTTTTCCAAATTGATACCAGTTTCCTTCCATGACCAAAGATTGTATTTGAAATGGGTTTGTCTGTTTTAAAAGCACTTGTAAATTGATAGCATATACGGCATTAATGTGGACAATCTCTGCTTTTCTGTACTTGTGCATGTCCAAGGTATCCCAGATTGGTGAGTTGATTATCTGGTTGGTCACATAAGATTTTGCATATGTTAGAATGTTGTACTACTTATATGTAATGTTTGTTTTTGCGATATTATTAGTAACATATTACCAGTTTGTAGTAGTAGCCAATATCTGGATGGAAGGGTGTGCAAACAACTCTGTCTTCATTTATGTGAGATGCGTGATGGTACCATATGCATATGTCTTGCATTCATAGCGTCTGCCAAAAATAAATTTTGTCTTAGTTAGTTATTTTCTATATAGTTTTTCTCCCAATATTTGATGTTTTGTTACAAGTTTAAGTTATTTATAAAATCAAAAACTTACCATGTCCGCTGTGATACATAAGTGGTCTTGGTGGTCTTTTAACAAAGTTGTTCGTATATCTTCCTCGCTCAATCCTAGTCCATCATATCCTCCTATTACAACAACTGATAAGGTATATTTGCCTAGGTTTTTGAACACAAGCTTCTGACCACACTCTATTCCTGTTGTTACTACAAAGTTGTCCCAGCCGCATCCTGTGAATGTATTCATTCTAATGACTCTATCCTCCCATGGTTTTATTCTCTTGTGGCGAACTTGGAATGTTAGACCATCGTAATGGAGTGTGAATGTGTTTTTCCAAATATCTTGTAAGAAATCCCCTGGCAGTAACTGCAAGTAATTTTAGGAAATTGTCAATTTAGATACTGTATTAAATTGATAAGTTAGATATATATTGTGTTTTTTTACCGTGAATCTTGGTGTATATGTTGACAAACATCTGATCATTCTTGGTCCTATAGTACGTCTGTCATACCCTGGACACTCTGATCCATTTATGTCATATACCGTAACATAAAAGTCTTCTTCTCCTTGCCTTATAAAATGGATTGTTGATGTGTTGCGAGGCACATTGGATGCAGCAAAGGCAATCCATTCTTTGTACGATAACATCCATTTGCCATCTATGTTTGTGATCTCTCTTTGTAGCGGTGCACATCATGGCTGTTCAAGTACAACATGTTGTTTGGATTCTTAAAGTACTCTGTAAATACGTCGGGTAGGATCTGTTTTGGTAATTTTAAAGTAATATGCAATTAATCCTGCATTCTTAAATGCATTGTTTCAATGGGTTGTAGATAACGTAAAATTTGATGGTTTAGTTTTACCTGTGCATTTTCTGGGGTGTCATGAATGTATTCAAAAAGAAATTGTTGTGCCATCCTGTTTCCACATTATTTAATCATGAAAGTGAATATAAGTTTTTGGGTGCTAATAGTAATGGCTTATGGTGAAGGATGTGTTGACTTCAGGACATTAGTTTGTTGATTTACAATGGCAAATATTCTGTAAAGGAAGGTTAACCTATGTAAAGAAATTCCTAAGTTTTAATCCAATATTACAATATGAATATAAATTTTGTGAGAATGATTGTTGTGATATGTTAGTGGATTATGCTTTTTACATTCAAACACATTAACATATCATACTTATTATATGAAAATTTAATATAAACTTTAATGATCATGATAGGCTTTATTTAAGTTTTATCATATATCATTGTTATTAATATCAGGGGATTCATAATCAATGGGACAAAAATATGTTATACATGATTCTAAGTTGATTTTAATCCTATCATCGATGATCTATACATACACTATTATGTTGCAAATCGAATATATAGATAAATCATATAAAAGTATGGTTAATTTACATATAAAAAGTGTGTTTGTGATTATCTTTAGATCTTTGAAGGATTTCGTTATTGATTAACTTGATTTGGTAAAAGCATATTTTGTTAGATGGTTATGTAGGGGATGATGAGTTGTGAGTATTATAGGGTTTTGATGCATGTGTAGGTATTTGTATATAATATATATTCATTTTTTTTTTTAATTTTTTTTAATTTAAATTAAAAAAAAAATTGCCTATAAATAAATCTTTTCCTTTTGTATAAAATTTTGTACATTATTATATTTGTTATATGGTTTGAATAATTGATTTAGATTTAGTTAAAATTTCGAACTAAAATAAAGTTTTTGACCTCAATATATTGTTATTTTGGTTGTGCTTTTGTATATATATAACAATTCATGAATGCCGTTATTTGATTGAATTATATATGTTTGACCGTATTGTAAATGTAAATTCTTAAATAAGTATATCACGTTTTGTTAGTTTGTTATATGTAGTTAGTCGAAACTTTTTAATTGTTGAAGTTTATGATTTTTTTACGTCAATTTCTTATATGTTATGTTAAAATATTGTTTTTTTAAGTTGTAGCACTTGTTTTTATTGTATTATTTTATACATGATATGAGTTAGAATTGCATGTTAAAGTATATATAATGTTGTATAAGTAAAATAGGTAATCATTACCTATATTTTTATATAGATTAATTTATTGTTAGTACTTGTTAATTGATTTTTTATTTTGTTATACTATTAATTTAGTAGTATACTCAACATAACATCAAAAACACTTGTTTATCTCCGATCATGAGCATCAAATTTCCGGTACTCAATCGATTTTCTTTCCCCCTCTTTAGATTTTAGTTTTTATTATTTTTTAATCAAATGCCTGATATTATATCTTCTTTTTTCCCCTTAGTGATTGAGATTATGTTTAATATTATTGATTCTTGATGATAACTGTTTTGGTTAGTTCATATATTGTTTTTTATAGCAATTTAGGGTTAATTTTAAGATTGTATATTTTTTGGGTAAAGAAATTTTAAGATTGTATATTTGCATGTGCTGTTTATTTTTTAGTTTGTGAAACCCCTAATTTGGTAAGTTTATTAGATTAAGATATTCTTATGTATTATTTTATTAGTTATTTATTATATTGTGATTTAAATTGTTGTATTCTATATTGTTCTTTGTTTATTGTTGTATCTAAATTTATTGTTTTGTTAGTTTAATAGTTTATGATCCTTTAGATTATTCATGTGTTTGATAAATCAGTTGTTATATGAATGTAAATGCCTCTCAAATCCATCATGTATAAAAGAATATGTTAAATACAAACATACTTAACATCCTTTGATTATCAAGACCTTTTAGTGATTACGACCATTAAGTATATACCAGTGTAAACATACCTACAATACTTTCATACAACAAGTCTTATAAGGTTTTTTTTGACTTTGTGAAGATAATAGTGTGATTTGTGTTAGTTTAATAGTTTATGATCTTTAAATTACTAATGTTTGTGCTAAATCAGTTGTTAAATGAATGTGTTTCATTAAGTAGGGTTGTGCATTGTAGTTAGTAATGCTTTGTAACATATTATGAATTAGTTTACGCGATCATAATTGATTTGTAAAGGATGTTATTTAGTTGTTAAATTGGGAATTTAGTTGGATTTTGTTATGTGTATGTTTGTTGGTTTAGTGTTGGCAGTTGAGTTTTTATTGTTGATGTAGTTCAATATGGATTTGCTGTCATAAATAGTGGTGTGTTGTGTTTTGTATTTCCCGTTACTTATAAGTTGATGTGGTGTGTGGCAGAAAATGATTGGAACGCAGTTTGTTATTGAAGTTGATAGTAATACATATCAGAAGAAGCTGGTATATTTGTTGTGTTTAAACAGTTTTCAAATTTGACAAATAAAATCTTTTTTGTTATTATGATTTTCTAATCGTGTTTATTAACAATGTTATGTTTTATTTTATTTCAGGATCTTCCAGTTTTGTTCAAGAAGGTTTATATTAATGGCAAAACATGGGTTTATTTGATTAACAACAGATGTAAGAAATTTAAGGTGTTGTTAAAGGAAATAAAAGGACAATGGAAATTTGATAAAGAAACTTGGGAACACTTCATTAAGCTAAGTGGATATGAAGATATTACATTGTTACACTTTTTAAACGAAAGTGCGGATACATATTATGTAACAGGGTATGATGCAATGATATTGAATCAAGTGATTATGGAACGTTGAATGTACCAGGAAGACTTGCAAGGTGCACTGCTATAGTAGGTCATAATATAGAGGAATGTCCGGTATGTTGAATATAGCATATGTTATTTAACTAAATTAGAATGTTTGGTTCATTAAGTATATTATTCGATGGTATCCGATAATTTATTTTTGTGTTTTTTCGTAGGTTCTACCATTCAATTTTCTTCCTTATGTAGGTAATAATGTTTTCATGATTAAAGTGAATGGTTTTGAAGTTTAAGTGATGCATGGGTTTCAAGCTTTTCCTGGACAGAGCATAAATTATGGACATGTGTTTTCCAGGTTGGATTGGGATGATGTTGTTCTTTTTGGAGGCTTTGTTCCTGGAAGAAGGATTGTATTGACTAACATTCTGAATATTAGGTTGAGTCTTATGAGCTTTATGGGTGATGGTCGCGAATTGACTACAGAAAAAGTTCCTCACACAGTATTGCATTTTGATCAACCAAAGCACATTTTTGATAACGGTAAGTATGCATAAGTTCATGAGTTTTGTTTGAAAATAATGTTTTTAAAGTGGGCTTACACGTTTCTTTAATTTTGTTGGTAGATCCTCGTATATTCCAAATATGTAATTGGCGTGGTCATGAGTTGGAACACAATGATGAGAATAGAACTTTTTACACGAAGCTTTATTGCTATGTGTTTGAGCAACACCGTCTTGTAAGTTTTTTGAAACATTCCTTCTTTATCAATTTCTTTTGAAATGATTTGTTAATTAAGGCGGTATTAACTAATAATGTTATATCGAATTAATGTAGACAATACCGAGGATTTGTGGCTTTAAAGCTATCCAATTATCTTCATGCATTGCTTCGACACAAGACATTTGCATTCAACATGTTTACGCACCAAGATATCCACTCAGAAAGGCCAGATCGGATAACTCATATTTCTTTTAAAGATAATTGGAGGCAACTTGCTCGAGATTGGAATTTGCATCAGAATCAGACATTAAGGTTTAAGTATGTGGCGGATGTTCCAGATGAGCAGGAGTTTATATTTTTTGGGGAAGAGCCAATATATATGCCTGTATTTGATGTTTATTGAAATATGATTGTTTAATGGATTATTATGCTCTGGAGGTTTTGTTTGGAACGATTATTTTATGTGGTCGATGGTTAATTGTTAGAAGTATGATATGGGTTATGGTATGTTAGGAATTGGAAATTCCATAAGTAAAGTATCGGTCACCCCAAATATTATCTTTCATAAGTTAGCTCTTAAACATATCGTTAGTTACGTTATTTATCAGTTTATTAGTTAGTTATTAGTTTAGTTTAGCGTAGTGTAACACCGTGGAGGAAGGACGGGTCTTTACCTTTGTATGCACGATCCACGAGCCGATGGGAGGTCGTGTATTCTCGTAACTATAAATACCCCTTCCATCCATGGAAGGGGTGGTGCTTTTCAATCTAACATTCCATATTTTGTTCATCAAGTCTCTACCAAGAAAACACCCAACTCTCTACTTTCTCTCTCTAATGGCTAACATGTCTTTTGATCATCCAAGACCACCCGAATCATCAACACAATAATATTATCGATCCTACAATTGGTATCAGAGCCAAGGTTATTGTGTCTTGATGGTTGTAATTCTTGTTTTTAAGATGAGAGGTTGCTTCATGGTTGTAATTGGATAGACCATGCTGGACATTTAACTGAAGAATCCACATTTTACCAACGACTTTATCCGTTTGTGCTTGATTATGGTAGATTGGTAAGGATATTTTCTTTATTCAAATTCAAAATCTTGTATGTTTGACATATATTTATTACTCTATAAGTTTGAAGATATCTTCTTTGTATATTTTTAAAAAAACATGTTGCTCAATATTGTAGACTATACCGGCTCGTTTTATGGATGCTAATCAACTTCAAGGTTTTCAATATGCAATTTTAAGAAGGATGGATACAGAAAGGCGTGTAGTTTTGAAATTTGAATTTCATCCAGAAAGTCCATGGAGAAATGATCACATGACATTGAGGACTAATTGGAAGATTCTTGCTTGAGAATTTAACTTTCCAATGAACAAAATGATTTGGTTTCAGCTTGTTGGAACCACACTTATCCTGATTTTGAAGTTGAGCTGTTCAATGGTCCTATTCCGTTGGTTCCTATATTTGATGTTTGCTGAGATGATGTGAGGTTCGTTCTTGATGTTGTGATGTGGTTAAGAACATGCTTTGTTTGGTATATGTGATAGATGTGTCATGAAATAGAACTTGGTAGTTCATAGTTTGTTGTGGTTGATGCTATTTCGTTTGGCATGTTTATGATGGATATTAGTACTAATGTTATGCATAGGGTAATAGCGTAGGAATTAACGAATGTATTTCGCAACTCTTTTTTTTACTATGTAAAATGCCTATGTGGTTATGCATTAGGTTTCATGGTATGTGAAATGCTACTATGTTTTATGTGAAAATATGTTGTTTATATATTTTCTGTCGTTGTGATTTGTAACTTCTTAAATCATTAATTTAGAAGCCACCAAATTAGTTGTTCAGTATAGATTTTATTCACTTTGTTGATGTAGTCTCAACAAACACAATTAAAATGACAATATTTATCTCTCCAATGTTACCTAGAACAATGGTTCCAAAATGACTTGCAAACAGAACTTTCAAACTAAAACACAATATTCAACATAAATAAATAATCCAAACAAAAACAATTTTAAAAATATACAAAACATTGTATTTACATTCCAACTAAAAACTATCTACTAAAGTGTTTCGTATAATATTTTTTGTGAGTTGTTTGACCATCCAAATCTTGTATTCCAGTTTTAATTATTCATCCGCATCACGTGCTATTTTTTCACACTTCTTGATTGATTCTTACTTGTTGAAAGAAAAAATAATCAATGACTTATAAACAAAGTATAGATCATATAATCAAAAACATACCTTCCGAATATCATAAACTTTTACAATGATTATTTATTAATGAAATAAAATCAATACATTTAAACAATATACAATAACTTATAAAAACAATCATATATAAATTAATCATCAACAACATACCTTATGAATATCGTATAGAAAATAAAAATATGGATCATATATATATATATATATATATATATATATATATATATATATATATATATTATCTAATATAACTAAAAGCGGGCACAAGAACTCCCAAACAACATTGCACATTTAATGCTAACTTACACAAGTTGGCAAAATAGCCCCTGAGATTTAGGTGTCGTTGCAAAGCAAGTCCTCTAGCATTAATTGCTATCTATAGCAGTTTGGCACAAATAGTCCCTAAGGTTTAAGTGTTGCTGCGAAGTAAGTCCTATAAAATTAATTGGTATCTATAGCAATTTGGAAAAAATAGTCCCTATCCAAATTCACGTCTACAAAAGCAATCCCGCTGCATCGCGCGGGTTTCCACACTCGTTAATTAAAAAAATAACTTCTGCATCTCTTGAACGTCTTTGTGGCTGCATAACAATAAAAACAATATAAACAATATGGATCATATATATAATAATAAAAAACATAACTTCTGAACCTTCTAAACTTTTACCATGATTATTTACTAATGGAATAGAATCAATACAAATAAACATTATACAATAACTTACAAAAACAATCATATATAAATTAATCAATTAACAATATGGATCATATATATATAATAATCAGAAACATACCTTCTAAATCTCCTAAACGTCTTTGTGGCTGCAACATACCTTCTGAATATATAAATTAATCAATAAACAACATGGGAAAAAATAATCAATGACTTATAAACACAATATAGATTATATAATCAGAAACATACCTTTTGAATATCATAAACTCTGAATCTCCTAAACGTCTTTGTGGCTGCAACATACCTTTTGAATATATAAATTAATCAATAATAATATGGGAAAAAATAATCAATGACTTATAAACACAATAGAGATCATATAATAAAAAACATACCTTCTGAATATCATAAACTCCGAATCTCCTAAACGTCTTTGTGGCTGCATAACAATACAAACAATATAAACAATATAGATCATATATATGTAATAATCAAAACATAATTTCTGAATCTACTAAACTTTTAACATGATTATTTACTAATGGAATAGAATCAATACAAATAAACATAGATCATATAATAAAAAACATACCTTTTGAATATCATAAACTCTGAATCTCCGAAACGTCTTTGTGGTCTGCATAACAATACAAACAATATGGATATATATATATATATATATATATATATATATATATATATATATATATATATATATATATATATATATATATATATATATATATATATATAGAATCTAGATCAAATAAGATCAAACTTAAAGTTGTTAAAATGAGATCCAACTAAAATTTGACAAGTGACACTCTCCTTACAACAAAAATTAATTTTTTATTAACTACAACTAAAATTGTTAAAGTTTCGATAAATTTCTTTTTAAAATTTACGAAACCTAGGTGATACACTTTTATTAGAAGTGTAATGTGTATCTTGTTTTTGTATGTGTATCAGGTTTTGGAATATTTATTAGTGTAATGTGTATAAGGTGTATCACTAATCCAAACTCATGTATCATTTGGTTATTAGTTGCTAAAATGTTAATTTGTATTATTATTATTTTTTGTGTATTATTGCTAAAATTGTTATTTATAAATGTTTTAGTGATTTTTAGACTAGATCTTATTTTTACAACTTTAAGTTTGATCTCACGTTAACTCTCCTATATATATATATATATATATATATATATATATATATATATATATATATATATATATATATATATATATATATATATATATATATATATATATATATATATATATATATATATATATATGTTAGGAATTAGAAATTCCGGTATTAAAGAGTCGGTCACCTCAAGTATATGTAATCGTTAGAAAGCTCGTAGTCGTAGTTCTTTTAAGTTAAGTAGTAATTTAGTTAAGTAACACCGTGGAGGACGGACGGGTCTTTACCCTGTATGCCCGATCCATGCCCAAAGTGTGGCGAGTTATGTAAGACTATAAATACTCTCTACCTTCCAAGGTAGAGTTGGAGCTCATAATAATATCTTTCACTTTCTCTCACTAAGTTCCTAAACCTCTAACTTTTCTCTCTAGAATTTCATCTTATACGCCACCTTGTGTTATGGTTTGATGTGTATGTGAAAAGTTATATCTCACAATTGGTATCAAGAGCCATGGTTAGATCATATCTTGCACATCTTTGGATTTATAGTGGTTTTAAGGTGGTTTTGAGTTTGAAAAGTTTAGTGGTTTTGCATCATTTGGTTGATTTCTTGTGTTAAAGTTTGAATTTTGTTGGTACTTTTGTGTTTAGAATCATCATAAGTGTTTAGGTTTTCATTTGGTAGCTTGAATCATCTTGGTTGGGTTGTTTTGGATTGAAAAGTGATGTTTATATGGTTTTCATGGTGGCGAGTTAGTTCACGGATAACCTTTCTTCATAGCGACTTGCTTCATTATTTTGTAGCGACTTACGATGTTAAAAGCTAGCGAGTTAGAGCTAGCGAGTTAAGGACAAGTAGTGGACTCTCCACTCGGGTAGCGACTTAATGGTAGCGACTTGGTCGATGTGAGTTGCTCTTTAGCGACTTGTGTTTCTAGCGACTTGTGTAGCACTGCGCCAAAATTTGGTTAGCGACTTGGTCGATGTGAGTTACTACTTAGCGACTTGTTTTTCATAGCGACTTGGGATTCTAGCGACTTGGCGTCTAGCGAATTAATTGGTAGCGACTTAGTGGATTTGTTTCTAGCGACTTAGAGCTTTATCATCTAGCGACTTGAGTGATTGTTACGGTTTTCTCTTGATTTAGTAAAATCCGTGAAAGAATCTATTTCCGGTTTAATCATTGAGTTATAAAATCCGTATAATCGATAACATGTCCACCAACGTCCCCATCATCTCCACGATTCGAGGATGTACAAGCGGTGGATCGGATACTAAATCCACCCATGCTTGATGAGGCCGACTACGATTCTTGGGCTCAACGAATCAGATTGTATTGCCTTGGAAAGGAAAATGGAGTCAACATTCTCAAATCCATTGATGAAGGACCATATCGGGTTGAGGCGACTAGAGACATACTTGATACTAATGAAGATGGCACTCCTTTTACGGAATGGGCGGACCTAAGATGTATGATGAGCTTGATGATAAGGAGAAAAGAGATTCGATGCGAGATATCAGGGCTTCAAACATTGTCCTTCAAGGTCTTCTAAAGACATCTACAAGCGATCAATCATAACACTGATGCAAAGGCTGTTTGGGATAATGTTAAGATGCTTCTCTCGGGTTCGAACTAACCATGGAAGACAGAGAATCACAACTCTATGTAATTTGAGCACTTCAAGATGAAACCAGGATGAGAATGTCTATGAGTACTATGTGAGATTTCATAAGTTAGTTAATGACATGAGGAACATCGAATGACTATGCCTAACATTCGCTTGAATTCAAAATTTGTAAACAACATGAATCCCGAATGACACAAGTTTGTTACACTGTGAAGCTTACTAAAGGATTGAAGAACACAAACTATGAGCAACTCTATGCCTTCCTCCTTCAAAATGAGAGTCATGCCATGTTTGAAAAGAGAATTCTTGATCAGTTCAAAGGTCGGGAGATACAAGGTCTACAAATGATTCATCCGCCTTCTTCACAAATGATGGGACTTCCAACAATGCTTCTCAAGTTGCACTCATGAATCATGATAATCACAAACCCATTTCGATCCAAGGTTCAAGCAACGATGCAAATCTTTGTCATGGAACATTTCATCACTCAACTAACACTCATGGTTAAAGAGAACAGGACACTTTCACCTCACACCAACAAACTCCACACTGTAATGAGATCCGAACCGCCTCAATCTTCACAATCATTCTACGATAAGATATGGGAAAATTATGGGGCAACCAGATTCGGAAAAAGATGATGATCGGGGAAGGGGTGGTCTTTGGTAGAAGATATGTGGGCAATCGAATCGAGGAAGGAATGGTAACCAAGGTCAAGCTAAGCCGATCAAATGCTATAACGTGGTGGTGAAGGACACATTGCAAGGAACGCACATCTCCAAAGCGTCCTCGAATGCCGATTACTTGAGAGATAAGATGTTCTTTGGCACAAGCTCGGGACAATGGTGCTGCGTTGGATGAAGAGGAATTGCTGTTTCTTCTTGAGAGCAATGCAAAGACCTATGATGCGAGATGTGGATGAGCGACCTATTCGGAGATAGGTCACAATCATCGAATGCCTTCAAGTCACGACCGTGATGCTTACGATTCGATGTAGATGATGGACCCATCGCACACACAATCTTTATGGCTAGCATCTCTCAATGGTTTCTCCCAAGATCTCTTCCTCACCACAAGCCGGCACATCCAAGGACAAACTCATCTCGAGGTATTAAAACTATACGATGATGTTGATGTGCAATGATGCATGACAAAGTACATCCAATGAAACTTTTGAATCAAATATTGAAAATATGGGTAATATCAATATTGTCCCATACGATCAATACGTGAAACAAAGTGAAAGTGAAATTGTACCAAGTGATGCATCTTCTGCGATCAACAATGACTATATCTTTGATGAATACACGCATGTGCTCGATGATTCCATAATTTTCGAACTAAATGCCTATAAGGAACGTGTTGCTATTTATGAACAACGTGCAAAATTTGAGTTGACCACTCGTGAGCGGAAATGGATGTCCAAGTAAGTACATGTAATTAGAAAAAGTAAGTTTAGAGAAGAAGTGTTGAAACAAGAATTAAATTCCTTGCAAGAAAAACTTTCTAAAACAACTAAACAAAACAAGAACTTCAAGAAAATGTGAAAATGCTTAAGCAAGAATTTAATGCAAAGGAATCAAAACTCTTGAGAGATTTTTCTAATCAAAACTTTGAAAAACAAACTAGAAAACAAGTTGTACATACAAGGAAACACCATTCAGATTTGCACATGGTCACCAAACATCGTGTCTTAAGCGATAAGCATAGCATTCCCTGGTTGAGGAACCGAATCCAGAGGTAATTAAAAAGGCTAGAAATGCTCATAAGGTGCTTTATGATGGAAATGAAACTTAAGCCTAGACAGAATCCTAGTTGCGTTGAATGCACCGAGGAAGATAAGAAATCGAGACGAAATCACTAGGAAAAGATGAATAAGAAACAAAATGATCCCAAATGCAAAGAAAAACATAAATATCACTCCTCATGATTATAAGAAGGAAAACTGGATTGCATTAAACAAGTTTAAGCCTCGAGACTTTGTTGACTCGAACAAGTTTTCGGAAAATGGATTTAGATAATGAAGCGAAAATATTGTAGAAACAAACCCTCCCTTCGAAAATGCCTAGAGCAACTGTGTGTATCCTCCTAATACACCTATGCATCTTGTACCTAGAACAATTGCCACTAAAAGCAAGACATTAATTAGCCAATACGTTATATTCCAACTATTTGTTGATTTTGAGAAAACTTGCAAGAAAAGGATCACTCCCATTGGTATAAGCGAAGGTGAAAGAGGTTTTGAACAAATGAAAGAATGTTATTTAAGCGAGGTCATGCCTTTCTTTAAACTTCTAAAAGATCACTTTGAGAGTCTTAAAAGGGGTAGAAGGTCGATATTAAGGGTATGGAAAAGGAATTTGATGCAATGGTTCTTTGAAGTTAGTGATTATGGCGTGCACTAAAATATAATGAGATTGAGAAAAGAACTTGCATACATTAAATGAGAATCTTATTACCGAATGTGTTGCTCAAGATGTGTTTTTCAACGCTTCAAATTGCTCTATTAATGCTTCCAAATTTCATGAATTATCGTGGCCTGAAAGTCTCCATGATCGTGTCATTGAGCTTGAAAAACTAATTCTAAACTAAGCGAGAAAATTGAGCTGGATGATCACGACACTTTGGTTAAACATTTTCTAAACTAGAAGTTGAGTATTTTAATCTACAACTAAAATATCAACATCTCAAAGAAAATGTCAAAACTTCAAATATCAAGACATCTTCGATGCTCCGAGTTTGATGCGGTTTTCAAATTAACAAACGAGATGAGCAGATTCATGCTCGATGTAACACGATCGTAAAATTGAAAGCCCAAATCTCTCAATTAAAGGGTCAAGCGAACAATATGACAGTTCCCAAATGCCTCCTCCTTAGATTCTCGAATTCTCAAACGTTTCATCTTCAAAATCTAGTAAATGCTTTACAAAAGGAAAGCGAAAGTTTTCTAGAAGAAAATGAAAAGGTTAAACGTCATTTCAATGAGTTGTTTGAATCAATTAAAGTCACTCAGTAATAAAAACAACCAACAAATAACTTCATTGCAAAAGGAAATTGAGAATCAAGAGTCGGTAAAAGGAAAATGCCAATGTTCAATGAGGAAAATGTTATATCAAAGGGTCACTCTAGTAATAAATATGCTTTACCTGACATATGTCCCCTCACCTAAGGAACAACAAACTTGCCATTCAAACATATTTTCATCCCTTAAGGAGTGCTTAGAATGTCTGCGTGAGATTGTTGAAGAGGATAAGCTAGAGAAACCTCATGATAATGCAATTGGACATGCTTGCTTATATGCCAAACGATCTCAAGAAATCTTAGAATGCTTGATCACAATATGCCCAAAGTCATTAGGTGAGAGAGTTAATCCTTTGATTCCATGCTCAATGCCTAAAGCTAAGTATGATACGCTTCGATTCCCAATGTTTTGAAAGTGAATGTGAGTGTGCCTTTAAAAATTTCGATTCGGATCATCAATGCTAAGAAAGAGAACTCAAGTGTGCCTTCTAGAGTACAAATCACGGTACCTCTAGTTTTAAGAAAGTGAACCTTAGTGCACCGCATGTAGGTCGATCCCAGTACATCTAAACAGTGATGCAAAGAGTAGTTAAGCCAACTAATGTTCCCATTCCCCACAGAGTAATCGGTGACATTAAGCGGAGCGGTCAAAGTCTCAAGACAATACAAGGAATGATAGGACCTCTCAAGCTAAGAATGTGCACCGAAGAAAGTAGAAGAACAATCTAGGAACCTTAAGTTTGAATCGAATAAAACGAATCGTGTTGATTCTAGTATCGACCATAGGCGTCATCAGAATTAATTCAATTCGATACTATTTGCAAAACTTGTACCGATGTTTGCTTGAATTCATTTCTAATCATGGATGTGATGTCAATGTTTTGCCTAATGATGTTAATTGTCCAGATTAATATTGTTAATGCTAAAATTCATGCTAAAAAGACTAAAAGGCAAAACGAAAGAAAGCTAGAAAACAATGGAAACCCACGGGAAGAACATTCGTGAGAATAGGTTTTTATTGGATACCATTGGTCATAAGACCAATCGATAATGCCCACTAGAAAATGGATGCTCTTGGTAGAACTATTCCCTTAAAGTGGTCACATCGTAAAACAGGCTATCTGAGACACTAGTATTGCATCTACTCACAATGATTCCATTACCTCACCGTCTGATGTGAATGCTTCTATTTCGATGGGTGTTCCAACTGCTACTAACCAAATGGAACCCATTCTTGCATGGGATCCCAATTATCCGATTATCCATTCTTGTCTGTGTTCAACCGCAGATCGTTCAAATCGCTCGTGGTACACGGACTCATTTGTTCCAAGCATATATTTGGAGACCGGTCACGGCTCATGAACCGTGAGCAAATTCATCGGGGCTATTAGATTTGGTAATGATCATTTCGGTGCTATTATGGGTTATGGATATTATGTTGTTGGTGATAGTGTCATCTCAGTGTATTATGTGGAAGGTTTAGGTCATAATCTGCTCGCTGGTCAATTGTGATTACGATCTAGAAGTAGCCTTGTAAAACATACCGCTTCGTTAGAAATCTTAATGGTAAGGAACCTGTTGAAAGGAACTCGTGGCTCAAACCTTTACACTATCTCTATCGATGACATGATGAGAGCTTCACCAATCGCTTGTTATCAAAGGCTTCAAAGACAAAGTCATGGTTATGGCATCGTCGTCTCAATCACTTGAACTTGGCACCATCAATGATCTTTCCGAAAGGACTTAGTTGTAGGGTTACCTAGACTAAAGTATGAAAAGGATCATCTTTGTTCAAAGATGTCAATTGGGAAAAGCAAGAAGTATTCTATAAATCCAAACCTACTAACACCGTCACGAAGTTCTTCATATGATTCATATGGATTTATGTGGACCAATGAGGTGCAGAATATCTTTGGGAAGAAATATGTTAGTTGTGGTTGATGATTATTCTAGATTCACACCGGTCAAGTTCTTAAGGACAAAGGATGAAACTCGATATCATCATCAAACTCATCAAACAATTGCGAGTTAGACTAAACAAAGCCGCTGTAATTATCGTAATGCACAATGGAACCGAGTTTGTCAACAAACAACTTAGTGAATTCTATGAAAGCGTTGGAATCACCATCAAAGAAGTGTTCCACGAACCCTCAACGAGCGGTGTAGTTGAAAGAGGAAATCGTACTCTTGTTGAATTGCTAGAACAATCTTTGATCTACTCAAAGGTTCCAATGTTTCTCGGGTGAAGCAATTGCCACGTGCATGCTACACAAAATCGTTCCCTGATTCACACCATTCATGGAAAAACTCCATATGAACTTGTCCACAGAGAAAACCTAATCTATCTTTCCTTCGTGTTTGGTGCCTTGTGCTATCCAACTAATGAGGTCAAGACTTGGGCAAACTTAGAGCTAAAAGCGACATTGGAGTATTTGTAGGATATGCACCAAACAAAAGGGATACCGAATCTACAACAAAAGAACCCGAAATATCATGGAAACAATTCACGTTACGTTTGATGAGTGACGGTCAAATGGCTCTGGACACTCTAGTTGAGGACCCGCACTTCAAATCAGTCCTATTGGTTCATCCCTTGTTCCAAACTCCTCTCTAGAAACGCTTATATGTACCTCCATCCGAAGATGATGTAAAGAAATTGTTTGATTTAATGTTTGATGAACTCGATGAGTCTACTACTAATGAGGTGTTGATCCACAACAGAGGATGCTCATATTCCGGTGAATGAAGTCAATCCATCGCTTTAATATCCAGAAGTCAAGAAGCACACTGCTGGCGATCCTTGATCTCATCAACAAATCATCATTCTTCAAATGTACATCATGGAAATGTTTACGCATCAATGATGAAGTTAATCCCTTTGCGACTCTGAAGATGCTCCATTTGAAAACATATTTGCTACTCCTGAATCATCATCGAACCATCTTCTTTGAGACATCGACTCGACTACTTCAGTTCCTCAACAAATGCCACATGAACACCTCGAAAATGGACTCACGATCATCCATTAGACAACATCATTGGAAATCCTCTCGCCCCGTATCAACCCTAAGCAACTCAGAACCGATGCCTTATGGTGCTTCTTCAACTCAAGACTATCTAAGATCGAACCAAAAGATGTTAAAACTGCTATGAATGAAGATAGTGGTTCAATGCTATGCAAGATGAAATCCATGAGTTTGATAAATGCGGATGTATGGGAGTTAGTACTGCCCGATCAAGCTATGATTATAGCTCTAAAATGGATCTTCAAAGTAAAACTTGATGAGCATGGTGATGTGTTGAAAAACAAGGCTCGATTAGTTGCTAAAGGATATCGTCAAGAGGAGGTATAGACTTTGAAGAATCTTTTGCTCCGCTTGCTCGAATCGAGGTAATCGAATCTTTCCGCTAATCTTTGCTAGTAAGAACATGGTAGTTTATCGGATGGATGTAAAGACGGCATTTCTAAGCGGAGATCTTAAAGAAGTCGCTCACGTCACCAACTGAAGGATTTGTGAATCAAGAGCATCCTACTCACGTTTATCGCTTGAAGAAGGCTCTTACGGTTTAAAGCAAGCTCCAAGGGCATGGTATGATACCCTATCAAAGTTTCTTCTATCAACCGGATTCATCAAAGGAGCGATTGATCCTACATTGTTCACCGGAAGTCGTGCAAACATTTGATTCATGTTCAAATTTATGTTGATGATATTATTTTTGCCTCGATGACCCAATGGAATGTGATCGTTTTCAAATGAAATGAGTTCAAAGTTTCAAATGTCAATGATGGGACAAATGTCATTTTCTTGGGGTTACAAATTTCAAAGTCCCGAGGCATTTTCATAAATCAATCTAAATATGCAAGTGAGATTTTAAAGAAATTTGGATTTGATTCAGTGACCTGCTGACACCCCATGATTGACCGAACCAAACTAGATGAGGACCTCTCGGGGATCATGATTGACCAAACGAATATCGAGTATGATTGGATCCACGATGTATCTCACGCCGATGAGACCGCACATTTTGTTCTCTGTGTGCATGTGTGCTAGATACCGTGCTAAGCCTACTAAAAGCACCTTGAAGCGATTCGCGGGTCTTTCGGTATCTCCAAGGAACCATCAACATGGGACTATGGTACCAAGGACACGGTATGTCACTAACGGCCTATGCGAGATCTTGATCATGCGAGTTGTCAAGATACACGTCAAGCGTCGAGGTGCTCGTTTTGGGTGATAAGCTTGGTGGTCTTCAAAAACAAATGAGTACTTTATTTCTCTACGGAGGTGAATACATAGCCATGTCATCTTGTTGTGCTCAAATCTTATGGATGAGATCTCAATTATCGACTATGGCTTTGAATTCAACAAAATCCCTCTGTCTTGTGATAATAAAGTGCTATTGCTCTCATGCAACAACGTTCAACACTCAAGAGCAAAGCATATCGACATTCGACATCATTTCATCGGGGAACAAGTGGAAAAAGGTGTGGTGGAACTATATTTTGTGAGGTCTGAATATCGGTTAGCGGACATTTTCACCAAAGCTCTTCCAAGAGAACGTTTGAGTTTATTCTTCCACGTCTTGGTTTGAAAAGCCTTCAACGGAAACTCTCAAACGTCTTCGGAAGAAGGCGAGGAGTAAAGGTCTTTCTTCATCTATCTCTTGTAAATAGTTATTCGAAAAACAAAATAGAAAAATATAAAACCTTCAAAATCCATAAAATTTGAAAATTGAAAAATCTTCAAAAATATTGTCATTTTTGTCATGTTTTTCTCGGTTCGATAATATCTACTTTGTCTTTGTCATCATTCAAAGAATGACACGGGTCTTTAGATGTTGTTCAATTCTTAAAAAAAAAAAAAAAAAAAAAAAAAATTTAAAAAATCAAAAAATCAAAAATATTTTGGGAGAAAGATAAATGGTTTATTGTCTTCTTGAGAATAAACCGGGTTTAAAGAAAGAACGAGCCATGTTTTACCAAGTTTTCAAATCTTATGCTCGATTCTATAAACTCCTATCTGCTTGAAAACTAAATGCTTTGAAAATTAACTCAATCTCTATTTTTGATAATCATCGGGACTTATTTGTCAAAATCTCTATCTCAATCAACAACCTCGTCATTGATTGAGGGGGAGAATGATTTCAATTAAATTAAAAAGTTATTTGGCATTAAATTGTTTTCACAAGATATACATGCATGGTTTTATAAATGGAGTTTAAAGTCTTAAATCCGATCCTTATCGAGTTCAAGCGCTTTCACAATCAAGTCACAATTCTCCACAAAGCTTTCAAAATCAATTTAAATCTATCGAGATCACAAATCTCAAATGATTTGATAATTGTGATCGGGAGAATGTGTGATTTAAATTAGATTTAAGCGATAATTAGGTAAATGGTTATAAGCGGATGTACATGCTATCACGCCCACATGTGACAAACGATTTCAAATTTTCATGCACATGTTGACGGGAGCATCTATCTTAAACCTTTGATTTGAAACGCGATCATTTATCCCATGCGGGTTCCTCTAGTATGTGCAAAACTCTTTTCAAACCTCGAGGCACATATTGAGGGGAGCAAAATCATGGAAACCTCATCCTTCCGTAAATGCTATACCCACTTGATCTGTTGAGGAAGTGATGTTGATATCTTTAGAAAATGGTAATCAAAAGAAGTTAATTCTTTCTCTTGCCTCCGTGTAAAACATTTTCAAATACTTGATGCACATGTTGAGGGGAGTTCTCATTCTAAAATATCAAAACAATTCAGTACAAATGCTTTGATAATATATCACATGTATCGAATTGATTTTCAAATGGTTTTCAATTGGATCAATGGCGAGATGAACAATACCAAATTGACCGACCAACTTTACTTTATGTACGGTGATATAAGGATGATAAGGTTAGGTATTGGTTCCCATGATCCGCGTAATCAGGAGGGATCTACCGAGGACAATCCACTAGTTAGTGTAGAAGTCCTTAGGTATGATGATAAAAGAGAAAAGTGAGATATGGGAAGAGTGCGGACTAAGAGGTGAGCTAATCTTGGAATAAACCCAACAAGGTAATAGCTATGAAGTCTCGGTAAGCACTGAAGGGGTTGAAGAATTAAAAGGAATTGAATGAAAATAGGGTGAAAACAAATAGCCTCCATTAATTCAACCTTAGGCGAAACCGGTTCACTTCATATGCTAATCGCGATGGTAACATCGGTATTGAAGACAAGACGTCATGGACCCGGTGGCCTCGCACTTCAACTTTCCAAACCACTCAAGTTCCTCTTAAAGGGCTTGTTTCATTCTCACGGGAACCGACATTATCTATCGACTTTCTCTTAGAGATGGTTGATATTGAAGAGGAGACCCTCCCTAGTCTCCGTTATAGGATCCAAATATGCACAAATTGAGTCTAGAGCCACGAGATCATCAATAAATCTCATTAGGACACTTTCAATGAAGACTCTGCTTTCACACAATGTGGAAAGAGAGATTATATCTTGAGTCCTCGCATTATCCTTGTGGTATTGCTGGAACATCCGAGTGATGTGTTTACATTCACAATGAAGATGGAAAGCCTTCCGAGCCAACATCAAACAAGCTCACGGTAGGTGGCATGTGAGATCTATCATATAGATCAACCATGTGACAACCGAGCAGAAACAATGGGCAATTCAAATTCTTGAATCAATCTCGGTTCGGTTAGGGATTGCGGATACCTTTGAAAACCGGTCTTTGTGCTTAAAAACTCTTTTCTTTAGCACATCGTTGTACTCATTTTTCAAACCAAAAGGTATTTTATGATTGATAATTGATTTTCAATAAAACCTTCGTTGTATTGCAAAACAATTTCTATTGAAAGCAAATACGATTGTTTTTCAAATCTTTTTCATCAATCGATGAACTTAACATTCATTTGGTTCACTCACTCCGTGTTGTCTTCTTTGAGGCGTTCGGTTTGAGAACGGCTGAAACAACGCGAAACCCTGTCAAGGAGATTCTTAGGAATCCTACGATCACGAGCGATTGTAGCGATCAACGGGGAACAAGTGGGCGTGTACCTCAATTCATCGAAAGTGATCAAAGACACTTTCTTGCGATTTGTTGCTAATCGTTGTATGCGAGTACGCCCGACGCTTGCGGTGATCGAGAATGAAGCGGTCAATCCATAGCCGCATGCTCACTTAACACATTCATCTCAAAAGAAATCATGATTAGTGCATCAAAGACTAGGATATTTTCACTCCATGCTTACGCTTTCTGTTGCGCCAATATCGTGATTCAACAAATGCTTCCGCTACTACGATGAGAAGATATCATGATCCGAATGTGAGCATGTCGGTCCCAAAGTCACAACACCACAATGGATGTCTCGAGATTGTTGATAGTGATGATCTCAAATGATGGCTCAAAATTATCATCACGTGGATCGATAAAGACCTCCACTTGGAATAACCAAACATACAATGAAGAATCAATGACTACGAGCTTAGGAGCAAAGGACTACATCAAGAATGCAAGATCAAGTGTTAGATGTAATATATATTTGTATTCAATGTAATTTTGGTACATGATTGAGGTGACCTCCTTAGGGAGATTGTTAGGAATTAGAAATTCCGGTATTAAAAGTCGGTCACCTCAAGTATATGTAATCGTTAAGCTCGTAGTAAGTAGTTCTTTAAGTTAAGTAGTAATTTAGTTAAGTAACAAGTGGAGGACAGACGGGTCTTTACCAGCTGTATGCACGATCCAGCACCCAAAGTGTGGCGAGTTATGTAAGACTATAAATACTCTACCTTCCAAGGTAGAGAGTTGAACTCATAATAATATCTTTCACTTTCTCTCACTAAGTTCCCTAAACCTCTAACTTTCTCTCTAGAATTTCATCTTATACGCCACCTTGTGTTATGGTTTGATGTGTATGTGAAAAGTTATATCTCACAATATATATATATATATATATATATATATATATATATATATATATATATATATACACACATATATATAATAATCAAAACATTTATACAATAACTTACAAAAATAATCATATATAAATTAATCAATAAACAATATGGATCATATATATATATATAATAATCAGAAACATACATTCTAAATCTCCTAAACGTCCTTGTGGCTGCAACATACCTTTTGAATATATAAATTAATCAATAACAATATGGGAAAAATAATCAATGACTTATAAACATAATATAGATCATATAATCAAAAACATACCTTCTGAATATCATAAACTCCGAATCTTTTAAACGTCTTTGTGGCTGCATAACAATACAAACAATATAAACAATATGGATCATATATATATATATAATAATCAAAAACATAACTTCTGAATCTCCTAAACTTTTAACATGATTATTTACTAGTGGAATAGAATCAATACAAATAAACATTATACAACAACTTACAAAAACAATCATATATAAATTAATCAATAAACAATATGAATCATATATATATATATAATAATCCGAAACATACATTCTAAATCTCCTAAACGTCTTTGTGGCTGCAACATACCTTCTGAATATATAAATTAATAAATAAACAATATGGATCATATATATATACAATAATCAGAACACACCTTTTAAATATCCTAAACGTTTTGTGCAACATACATTACGAATATCATTCTAAATCTCCTAAAGGTCTTTGTGTTACAACATACCTTTTGAATATATAAATTAATAAACAAACAATATGGATCATATATATACAATAATCGAAACACACCTTTTAAATATCCTAAATGTTTTTGGGTAACATACATTACGAATATCGTGCACAACCTACAAAACATTACAATAATACAAAAACAATTCAAACAATATAAACAATATGAATCATAGATATTGATAAGGTTTTAAAATGTATCTTTTGAGGGTCGTTTAAGCCCTTATTTGATCACTTTTGTATCCGTTATTACTTAATATCGTTCCTTTTCACTTTTAGGTCTCTTGAAGGCAAATTGTCTGTAATGGCACTTATTTGGGCGAAAAGCGCGGATATCTGAGGAAAATGCCAAAGTCAAGAATCAAGGCGCTCAAGTATTGAAAACACAAGGTGGCGTCCATCGCTTAAGCTATGACGCCGTCGGAGGATTTTGTGACGACTGAAGCCAAAACTCTTATTTTCAAGTAGCGGCGTCAAGTTATAAAAAGAGTAGGCCGTCGCAACGAGGCACGGCCTAGATTCGATCGACGCGTCAAAAGCTGAAGAGGGACGACCACAAGCACAAGGTGACGCGTCGCAAGACTAACGTGGCCAAGGCGAAACCCTAATGGCGGCGACACGACGTCCTAAAACATAAGGTGGCGCCGTCGCATGTAATCTTATATATAGAATCCGAATTTTTCGATTGGTGTGTAGTTTTTGGGTAAAACCTAAACCGAACCAAGGCTGTCTTATACGATATTTTAGGGTTCCAAACCCTATCTTACATCAAAATAAGTGTTTTACTTCATTAATACAATTATGTCTTTGATTATTTGTGTGTATGCTTGCATGTTCTCCATGTCCAAGCTAATTTACTTGTGTGTTTGTTTAGGAATATGAAACTTAATTATTGAATATTGATTGGTTGTCTCTAATCTTAGTTGTTAATGATCTAGTAATGCGATAGGTCATTCGTTGTGTATAATGCTTGATTAATCTTTGTGAACCTTAGGTTATAGCACTTTGAGCGGTTTGTGGCTAAACTATCCAAAGAGGCCTTAGAGTAAGAGTTTATGATCCTAGTGGTATTTTGTAGGCGAGACCCTTTGGTAACTTCAAAGAGTTAGGGATAAGCATACCCTACAACTTTAGACACACAACGCAATTAAGAATAAGGACATGACAATTCAACCACCAATAGGAGATAATTAAGGGTAGTAAAACCTAAGTAAACACATATTTAAACTATCATACGAGCACACAATAATTAGACATAGACTACATACACCTTAGATTAGATAATTAGATAAGTAGAGTAATCGGTAGCAATACCAACCCCAAATCCAAACCCGAGATTCGTACTTTTCCATTTCCTAAAAACATAAAAAAAAGATAAAAATAATATTCCTCAACCCCAACCTTAGCGTAGTAACTTCTCACTAGCAATCCTATTCCCTAGAGAACGATATCAATACCCGTGGCTTACCCTAATACTACACTACAACGATTAGGTTCATTTGCCTAGGGTGTTATAAAACTTCTTTCGAAGAAAAGAAAGTTCCTTTGACCCCGAACGGCAGTGTGGCGTTAACGTATATATAATAATCTAAAATATAACCACGAAACTCCTAAACGTCTTTGTGGATGCATATAGCTTGAAGATTAGGATAAAATTTTATAGAATAATACATATAATCAAATTGTTAACACGCCCTAAATATAAGCCTATAAAATATCACAATATATATTTTCCTAATATATCCTCATATAATTAAGGAGATAAATATAATAAAAAAAGTAAGAAACATTTATACCATTACCAAAACAATCGTGTATATAGATTATGATTTGGAGTATGAAACCAAAAGATTCATTAGCCTAATTGGTTTGGTTACTTGAGGCGTTTGAACATTATCAAACAAATGCAGTTCAAACCTCACGATGTACATTTTTGTATTAAAATCTAACATGCATAACAGATTAACACATTGCCAACGTGGCATTACGTGGCATTGTTGAGCAAAACATGGCAATGACGTGGCATTACGTGGCATTCGGTAATTAATGACATCATGTGCATCCT